>VDFB02252616.1:152334650-152543912 GCA_007258455.2 Sequoia sempervirens
TCATTTCTTCTAAAGTGGTTGAAGTGAATGTTTTTGAACTGTGTATTTTTGTTACTGGTTTCTCTTTTCCTTTTTTAGACTCTTTTTAATAATCTTGTATTCTCCCATGAATATAGGTATGAAATCAAAGGTTTCTGAAGCATCTTCCAATAACTTTGTGGCTTCTTCAATTTATTTTTGGTTTTTTGTCTCTTGTATGGGTTTGACATGTGTGGTTGATGTCAAGAGATTCCTAATGTGCATAATTTCAAAATCCCTATCCATAGTTTCATGATCTCTTAGTGAAAATAAGTCTAATTTCACTTCATCATCTTCATCTAAGGAATTCATATTACTATTTTTTGAAAGAAGTGTGTCAATGTTGTCATTTTCTTGCACCATGATACCTTCTCTACTAGGAGAGTTTTTTAGGAGAGAAAAAAACTAGATGTTCAAGAAATTCAAAGGTGGGTTCTTCTAAAATAACTTCATCACAATTGACGATGTTATCAATGGATATATTTTCTTGTGAATCAATGGTGGCATTTTCTTGTTCAATAATGTTTTCCTCATGATTCTCATTGATTGGATCTTGTAACACCATAATATCTTCTTCACCAATAGCAGAGATATTAGGAGAGGGGAAAATTTTATTGTTGTAAATAATTTCATCCTTTTTCTCTAAGGTCTCACTCTCTTGTGCCATAATATCCACCCTAGTAGGAGAGCTTTTAGGAATGTAACAAACAAGAGGTTCATCACATTTCGTGCTTAGATGTTGTAAATTGGCTTCATCACTCATAGGATTGGCATCAAGAGAGGGATAAATATGAGTTTCATGGTTATCAAATAGGTTTTCCCAAATGGTAGGGGCATAAGGAAAAGGAGGAATAAGATTCTCATGAGTCTCAATAAGGATATCTTCTAACAGTAAACTATCTTCTTCATGTCTAGATAAGATATTTGGAGAAGGAAAGGTTTGATTGTCATGATTATCTATTTACATTTACATCCCCATGTCCTATAATTTCTTCCTAAGTAGGAAAGGTAGGATTTTCATAGCTCTCAATTATTGGATCTCTTAATTTATCAACCTATCCTCCATAAAAATGTGTTTTTCATGATAATTTACAATTGTATCCTTATTCACTAAAGTATTTTCACAAGTAGGGGAGGTTTTGGGAGATAAATGGAGACTAGGTAAAGTAGTGGCCATGATCTTAGCTTCATTTTTTATAATATATTTCCAAGGGGGAATACAAGCAATACCTTCATGATTATTAATAATTGTATTTGTTATCATCAAGAAACCTTCATCACTAATAGGAGAGGTATTAGGAGAAGAATAGTTATCATTGTCATGATTGTCAATTCTTGCATCCTCTTGTATAAAACCTTTAGTGGATGATCTAGGAGAGATTAAGTCATCAAGGGCTTCATCTAACATTTAAAAGTCATCACTACTAAAGGGTTTCAATTATATCATTTCTCTAAGGTTAACCATTCTTTTGTTTGTTTCTTTTGATGTGTTTAGTTTTTTATTTTTGTTTTCTAATGATTGTTGAATGTAATATGATCTTAGTGAACTATGAACTAATGCTAAAAATGATAAGTGCAAAAATATAATTCTATCCACAATTACAATGAATGTAAATGATGTTATTTCTAATGATTTCAAGGTAACAGAAAGCAAGCAAACTGAAATAGAAAAGCAACAACAACAACTAGAAGCTAAAAAACAACAAATTTAATAATGTTAAATGTAGTTTAGAATATGCAGAGGGACTAATTCACCCAAGGTGGAAAATGAGTCCGAATGATGATTTTTTTTTAGTTTTTAAAATTTTTGAATTAAATTTTATGCTTATGTTTTTTGATGCAAAACTACAAAACTACAAGCTAAATGAGCTTTCACTAATGCAAAATTTGAAACCCTAGCATGTAATTTAACAATGAAAATGCTACTGTAATGTTAATGCAAGCTAAATCTAGGATTAGAATGTACTCCAAATTAGAATTATGATGTTCTAAATGTAGGATCACCAAAATGGAACCAAATAAAATGGGGAATAGGAAGATCAAGTGCTACCACACCCACTTTCAAAGATATTCCACTCAGGGATAACCCTAGAGATCTTAATGCAAAACAAAAATATATCTTGCAATAGGGTTGTCCTAGGGATTGAATATGATCTAATGAGGGGTTCAGCAACAAGTTTAAACTTGGACAAGACAATGAAATGTAAAACCCTAATTCAATGCAATAACCTACAAGATGACCTAAAAATGATAGTAAAAAGGAATAGAAAAGTAACAAGGTGAATAGTGTGCACCTAGGAATCTAAAAGTGACTGATTACAATTGTAAAATACTAGAAAATTTGACATTTTGACCTAGTGGGACTCATTTCCCATTCTAGGCGAATCAGTCCCAGTTCTAGTTTTTTGCATAAGAGTGGGTTTCAGACAAAAGGGTATTCAAATTTGCAAAGATCTCTAAAAACACCTAAAATGGTGTGGTCACCGAAAAAGTAATCCTTCTACTTTTTTGACTGTTTGGGCTCTCCTTGTGATTTTGGCTTAATATTGCATTCATTTAATGTTGTAATGTGGATAACACATTCACATTAGGTCTCAGGCCCTTATGAACTAAAAAGATTCAAATGGTACCTTACCTAAGTGTTGTAAAATTTTGTAACAAACTTTCACACTTTCCTAGGCTTGTCATTAATAATTGGTCATTCTTATGTTTTAATTGGCTCCACTTTGCATCAATATGCCTTACTTATGAGTACTTTTTAGAATAATCCTGACAAATATCATTTAAAGCATCAAAATCCTAAAACCCACCTTAAACTCTTAAGGTGGACTCATTCACAATTATGGGTGAATGAGTCCCCTTAGGTGGGACCCATTCACCCAAGTTGACAAATGAGTCCCCTTTAACTCAAAATCCAAATTTAATTCAAAATTTTGGCATATTTTTATTCTCCAAGATCTAAGGTTGGCCTATAGTGTTGTAATTTTAGGAATTATTGCATAATTGAGTATAAATACAAGGTTCCTTCTCTCATTTCATCCTACCTAATCAAGCACTCAAGTATTCATGCATATAGTTCTCAAGAGAATTTGAGCATTCATAAGAGCATACAAGAGCTTCTACAAGTGTCTTTCATCATGTCAAAGATTGTTTACATCATGTTCTTTTAGAGATAACATTTTTGATGTAGGTTACAGATCATTCAATAAAGCATTGCATCCAACATCATGAAATATTCCAAGTCCTCATCCATTGGAGCCATCACTTACATGTTTGCAACAATTTATTACAAGGGATTGGTGAGTTGCAACATTATTATTTGTTCATTCATCATTCTCATATCCTATTGCATTTTTCATTTCAAAGAGTTTAATTACCAACAAGGGGTTTGACCAAGGAAAACCCTATCCAACCCTAACAACATTTCCCTCTCTTTGCATGTGATTTGCAGGTCTAGGTTGTATATTTATCAAGGAGAAAGATTGGAAAAGTGGTCATCAAGTTGTCAAAGTTGCCAACAAGCCTTGGAGAAAGGACTACATGCTAAATTTTGTAATCTAGGACTTAGATCTCTATCAGGAACAACAAAGTATATTGGGAGCTACTTAATCAAGTTCTAAATTTCAAGAAATCTAGAAGTGGATTGATTCACCACTATTGGAAAATGAGTCCCTCTGCCCAGTCCTAAGTAGGATTTTCATAGATATGAGTACCCATTTTTCCAAAACCTATTTCAGCATAGTCTTCCTGAAACTGGATTGATTCGCTCAGCTTGGTGTATGATTCCTAGTCAGAATAAACAATAGATTTTTTAGAATTCTAGACCTCCATTGTACCTCCTTCAGTTTCCCAAGTGCACATTTCTAGTTTCATAATTTTCTATTATATTCTACTTACATTTTTAGGTCTTTTTGCATATCACACTATGCATTCAAACATTTTGTATTTTCCAAGTTTACACTTGGTGGTGAACCCCCTTTCTTGTCTCAATCATCTCCAAGGATACCTTATAGTTAGATCTCTCACATCCTTCATTGGGTTCAGATCTTTAAGTTGTCCTTGAATGTGAATATTGTGAAATTGGATCCCTCTCCTTGTATCCATTTTGTGAACAAGGAAGTGAAGCATCCATTTCTAGTGTCCACATTTTGGTGAACCCAAATTTTGAACATCATAATTCTGATTTGGAGTGCATTTACATCCTAGATTTTGCTTGCATTAACATTTCATTGTATTTTGCATTAGTTAATTTGCATTCTAGGGTTTCAAAATTTACATTAGTGAAAAGCTCATTTAGCTTGTATTATTGCATTTAATCTCATTAAAAATAAGTAAATTCTACATTTTCATCTCAAATTAGCATCCAAAAACATAAAATGTATAAAATTCAATTCAAAAATTTTGAAAATTTTCAAAAAAATCAGTACCAAGATTCATTCACCACCTCGGGTGAATCAATCCCTTTACACATTTTCCATAGCATTTTGTGGCATTTAATCTTCATTTTCTAAGTTTCTATTTTCTATTCCTACATTTTTTTTTACTTTCCAAAATTTTAGTTTCAAGCAATTTATTCTTGTTATCTTACATTATATTTGCATTCACCCCACATTTAGTAGCCTTTGCATGAGTGTTTGGCATCCTGTTGATAATACCATAGTCAAAAGAAGTTTGAGACTCATGGAATCCCATGATAACACACTCGTTGTGGATCTTGGGTTATCTAGAGCTTACACTCCTAGTATTGACATCAGTACACTAGGAATGGATAATACCCTTAGCAACTCTTTGCCTTCAAGTAGCATGCAAGTTGAACCAAGAAATGATGATATCCCACAAGAGAAAATAATTCAAATTCATGAGGATTTAGTAAACCTCCGACATCAAATAAGCCTTGAAAAAATTTCAACTATTGTAATTCCTACCATAGAAAACATTCACTATATGCTTGAAAGTGAAGATGGCCTTGACCTTGTGAATGACATAGTTTAGATATTTGAGAAAAAATATTACTTCAACCCCTATTATTCTTATAACAAAAATTTTCACAAGCCAAGGATGAACTCAAATTACTCCCCCCTCAATGATAGCCTCAATACCTACCTATACCACTCCTCAAGTCACAACAACAATGCAACAAGTTAGTAATGTGATTCCTGCTAGCATCCCTAATTCTTATGTGGCATAACATGTTCTATCTTCTACCACATTACAACCTATAATCATTCCATTCACTTGTCCTACTAATGCATACACTCCATCACCGCTTTCACTTCCATCTCATAACACTTGTAATGATCCTCATAACGCAAATTTTTCAAACTATTTCATCCATGCAAAAACAAATTTCCACTATAAACCAAAATTAGAACAGCCCATCCACATATTATGTCAAAAGTAACCCATTTTCATTGGAGATATTGGGAGCATTGATGCCATAAGGTGTAGAGGTGCTTAGATTTGATAAATATGGAGGGAATGGAGATCCTTCTAACCATGTTAATACCTATACCACCTTATGTAATGACTTTGTCCTTAAAAGATACTTCCTTGGAGTGGTTTTCTTCCTTGACAAACAATTCAATTCATTCATTTAATGAACTTTTTGGTGCATTTTTAAACCATTTCCAAGTGCATATGACTCCCAAGAAGACCTAGGATGACTTGATGAGATGCAAGGAAAATGAGGCAGAAAAGATAACTAAATTTATCTCACGGCATCAATCACTTTATTCCCAAATCAATGTTATCATCCTCAACCCACACCTTCAAAAGATGTTCATAGAAAACTTGCAAAATAAAATTTAGGACAAGCTCACTATGATGAAACTCCCATCCTTCATGCACTTGTGTACTACCCTTTGTGATTATTTAAATTCAGTTAGTAGTTGAGATACAAGGTCCACTTCTAGCTAAATCAAGAAATTTGAACCTATAAACCAAAACAATTCCCAACCTTTTAGAAAGAAAAATAAAGGGTTCTTTCAATTTAATCCTCCTCAACGACCACCTCAAAACATCAACAACCAAGTAGTTGTTTTCAAAACCTCGATGCCCTTTAGTTATAGAGATCTGAAAAGACAACTCACACCCTTACTTGACACCCTTCATAACACAATGTCCCAACTTTGACAAGAACAAATTATGATTACCTTACCTCCTATCAAAATACCTGACCCTAATAAGCCTTTACCCCCAAGCTTTAAATCCAATTCTTTTTGCCACCATCACCAACAAAATGGACATGACATGCAACATTGCAAGCATCTTAAACATCTTATGCAAGACCTCATTGATTCTGGTTGTTTATCCATTGGAGGTGTTAGCAATCAAGGCAATAAGTCTATTGCCCCTCCAAACCAAAACTTACAAATTTTCACTAATCCAATGCCCAAGCATAATATTTCATTTTTCAAAGCCAGTGAAACTACAAAGAATGATGTGATGAATATTAATACAAATGATGAAAATAATGATCCTATTCCAAATGATATCAATTTCAATCCTATGGATGAAATGTAGGAGTGATAGACATCATCTCTCATAAGGGCTAACCTAAGAGTCCTCTTGATATTGCTTTCTCCTCTAAGTATATAATTAAACATGCACCTGATGGTTATCTCTACATAGCTGGTTGTATCTATGACAAGCCCACTAATGGGATACTAATAGATCCCGCCTGTGGAGAGAATGTGATCATCGAGGAGTTCTTACTCTTGCATGAAATTTATCAAGATGACTATGATAAATTGAAAGCATGGATCAAGACACACAATAGTTTTTCTTGCCCTACGATCAGATTGATCACCTTTCCATTGCAAATAGGACCAAAAACAATAGATGTCACATTCTCCATCATCCTGTAGTCAGACCAATTTCATTTGAGGCTAGGCCATCCATGGCTTTGCTTAATGAAATTTGTCCCTTCAATTGTGCATAAATGCTTAAATTTTCCATTTTACAATTAAATATTAACCATTCACCATAGCATCTTTAACCCCTTGTCTTCCAAAGGAAAATTTTCCTTAGAAGCCTTTTGTCCCGAGCCCATGGAACCTATCAAGCAACAAGAAGACTTATTTTTTGTATCTTACCAAAAATTCAAAGAAAATAAAATAGCCAAACTATCCCTCTGAAATGTGTCCCCCTCCACCTCCTCACCTCTTATCCTTGATGAAACCATGCTTGAACCTAAACAACCAAGAAAAATATACTATAGAAAATCCATCCATATCCTATAAATGACCAAGAAATAATGAAACCAACCCCGCCAAACCTCCTAGAATCAAACAAGCTTATAAATTCAAAGAGAAAGAGTTGAACAACCTCTCGAGGTTCCTTCCATTCCTCCACTTAGGGAAGAAAATAAACCTATGGTTGATAAACCCACTCCTACACAAATACAACTTCAAAACAAAACTAAAAGAAATAGAGATGCTAGAGAGCATAGGCATAGACATTGTGCTCTTGCTCGCAAGTTACATGAACATAACAACAAAAATAAAAATACAAATTTGATTGAAGCAATGTATGACTAGCCTCCTCCTTCTCCACAACAAGATATTCCAATACAACCTCTACAAAAATATTTAAACCCTTCTACAGATATTATCATACGACCTATTGTGATCAACTTGGATGATGATGGTGAGGTTGCTAAAATCAACAAAGAGCTACATAATGAGTTGAATACAATTTTTCCTCTTCTATGAGCTTAAATGAAAAATCTCCTATAAAGAGTGATGAACTTGGTACTTCTAGTTCATCACTTTCCCTTGTATCTTTGACTAACTATCCACCTTTGGTATACAATGAACATGATTGGGAGGTTGATGACTTGCTCGAAGGTTGACTCACATTTTCCTTACTAGTTTTTTGCATTTTCTTTTTCTTTTTCACTTTCTCTTTTATGTGATTTCATGTGTGTAATGTGATCCCTCATGATGTTCTATTTGATTTTCTCTCTTTGTGACATTCCTCTATATGTACCTTCATTCTTCTCTCTATCATGCATCGCTTTCATCTTTTCATCTTTATATTTTTCTTGTGTTTTCCTTTTGTGTATGACACAAGGCATTGAGACATTCATGTCTCCTTCATGTTGACCCAAAAGGATTTCTTTTTATTTTTTCCTTTTCATTTTATCTTTTCCTTTTTCTTGTGTTTTCCTTTTAGGGATGACACAAGGCATTGAGACATTCATGTCTCCTTCATGTTGACTCAAAATGATTTATTTTTCTTTTTTCCTTTTCATTTCATCTTTGACTTTTTCTCGTGTTTTCATTTTGGAGATGATGCAAGACATTGAGACATTCATGTCTCCTTCATGTTGACCCAAAAACTTTTTCCCTTTTCTTTCACCTTTTCTTTTCCATTTGTCTAGTGTTTTCCTTTTGAGGATGACAGAAGGAATCAAGACACCCTATGTCTCTTCCATGTTGACCCAATCCTTTGTTTTTTCTCTCTTTGTACCATTCTTCCAATTCTATGTGTATTTGGGGAATGATGGCAGTTCCAACCTCTCTAAAAAAAATATTTGTAGCAAAGAATATATTGACCCCAAATCTATAGATCCATTATGTGTTTTGTTTTTCATTTTGGGGGAAGCCCCTCTCTTTTCTTTTTCTCTCACATGACGTAGCTTTACTCGAAAACATATAACTTGGCATAGGGCTTTCCACATTGGCTCTCATGTCTTCTTTCTTGTTTTCACCATTCATTGGCTACTTTAAAGTAATTGCTCACAACATGGTGTTCAACAATTCCTTTAAAGTGGGGGCATACATTGGCATTATCATTTTGCATTTTTTTTTCTTTTTCTTGGTTCTTAGTGCGGCATTCTTACTTCATACGATGTGTTTTTCACTTTTTTGATGACATTAGGTGTAATTTCCTTCATGAGTGTGATTTATCATAGCATATTGCATTCCTATTAGTGGCTTGATGTGACACACTACATCCCCTAAGTTGTGAATCTTCTATTCTTTGATTGGTCCTCTCTTGGAGACATTAATCACAATGTTCCCTAAGTTAAATATCTCACATGAACTAAGCAAGACTCCTTTGAACATTATTTGAATGTTGTAACTTTCATTTTTTGTTATATGGCCACCTTGCATAAAACAACTTGCATTCATTTGGATCCATCACATTTGTTCATGAGCTCCAAGCATATGAATTTTTCCTTGTCTCATAAAGCTCAAAAAATCATTTTTTGGTGGTGCCTTATTAAAGTTATCAGTAGGTATAACTTTGGTATGGTTGAGTGGGAAGCCCATTCTGAGGTATGAATTTCCCCATAGCCACTTGTGTGTGTGTGTGAGTGCATACCATCCATGAGTGTATGTTTCTCACTTTTTAGGCCTTATCACCTAGTGTATAGCCATGAGTTTTGTCACCTCAGAGTGAGTATGCATTTTCCAGAAAAAGCAACCTATATTTGCTCCCCATCATGTTGGACAAATGGTCGAAGCTTGATCTGATTCTTTTCATTTCACCTTTTCTTTTCTTCATCTTTGGCATTGTATGCTTGGCCTTGTTTTTTTTCTTGATCTAATTTTCATGTGTGTTCCTTTTTGCTTATGTTGGTTTGACATGGGATATTGATCCTCGGGGCTTCTTCACCCCTCTTGATTGTTGTCATCCCATCTTGCTAGAATTGGTACATTTGAACCCCTCTTGATGTGCATTGGTCTACTTTAGTGTGAGTTTGAAGCAAGTTCATCCTCTCACTAAAGTGGGGGCTAAATGTGGTCACCAAAAAAAGTAACCCTTCTACTTTTTTTTACTCATTTGGTTTGTGATTTTGGCTTAATATTGCCTTGATTTAACGTTGTATTGTGGATAACACATTCAAATTAGTTCTTGGGCCTTTGTGAACTAAAAAGATTCAAATGGTACCTTACCTAAGTGTTGTAAAGTGTTGTAAAATACTTTCACACATTTCTAGGGTCTTGTTAATGTATTACAGCTAAATAACCTCTTTTCATCATTTACCAAGCCCTACTTTAAAATGTGGTAAAGTGTTGTAACATACTTTCACACTTTCCTAGGCTTATCATTAATAATTGGACTTTCTTATGCTTTAATTGGCCCCACTTCACATCCATAGGCCTTACTTATGTATATTTTTGAGAATAATCCCAACAAATATCATTTAAAGCTCATCAAAATCCTGAAAGACACCTTAAATTCCTAAGATGGGACTCATTTTCCATTATGGGAAAATGAGTCCCCTCAAGTGGGACCCATTCTCCTAGGGTGGCAAATGAGTCGGACCCTTTAACTCAAAATTCAAATTTAATTCAAAATTTTGGCAAGTTTTATTCTCCACGATCTAAGGTCGGCCTGTAGTGTTGTAATTTCAAGAATTATTGCATAATTCAGTATAAATACAAGGCTCTCCCTCTTATTTCATCCTACCTAATCAAGCACTCAAGTATTCATGCACATATTTCACAAGAGAATTTGAGCATTCATAAGAGCATACAAGGAATTTCAAGGGAATATTTTCAAGCATTCAAGAGCTTCTTCAAGTGTCTTTTATCATGTCAGATTGTTTACATCATGTTGTTTTAGAGATAACATTTTTGATGTAGGATTGTGTGATGCAAGCAAAAATTGCATAAACATCAAGAAATATTCTAACTCCTCATCCATTGGAGCCATAACTTAAATGTTTTTAGCACTTTATTACAAGGGATTGGTGAGTTGAAAAATCATTACTTGTTCATTCATCATTCTCTATCATATTTCATTTCATTTCAACGGTTTATTTACCAATAAGGGGTTTGACTAAGGGAAACCCCTATCCACTAACCCCACAATGTTTTCCCCTCTATTTGCATGTGATTTGCAAGTCTAGGTTACAAATTTATCAATGAGAAAGATTGGAAAAGTGGTCATCAAGTTGTCAAAACAATTCAAAGTTTTCAAAGTTGCAAACAAGCCTTGGAGAAGGACTATAGGTTGAATTGATTAGTTTTGGACCTAGATCTATATTAGGATTAGAATAATAGATTGAGAGCTATAGAATATAGTTGTAAATTTCAAGAAATCTAGAAGTGGACTAATTCACCAATATTGGTGAATTAGTCCCTCTGCCCAGTCCTAAATTTTTTTTTTGAAGATTTGAGTACCCATTTGTCTGAAACTTGTTCTAGCACAATCTTCCCTAAACTAGACTGATTCACATAGCTTTGCGTATGAGTCCTAGTTACCATAAACAACTGATTTTTTAAGATTCCAAACCTCCATTCTACCTTCTTCAGTTTCCAATGTGCAAATTTCTAGTTTCATAATTTTTTGTTACATTCTACTTGCATTTTTAGGTCTTTTTGCATATCACACTATGTTTTCAAACATTTTGTATTTTCCAAGTTTACACTTGGTGGTGAACCCCCTTTCTTGTCTCAATCATCTCCAAGGATACCTTATAGTTATATCTCTCACATCTTTCATCAGTTTCAAATCTTTAAGGTGTCCTTGAATGTAAATATCGCAAAATCATATCCCTCTCCTTGTATCCATTTTGTGAACAAGGAAGTGAAGCATCCATTTCTAGTTTCCAAAAATGGGACTCATTTGCCACTTGTGGAGAATGAGTCAAGTTTATATTTTCTAGAAATTCAAAGTCTAAATCTACTCTTCTCAGTCTGCTCAATCTGTTCCTCCAAGTTCCCAAATTCGAAACTCTGATTTCGGGGCTATAGATGACCTTTTAGTGAAGATTATTACCTTGCAAATGGGGATACAACTCCAACAATATTGGAACCTAATCTTCAATGAATCTTCAAGCTCCAAGAAATCTAGATCTGCAATCACACATGCAAAGGGGAGAAAACTTGTTGATTGTTAGTGAATAGGTGTTTGCCTTGGTCAAACCCCTTTTAGGTAATTAAACCAAATGATGAAATAATGAACATGATATATTAAGTATAGGACATGAAACATGAACAATGGTACCTTGAAGGATGTCTTGTATGATGCGTTGTAAATATGCAACTCAACATGAAATGGCCATGAAGGATGTAGATCTTGATCTTTGAGAATAGGTGTAGAACAATTATTGATCTTGGATCTTCAATGCTACATCACAACACTAGCTCAATAACATTCTTGATGCTTGATAATCTTGAAATGATGATGGTTCTTGAATTGTTGCAATAATTGATGAATAATTCTACCCTTCAATGCCTAAAAATGATCTTGAATGCTCTCTTGATGATCTTGGAATGCTTAACTCTTGCTTTCTTGACTTGCTAACATGTAGGTTTGTGTTGCTTATATCAAATGAACTCAAATGACCATTAATTTGATCCCCAAGGCTAACATGGAAGAAATTTGAATTAAAAACCCACTTTTCCCACTCAGAACCTTAAAAATAGGCCAAATGGGACTCATTCACCCAAGGTAGTGAATGGGTCCTATAGGGGCTATTTTTAGTCCTAAAGTGTTGAGTAATCGAGGAATTAGGCTTATATGTTGATCATGTTAGGTTTTTAGTTAAAATATGCCTTGGGATGCACAATATGGGGTCATACAGGCCTATTAATGATGACATTAGGGTCATAAATACAAGAAGGTCCAAAATTCAATGTGAAAGTGTAAAACAATACACTTTACAACTCTAAATTAAGGAAAAATTGGGTCTATTTATCTTAGAATTTCCCTAAATCTGATGTGAATGTGTAGAACACATTACAACACTAGATTAGGTCAACTTTAGTTTACAAGCCTCCTAGATTTAATGTGAAAGTGTAAATAAATACATTTTACAACATTAAATTAGGGAAAAGTTAAGTTTATTCAACTTAAAAGGGGCCCAAAACCTAATGTGGATGTGTAAAACACCTCACAACACTAGATCAAGGTAACATCAAGTCCAATTTGTCATTAAATACTCCCAAATTAAGCAAGGGATACTTTTTTGGTGACTACACAATGTAAAGTTACAACAACATAAATGTCCAATGAATAGTGAAAGTAGTCATTTTCAATATTATATAGTAAAAATGTAGTAAATAAAGCTTTTTTTTAAAAGAGAGCTTCATTCAAAATAGCATATAGGGAACTAGAGGACTTCATTTTCGATGTCATTTGTTGCATTGGTTTTGTAATTCTACTCATGTTCTCATCAAATTTCTATCATTATGTGGTATGGTACATGGAAATACCCTATGATGTGACCTAGGTGATTCGATCTGATTTCATGTTCATCTTGATTCCACCTCCATAAAGCAAGTAGAATCAGGGGGGCATACATCTACCCTTGAATTCAATTCTTGGTAGAAGTTGTATAAGAGGATTTTTGAACATCTAACAAATCTATGTTGCAGGATGTGGTTCCTAACATTGTGGTTTTGTTGGTAGCTATAATGGGGGCTTCATTCTCCCTAATCAATCCATATGAGTATCCTTTTTCATATTAGTTATTTTCTTTAGCTTGCATGTTCACATAGTATCATATGGAAACTAAAGTGGAGGTTAAATGTAGTGTCAAAAAAGTAATCCTTTTTCACACTTAGTTTGGATAATTGACATAAAATTGAATTAATTGTGTCTTGGAGTGGTGTTGCAATGTGTTGTACACATTTACATCATTCTAGGATCTTTATTTGACTAAAATATACCTTAATGTGTCCTTTGCAAGAGTGTTTTAAAGTGTTGTAACAGACTTTCACACTTTTCTAAGGATTATTTAATTAATTAAGCCTAATGGGTCCCTTTTTAATGAAATGAACTTAATGGGTAATCCCACAATAGTGGTTTACAATTTTTGCCCAAACTGGACACTGAAATTATTATTTTTAACTAAATCTTCATATTTGAGCACCTATAGCGGCTAAACCATGAGGAATTTGCAGATGATGCAAACTAGAGTCTTGTTGCATTTTGTTTGTAGATTCTAAACATATTTTTTCAATTTTTTTGGAATTAGATTGCACTTCTTTTTCCATCTCCCATGAAAAACTAATTTTTTTCAGAAAACAACATTTTTAAAAAGTGACGCACACCATATAATGCATAACTTTTTTTCCATGAATGATAAAATTCTAATCCTTTCAAATTTAGATTTGTAACTCCAATATCTAGTGCTTTTTTATTGAATATTTTTTCTTTAATCAAGTTTCAAAGTCAAACCAATCACAATACAGACATAGTGTGACCGTATAATGTGTATATTTTCTTGTATATATCAAAATTCAATTATTATTTTTTGTTGGGTCAAGGACTTCAATATCTAGTGCACTCATATTTTTCAAATTTTTGTTTTGATAATCTACTATTTTTCCACGTGTAGAATAGAGACCTTCATTTTCTATGAAAAACCTATGTTTAATAAAAACTAAAAAAAAATACATAATAAAACCAAAACATATTAAAATTATATTTGTTGGATAGATCATTCTAAGGACTACTTGATTCCAGTTGGGTTTCTAAAGATTCCTCCATTTTCATCCTCAACCCGAGCTTCAAAGTGCCAAAATTTAGGTATTTTTTGTGTCTCAAGGGGGGATGAGGGATAAGGTGGGTTTGTACGAACCCCTAGGGGTTTGAGCGAACCTCTAGGGGTTTGCTCGAACTAGGGTTTGAGCGAACCCTGGTTTGAGCGAACCCATTCAAATGGGTTTTCTTGAACCCCTTTCCAATGCATTTTTTTGTTTTTTTTTGGTGGCCAAATTCAAATGGGTTCACTCGAACCCTGGTTCATCCAAACCCCTTATGGGTTCAGTCAAACCAGTAGGTGCGTATGAACCCCCAAAATCACATTTTTTTCCTTGGGGTCATTTTTTGTGAGTTTTCCTTCCTCACTTGAATTGTAAACCACTATTGTGGCTTCACCCTAATGTGTACACTATTTAGGTGTTGTAATGTGTTGTAATACAGTTTCACATTTATGTAGGGTCCTCTTAATTAATTTTTGTTAATTAGAGTTAATTAACCCCTTTAATTCAAATTTAAACCTTATTAATGACACCCCCAAATAAATATACCGACACCCACAATTCAAATTGCATAACATTTTAAAATGGTGTATATTCAAGGTTTTGAAAATGGTGTGGAGACCCATTCACCCAAAGTGGAAAATGGGTCCTCCCTTAATAGGACCCCCCTTTATCAACTGATTTGATATGGATTTTTAGTGTTCTTTCCATCCCCCAGAGTTAGGTCCTAGAAAACTAAGACAAGATCCATTCATCCTGGGTGGCGAATGTTTCCTCCCTTAATGAGGAACCTCCTTTTTAAATTTCATCCTAGCAATAATTTAATAATGTTTATCTCCATATCTGGTGTTAGGCTTAATTGTTTAAATTTCAGGGTTAATTCTCTAATTTAGTATAAATACAAGGTTATTTTACACGATTTCACCTAGAATAACATTTCAAGCAAGAAAGAGATAAATAACTTTCATGAGATCAAGCATTCATATTCAAGAAGCAATAAAAAGTGAAGTTTGGAGTAGCCTTGCAAGGTCTTCAAGCTCATTTTATGTCCAAGATCATTCATTAGTGAAGGTTGATGATAGCTTCCTATGGAGAATCAAGAGGGATTATAGGTGTTGGGAGATGCACAATACATACAACCAAGTGTAAGGACCTATTTCCTAAGTGATTCCATCTTCTATTATCATCCTATTTGTAGCCTACAAGAGGTATTTTCATATTTATGGCTTATTAGAGGGATTAGACATCTTCTTTAGTGAGCCATTTGCATTGTTCAAATTGTATTCAAGGGTTCTATTCTAATACAAATATTGGATAGAATTTCCTTTACATTATCATAGATATTAGTCTTAGACACACTTAATATTAGGATTGCACACACAATTACATGTTTCATATTTTCATTCATCATCAAAGGCCTAACTACCAACAAGGGGTTTTACTAAGGAAAACCCCTATCCACCAACAAGCTACAATTTTTTTTTCAAATTATTGGTAGCTCTAGATTTGGAAATAGGTATTTCAAGGTGCAAAGGAGAAGATAAGATCTAGAATTTGAATACCAATTTTGGAGATTTTTGGAAGGACCTAGCAGGACCCATTTTCCTTTAGTAGTGAATGAGTCCTTGTTAGGGTTTGAAGGGTAACATATTCAATAATCAACAAGCTTATCTTTCAGGTTTAGAGCTCCTCAAACAATCCTACCAAGACTCATTCACCTTTGGCGGTGAATGAGTCTCTATCAGCAATCTTGAAAAGCCAAATTTGACCAATGCACAATTTCATCTCCTCCTTGTTCTGCTGGAAAAGTTACAAATTCATACTATTTTGTGTTAGATTTAGGCATTTCAAGTGTTAGATCTAGATTTATATTTTGCATGTTGTTTGAATTTATTCTCCATAAGTTGTGATTTAGTTTTCCACCCCATCCTTGCATAAAGGAAAGAGTGCAAGATCCCTTAATCTTGACTTAATTCACCTCTTGAGTTGATAGTTATATCAAGATTCATGGATCTCATCTTTTGAATGAAACACTAACTAGACTAAAGGGGGTTATAATTCATAGCCTTCTCCCTTTTCTCTATATTTCACATCTTTTCTTATTAGATTAAGAATGGAAGGGTCAATACCTATTATAAAAAACCATAGAGGTAGACAAGGAACTCACGAGAAGTGAGAAACCCAAAAACTAAAACAAAAAGTAAAGCTTAAATAGTTCGAACATAAAAAAAAACCTAAAAAATCACACAAATTTGTGACCAACAAAAAACCATAGGACACCTATAGGTCTCCCAACAAATTGAGACCAATGATCGCATTCAATTCTTGAGAAAAGTATTGGAGATTTTTCTTCTACTTATGACTATCCTTCAGATCATCTACAACCTACTTTCCCTAGTACTTAATTCATCCTGAAAAACTTGAAGGGTGAGGGTAGCATTCTTCATGGTTTATTTACTATAATTAGTGATGACCTTGAGGCATTGCATGATTTTCTCCTAGTTCTAATGGATAGCATCAATCTCAGTCAACAAATTATTTTTTTATTCCTCAATACCAATAATGGTGCACAAATCTTCCAACTCCTTCTCCCACCTTTCCCACTTCTCAAATGACTTGGCCAAAGATGTAATCATGTCCTAGTACTCCTTGTTCTCCACCTCTCCTATCCATGAAACCTATAGCTTGAGAACCTTTCCCTCTAGAATTTGGATTCTTTCTTTATTTGTGGTCAACTAGCCCAAAATCCACATCATGATATCCTTTTGGATGTTAATTGTCTCTAAGATTTCATTGATTTTTTTAACCCAGGGAGTTAGTAGGGACATGAATCAACCCAAGTTTAGTTTTGGTTTCCTCTAGATTGGTGCATAGGCTAGGATAATTTTGAGGGTTAGGGTTAGAAATATGGGCTATTGGGAACATCAGAGATATTCACGTGATCATAAGAGTGCAAAGGAGAGTTTGTAGGGGTGGGATCTTGTGATTCATCATTTGAGTTGTCCAACACCCCTGACCCAAAAGTAGAAATAGGCATGGGTTTCGACAATGGATCATATTTGATGGGGTCGAGGGGAGTTTTTCATTCATAGGGGCTTTTCCCTAGGGCCAAATGCTATGATAGATGGTAGGAAGGGTTTCACCAAGAGTAATAGAGGGGTTGGGGTCCACAAAGTGATTGATGGGGTCATGAATGGAAAAAGTGTTCTTTCGAACAATGGAAAGGGAGGAAAACAACATAGAATGAAACTTGCAAAGATGATAAATAAGGCCCTGGTGGATGGGTAATTACTTTTATTTAGCTAGGACACTTCGAAAAGATTTCTTAAGGAAGGACACTAGCCAAAAGGGGAAGTTCATTTTGAAATTATACCTACAATGATTAAGCATAGGGAAAATATGAGCATGGAAGTGAAATTTCCTTCAAGCATGACATACCTCATGAGGACTTCAGTAATTTTACTCTAAATGTTAGGCAAGTCCGCACAGTTAAATCCATTCTACAATCTATTCACCCTCTCTCCCTCTTTCAGAAAATGTTTCATGCCTTCCTAGTAATGGATTTCTGAATTGAGGAATGCAAATTCCTTCTAGAGAGAGACCCCTCACCTTGAAAATAAACTCAAGAGTCACCATGAAGGAGACCCATTCAACAATAATAGTTCCATCCACCCAAGAATTAGAGAACTCCAAATAAATCTTGGGGTCATGCCCCTACATCCCCTCCAAAAATGAAGCTAGCTTTCCCCATTCTACATCATATCTAGCTCGATCTCATTTGGATAGTGCTTTATCATCATGTTGAAAAATCCAAGCACTTGACTTCAGATATGGTGGGTATTATCCCACATTACTAAATTTGGAGTGAAATCTCCAAGATTTGCTAATGCATCAACAATTTTATTTTTGCTCCTATACACATGATTAAAACTATAGTTACCAAAGGAAATCATGAGATTGCGAGCCAAGGCCATGAGGCCCTAGAGGGTCTACTAGGAAAAGGCTTTCCCTATCAGCATGAGAGTCATTCTTTACATTCCCCTTCAATAACCAAAGTTGAGAGCCCTACTTGTGTGAAAATTTGTATGTTGTGGAAGGCTATCGCCACCTCAACAAAACTAGATAATTGAAAACCCAATTTGACCATTCATGCCAAAATTAATTTCCCCTTGTGTTCATGGATGACCCCAACCCCACTCGCCTGACCTGGGTTAGGTTTGGCCAAGCTGTCAAAGTTGGGCTTCAGTTAACTTGAGACTTGGGGGAATATGTATATTATAGTAACTTTAAAACCACAATATGTTTTATTATATAATGCTATTCTTTTAAGATTTAAATTTTTGTATTAGAGAAAAAAATATATTGTTAGAACATTAATACCAATTATCTCTACAAGAAAATTAAAGATTTCTCAACTATTTGGTATCACCTTGTGTTAAGGTTGGTTTGTGGGTTTCAGTTATACATAAAATTTTGTTTAGTTATTATAAATAAAAATACATATAAATATAAATATAACTTAATATTTATATATTCTTTTATTAAAAGAAAATATTCACAAATGAACAATAATAAGTAAATAAAATAAAAATTTCAATATGTAAAAATTTTAACTTATAAAATTATTATTTATTTAAATAAACATGAACAATATATAAATAACATATTTATAAATACTTTTTTCTTTTTTAGACTATAAGAATTGGTAGCCCTCTCTATAAACTATAGTAAATCTAGTAAGCTTTTTTGACATGATTGGTGACATTAGTATGGCATGCCCTCGTATACCACAAGGATGGGGGGGAGAATTGACCTCATGACCTATTTCCTACAATAGGATGCTTTAGCCAAAGGAACTAGGACTTTTATCCCATATTTATAAATAATTACAATTATACATAAAATATATAAATATATTTATATATACATTATATTTTTTGTAGTAATGGAAAAGTAAGCCTTTTTTCCTTACTTGGTTTGATAATTGACATTAAAACTGAATTAATGGTGTCTTGGAGTGGTGTTGTAATATGTTGTACACATTCACACTATTCTAGGATCTTTATTTGACTAAAACATGCCTTAATTAATTCTTTACAAAGGTGTTGTAATATACTTTCACACTTTTCTAGGATGTATTTGCTTAATTAAGCTTAATGGGCCCCTTTAGATGAATAAAATGTACATAATGTGTACCTTGTTTAAGTGTAGTAAATTTTTGTAAGGAACTTTCACATTTATCTAGGTGGTCATTACTTACTTGTGGGTAATTGGTGTAATTGACCCTATTTAATTCAAATTTAAGCCTTAATTTTGACACCTCCCGAAGATCTATCGCGACACCCATAATTTAATTAATAAACTATTTCATTGGGTAAGGTTAGGTCTTGGAAAATGGTGCTAGGACCCACTCACCCTAGGTGGCAAATGGGTCCTTCCTTAGCAGGACCACCCTTGTTCAGTTGATCTAGAATAGGTTTTTAGTGCTCTTTAAATCACCTAGGGTTAGGTCCTTGTAAATTGAGCTAGGACCCATTCGCCCTAGGTGGTGAATGGGTCCTCCCTTAATGAGACCCCCCCTTTTGAATTTCATTCTAGTGGGAATTTAATAATGTTTCTTTCCAGATCTAGTGTCGACCTTAATTATTTGAATTTTGGGGTTAATCTCCTAATTTAGTATAAATAAGGGGTTAATTCACACTGCTTCTCCTAGCAACTTTGAGAGATCATCCTTATAGAAAATTTGAGTCTACCAAAGCTTTTCAAGGTAGATTTCAAGAGTTTATTACAAAAATTCAAGATCATTTCATCATGTCAAGGGTTTGATACATGCATTCGTGTTGTTGAGCTAAAGAAGTGAATGTAGCATTGAATATCTACTTGCAACCATTGTTCAAATCACATTAAAGGATCTAAGATCTACATTCTTCATGCCCACTACATGTTAGTTTGCAACTTTGACAATTTTTCTCCAACCTAACATGTAGTGGCCATGAAGTATGTAGATCTTAGATCCTTGAATGTGATTTGAACAATGGTTGCAAGTAGATATTCAATGCTACACTCACTTCTCTAGCTCAACAGCATGAATGCATGCATCAAACCCTTGACATGATGAAATGATCTTGAATTGATACAATAAAATCTTGAAATCTATCTTGTAAATTCTCTTGAAATGCTCTTGTAGACTCAAATTAGCTATAAGGATTTTCTCTCAAAGTTTCTAGGAGAAACAATGTGAATTAACCCCTTATTTATACTAAATTAGGAGATTAACCCCAAAATTCAAATAATTAAGGCTGACACTAGATCTAGAAAGAGACATTATTAAATTCCCACCAGAATGAAATTCAAAAAGGGGGGTCTCATTAAGGGGGGATTGAAGGAGCACTAGAAACCCATTCCAGATCAACTAAAAAAGGGGGGTCTTATTAAGGGAGGACCCATTCGCCACATAGGATGAATGGTTCCTGGCACCATTTTCTAGGACCTAACCTTTCCCAATGAAATATTTTATTAAATAAATTATGGGTGTC
This sequence comes from Sequoia sempervirens, assembly GCA_007258455.2. Classification (NCBI taxonomy): domain Eukaryota; kingdom Viridiplantae; phylum Streptophyta; class Pinopsida; order Cupressales; family Cupressaceae; genus Sequoia; species Sequoia sempervirens. Next base: position 152,355,652 of record VDFB02252616.1, read on the forward strand.
AGGATAGATCTTTGGGAGGTGTCAAAATTAAGGCTTAAATTTGAATTAGAAGGGGTTAATTACTCCAATTACCCATAATGTATTAATGACCACCTAGATAAATGTGAAAGTTCCTTATAAAACTTTACAACAGTTAAACAAGGTACACATTAGGTACATTTTATTTAGAAAGGGGCCCATTAGGATTAATTAAGAAAATACATCCTAGAAAAGTGTGAAAGTGTGTTACAACACTTTACAAAACCTTTGGAAAGGATCAATTAAGGCATTTTTTAGTCAAATAAATGTCCTATAATAGTTTGAATGTGTAAAACACATTACAACACCACTCCAAGACAACATTAATACAATTTTAATGTCAATTATCAAACTAAGGAAAAAGGCTTACTTTTTCCATTACTACATTTTTCCCCCACATTAGTGAGAGGATGACCCTATATCAAACTCACACTAAAGTAGACATGTTCTAAGACACTTAAGTATGCAACAATAAAAAAGATACATGATCATACCCTATCAAAGGCCAAGAAAAATAATTAAAAATAAAGGATCAAGCACAATTGTTCCAGCATGATGTTGAATAGGGCTATTTGTCCATAACATGCGTTGCTCACTTTGGGGTAGTGGAACCTTAGACTGTCCACTAGGTGAGTTTCCCAATGAAGTGGTTTAATGAGAAAGTCATGCCAGTATGTCAGCCTCCCACCGTATAATGAGAAATTCATGCCAGTGTATTGGCTTCCCATCATACTAACAATACCAAAGTTATCTTCATGATAACTTTAATAAGGCACCACAATGTAAATTCTTTCATAAATGCTTTTGAATATCATTTAAAAAATTTGTTAAATGGTATTTTGCTTTGTTTGTGTAACAATATTCCTCTTAGGGAGAATTGTGTAACATCATCCCATGTCAATAGATCATACAGATGTGGAAAAAATCAAACCCAATGAAACCACCAAGAAGAGTACACATCATAAGAAAAAAGAAAAATCACACCATGAAATTTTTCCAAAAGATATCATCTATGTATTTCCCCACTTTAAAGCAGTTGCTACACTATCACTATGAGAAATTTCTTTAAAGTAACAAACTCTTTTCCTAATACATGAGATATTTCCTTAGAAAACCCTATGCCAATTCATATGTTTTTGAAATGAGTTATGTCATGAAATAGGAAGGAAGGGTTGCCACCACAAATACATAAGGGATCTATCGATTTTGGGTCAATATGTCTATGCTACAATATTGTCATCGAGCATGAAACTATCTTCATTCCTCAAATACTCATAGAGCTAGAAGAATGACACAAAGAAAGCAAAAACAAAGAAAAACAACCTTTCGAGTCAACATGGAAGAAACATGAATGTCTTGATCCCTTGCGTCATCCCCAAAATGAAAACACAAGACAAATGAAAAAGATAAAGGAAAATATTTTGGGTCAACATGGAAGAGACATAAATGTATCGATGCCTTGCATAATCCCCAAAAGCAAAATAGAAGACAAACGAAAAAGATAAAGGAAATTTTTTTGGGTCAACATGGAAGAGACATAAATGTCTTGATGCCTTGTGTCATCCCCAAAAGGAAAACACAAGAAAAATGAAAAAGATAAAGGAAAAGCTCTTGGTTCAAGATGGAAGAGACATAAATGTCTTGATGCCTTGTATCATCTCCAAAAGGAAAACACAAGACAAATGAAAAAGATAAAGGAAAATATTTTGGATCAACATGGAAGAGACATAAATGTCTCAACACTATTTCATGTATTACAAGACATCATCCAAGGTGACATCATTTACGTATTTCATGTTTCATGCTTCATTTCATTTATTTCATCATTTGTTTTAATTATCAACAAAGCGTTTGACCGAGGCAAGCCCCTATTCACTACAATCAAAAAGTTTTCCCTCCCTTGAATGTGTGATTGCAGATTTACTAGTTGAAGATCAAGTGGAGCATGTTTGGAGAAAAATTGTCATTCAAAGTGAAAAATCAAAGAATTGAAGCTGCAAAATTAGCTACAAACTTTCAAAACTTGATAATTGAGAATTTTAGAGTGCAAAAATCAAGGTACATAACCCTGATCTCAGTTTCAAAAACCCTAATAGGGACACATTCGCAATTGAAGGTGAATGACTCCTCTGTAGCTCAAAAACAACAACTTTTGACTAGGTACATAGCTTTTTATGCTCTAAAAACTTCCCTCATAGTTGTTATAACAGTTAGGTATCATTTCTAATTGTTATTTGCATCTTTTGGCTCTCATAATTGCATCTTTTTATAGTGATTTAGTGTGAAAAATATTAGTGTTATATCCTCCTGCTCATGTATTTGGCTCTACCCTATTTTTCACCTAATCATTTTTAAATTTAGTTCTTATTTAAATTTTAGTGCAAATATAATCTCTTTATAAATTATTAGTTATTTAATTTTAAAATATATATACTTAAAAAATATTATTTATAAAGTTTAAAAGACCATTTTTTTAGGGAAAAAAAGATAAAATTATATTGAGAAAACATTAAATAAAAATATAGTAAAAGAACTTGTAAATGGACAAAGACACCATTAAGGCTAAAACTTAAAAAATCCATGGGGGTTTCCCCTTACTCCACCAATCAATGGGAATCCAAGAAATATAACTTACATCAATACTAGCGCTTAACCAAATCTTAAACAACGTGTAGTTAATTTTGACCATTCAGAAGAAGCTTGAGGATGTGCACCAAGTTGTCCTAGGTGAGAGATCCACACTTAGTAACATTCCAATTATTATTGTGTGTGTATTAAATGTGCAAAGTTAGTATCAACACAAACCTTAATGAAACGATTTATAATGAAAGATTCAAAGCAAAGTAAACTATTCTAAGTTGCAATAAAGATAAATCTTCCAAGAACGTCTCATTGTCCTCTATTCTTAAATGACTCTTTTTAACCTTTTTGGCCCTCAGATTTCTATGAGCACAAAATCTATTAGAATGATACTTAAGAAATGAGATTAGTATTCAACATGCAAGCTAATCTAATGCCTACATGAAATTATATGCAAAAAATGATGATGAAGGCTATGATGATTGAAGGATGATGTTGATGATAAATGAACAAGTGGAGATGGATGCTATGGTATTAAACTATGATGATCTATATATGATTCTACATATGCTCAAATGTAAACTTAAAATAAACTAATCTAAAATGTGACTATGATGCAAGATGGATGATAAAATGCAACTATGATGCAATATATTAATCTACGATCTAAAAATGATGGAAAACATGATATAAAAACTATCTATAAGACTCCAAGAATGCTCCAAGATCCAATGATAAACCTCCATGATAACTTTACTTCAAATGTGGATGAAAAATAAAAGGCCCAAGGGTTTTATTTATAGCATTTTCCAAGCATATGGTGAGGTAGCAATAATCAATGGTCCAGATCGAATAAGAAGAATTGATGGTGAAGATGAAGAGAATCAGGATGTTGTCCCCTTGACCAAAGACAACATGTCATGTGTGTGGAAGAATCTCTTGACCAATGGGAAACATGCCATTTGAATGGAAGATTCAAGTGTGTGAAGAGAAGACCATGTGCTTCTAAAATTGGTGGAAGTGTGGGAAGAATAAATCATGTGCTCCAAAAGTGGGTGGAAGTGTGGGAAGAATAATTCATGTGCTCTAAAATTAGTGGAAGTGTGGGAGGAAATGAGCCATGTGCTTTTTGAAATTGGTGGAGGATAATTCCATTTAAAAATTAGAGTTATTTATTTTCAAGTGATCATGATGAGGTGGCACAAAAAGTTGCAGAAATGTACTCTAATTCCTAATTGGATTTAGTGAAGATTAATTAAATAAAACAAGTTTAGGGAACCTTGTTTATTTAATTAATTTAGAAGAATATGTTTTGAAATTGAAGAATTTAGGAAATGAACAATATAAATAAATTGAGCATTTATTTATATGTAGTTGCAATACTAATTAAATAGCTAGTATTTAATTAATTAAAGGTGATGACCATTTTTAGGTGTATACATTTATCCCCTCTTTGAAGTAATGTGTTTACATGTTCCTTTAAAGAAAAATTTGATAGTGATGCTCATAAAAGCTTTCAATGCCCCAGACATTGATTTTCAGATACTGTCAGATATATGCCCCCTCGAGAGATAAATCGGTAAAATGTGGAATTTATTATGTTTTTTGGAGGATTCAATGATTGTGTGATGATGTTGTAGTGATGTGATGATTACCTAACATTAAACCATTAATGCTTTGACGTTAGATAGAATTTATCTCTCAAATTTTGATTTTACACTCTCTTTGAACAATTTTGATTAGTTAAATCCCATTTTTGATAATAAATCCCACCATAATTTTGTCCATTGTCCTTTAAAAAGGTAAAAAGTGGGAAAATTTAATTCATTTGTGCATTGTGAGTTTGGAGAATTTGGAGAGTGGAGAGCTAGAGGAACATGGAGATCCCTTCTCACAGTTATCGTTTTGAGCATCTGCACCGCCACGGTCACCCTGCTACCATTGGACTATGGTACACATTATGAGAAACATCCTTTAGTCATTTTATTACCTTTTTATTGATGTTTTGAAGTTGGTAGATAGATGTTGTAGGCCATTTAGAGTCATTTTTGCACTTTTGGGGGGTATTTTTGTTGTTTTCCAGTCATTTTTGGGAGTTTTTGGGAATTTTGGCACCTCTTGCTTCTATTTTGGCACCTTTTGATTATGAAATGGCACCGTTCAATTTTTTTTGGTGCCTTTGGGGTCCCAAATGGCTCCTTTTTCTTTTTTTTTGGTGCCTTTGGGGTCCCAAATGGCACCTTTTGAAAGCTTAGAGGTTTTTCCTTTGAGTGATTCCTAATGATTTTACCTATTGTTTTGCTTGTCCAATGATGTTTGATTGATGAAAGTCCTCCTAATTATGTCGAATGTTTCCTTTTTGATGTTTGTTGAGACCTATATTATGTTCATGAATCATGTTAGTCATTGCATTGTTCCATTCAGTGATGCTTTTGATTGATCTCAATCTAATTGTGTGATGTTCATTGTCTGATTTGATGCTTGATAAGATAGTTGATGATTTGATCTCATGATAGGTGAGAGTCAAAGGAAGGGTGTCTTGATGATGTTTCGACCTCATGATAGGTGAGGATCAATGATAGGATTGATGATGTATTGACCTCATGATAGGTGATGATCGATGGTAGGATTGATGCTTGATTGACCTCATGATAGGTGAGGATCGATGATAGAATTGATGCTTGATCGACCTCATGATAGGAAAGGATCGATGATAGGATAAATTGATGATGTTTTAACCTCATGATAGGTGAGGATCGATGATAAGATTTATGCTTGATTGACCTCATGATAGGTGAGGATCAATCATTGGATAACTTGATGATGTTTTGACCTCATGATAGGTGAGGATTGATGATAGGATTTATGCTTGATCGACCTCGTGATAGGAAATGATCATTGATAGGATAACTTGATGATGTTTCAACTTCATGATAGGAGAGGATCGATGATAGGATAACTTGATGAAGTTTTGACCTCATGATAGGTGAGGATAAATGATAGGATTGATGCTTGATAGACCTCATGATAGGTGAGGATCGATGATAGAACCAATTGATGATGTATCATTTTGACTGATTGATTCAATAGTCTTGATTGATCCTGATTTGATTAAACATGATTTGATTCACTAATGAACATGATTGAGCATTGTGTTAGGGAAAATTTGATAGATTGATTGACGTGATGCTGATTTGGTTTCCCTAATATGATTAGAAGGTATTTTGATGTGCTCCAGTCTTGGGAACATTTCTCGAATACGTGGGGGATGGTGCATCAGTTGACTCTGGCATATTTGAATATTATCACCCATTGTGGGTTGACATCCTTGCTAGACATACCCTAGTATAGGATTAATAGTGGTTTGCTAACTACTTTAGCAAAGAGGTGGCATAATGACCACAATACCTTTCATCTAGCTACCAGGGAGATGAAAGTTACTTTGGAGGATGTTTATCGTATTTTGTGGATTCTAGTGATGGGAGAGATAGTTGTGTATGACAGAGTAGAGTAGGATGGGACTATTGCCTTGTGTAGGATTTGTTGAGATGATCATGTTTGAGGTCATTGGGTCCCCTAGTAGGAGATGGTCGATAGATATGATCCTCTACTGTGTGTTCTTTTCATATTTGTTGGTGGATTCCTTTGTCCTGACCATAGGTCAAAGAGACTTTCAGTGGGTTAGGGTCGAGTATTGGAGTGTATGGAATTGGAGGGGACTAGATATGCATGGGGTTCATGTATGTTAGCCCATCTATATCATGATTTGCACCAGGTTGTGTATTGTGGGGCGATGAGCCTCTCTTCCAGGATTATGTTATTGCAGACATTGGCATGGGAGCATATTGCAATCACTTGACTATTGGGAGATAGAAAGTGATCAGCAGGTAGACCCTATGTGTTTAGTTATAGTGGTCCACATGTTCAACATAAGCTAGGAAAATTAGCTTATTAGAGACGTGCCCTAGATGACCTAGAGTCCGTGACATGGTGCCCGTACTTGGATTGTGAGATGTGGATAGAGGATCAGGTGGAAATTCCATATATGTTATCACAATACTTGATTGGTTGAACACATTTTGTGCTTGAGATATATTTGTATTTGTGGGTTTTTGGTAGTCTGGACCAGTTTAGGTGATGCCCCTCGGTATTGCCCATTATGCACGTTGATGACAGGATGTGATCTAGAGTGAGACCCTTTCACATCTTATGATGTTGCTTGTACCGAGTATTATACATTGGTTCCATGTGTATGGGATTATCTTCCACAGGTGACAAATGTAGGGATGATAGAGGACTATTCTGAGTATTTCTACACACATCCATTTTTGAGGTTATCTAGTCCTAATGAGGCAATTCCACCAGTTGATGATGATGATAGGGCATCGAGACAGAGGTTGGATGTAGAGGAGGTAGAGAGTGATATTGGGGATGGAGGGGATGATGAGGGTGTTGATTTTGGTGGTGGTGGGGGTGATGATGATGGTGGTGGTGGTTCAGGTGTAGGGCCATTGGGTGCAGTTGGTAGTCCCTTTCTAGATTTTGTAATTCCTAGACACAGGAGGAGTATTACCATACTTTATTTAGTGATTCCTAGGATTTGGATTGGAGTCCCTTATCAACAATAGACATAGATAGAGGAATTACATGCATAGGTTTAGACTTTGCAGGGTGAGTTAGTGCAGGCTCAGGCAAAGTTTGAGACACTGACAACTAAGAGAGATGTAGATAGGGAGCAGATACAATAGGTATAGCTACAGGTTCAGACTCTTCAGGGTCAATTAGTGCAGGCTCAGGCATAGGTTTAGACACTGATGGCTGAGAGATATGTAGATAGGCAGTACATATAGTAGGTACAAGCACAGGTTGTCATACTTATTGCAAAGAGGGATGCCTTTAGACATCGGGAAGAGTAGGCTGAGGGCATTACCGAGAGATTACAACAAGCTGCAGTGTCCACAGTTACAAAAAAAATCCTTAGACAGATTCAACACACTTCTCAAGAGTTGTAGTTTTATAGAGGTAAATACCATGAGTTGGTTCCTTTCGAGCAATGAGAGAGCTTTCTACCATCTTGATCTAGCAGATCTTGGTCTTGGACTGTTAGCATGAGTGTTACTTAGCCATTGTCTAGAGATAGGAGAGACCCTAATGTAGATCCATTGGGTGGAGGAGGTACTAGTTCTGTGATGCTACAACCATTTGGGGGGAGCTTGCCATAACATATTTTGATGTATAGACTATTGGGACATTGATGATTTCCAACTTTACGATGCAGTGCCATTTTTGATATTGATGTATCTCATCATACTTTTTGGATATCCTTGTAAACTTTGACATTATGATTTTTGAGGTTAAATGATATGCAGTGATGATTATATGATGATGATAGATGTCTGATGCATTTAATTTCCATGTTGTAATAATGATTATGATGTTATGGTATGCTATGGATGTAAATGATGATGCAACTAATGTGTTATGATTCTAGGTTGTTTTATGGATTTATGTCTATGTGATGCATGTGATGGATCCTATGATAATGAAATGTGATGCTTTTTATTTTTTTGTTCTTTTCTAATGCAAATAAATGATGCAATGAATAGATGAATATTAATTGAAATGATTGTATGATGGATGAAATGATGATATGATACGATATTGCAATGATGGATGATTCTATATGTTTTATGGAATTATGCAAATGATGTTTTATGCTATGTGAAATGAATTTGATTATGCAATGATGAAATGTAATGAAGTTCGATGTGCATATTGATTATGTATGGATGTGATGCAAGTGATGTGTGATGTTTTGTATTGATGAATTATGATTATGTGATGCAAATGATTATGTTCTAGGGTTTTAAGTTTAAATGAGTGAATTTTTCCAACTTCCAAGAGTTGTGGGAAGGTTGTCGTCAGTTGATCATTGATTAATTTAAGCTTCACAAAACCTAACATTTTCCCCAATTCTTTTGGAAATATAAAGAGACTCACTCATTTAGGCTTAGTGAACCATTTCACTAATGCCACTATATGAAATGATTTTTGATTATGCAAATGAGATGCGATGGACATCATTTTTGTGTTTTCTGATGCAAATATTATGATATGATGCATGGATGGATGAATGATGTTGTAACATTTTCTAATGTATGAGAATGATGATGCAACTGATATGCAATGGTATGATGTTTTTTTGTTTAATTTCAAGTGTACTTAATCCATTGATGAGAGGGATAACATCATTATTGTAGCTTGGAAACACCATAAATACAAATCAAACTAACATGGATGAAATCTACTCTAAACGTGCAAATCTCGTATGCAAAAGTTGTCATTCGTATTAGCAAATTTTTTCATGCTTTTTATCAACATTGGGCCTTTAAAATATTGAAAGTGAGTACAAGCATCAATGGTATATTTTAGACCATGATGACCTGAATACTACTTCCATGATGTTTGATAGTGCAAGTTAAAACAAGCATCTAAGTATGATTATACCAGGATGACCTAAGTATTGCTTGTGTAAACAAACAAGAGTTAATTAATTTTCTATGAAAATTTGGAATGTCATCAATGATACTTTGTAGCACACATCTTGTGACAATTTGCATAGTAATAATGATCAACTCACAACACACAAAGAAAAATCATAATCCTTCTTGGCTCCTCTAGTTCAATACATCATCGAGGGGCTCCAAAGATATGATAACAAAAATCAAAGTACAACAATTGAATATTTTTGTTTAACATGATAAACCCATGATTCAGAAGAGCATCATCCTTTCGATTTTTTAATATTTTTGGGATTTTTTTATTTTCCAATTTTTAGGTGTTTTATGAGATTTTCACCAAGAACCTAACCTAAAGACCTATCCTACAGGCCTTGAGGGCTGATCAAACATTAGTCTTTCCTACGTTATACACGCAAAGAGCACGTAGTTTGACTGACCCAACCGATTTACAGGACCAAGATATGAAAAAACAAGAGACGACAACTAATTACAAGGGACCACTAAAGGACTTGACCTACGGTGTCCTAGGGGCTGATCAAAGATTAACCTTTCCTACGTTTAAGCTCAAAGATTACGTAGTTCAACAAGAAAACTCTATTTTTTACTTTTTCACTAACTTTTGACATGTTTTTAATTTTTGATATGATATGGAATATTTCATGCATTTATGATGGTGATTGATGTTCAATGTTGGGTTGGGTTATGATCATTGTTTTGGGTTGTGTTGCACTATTGTTGTTTATCTATTGGTTCAAGCTCAAATTTTATTGCCCCCAGTGAGTTCAGGAATTTTCCCCCAGTGCAATACAATAGGACAAACTAATTTTTACAACAGGCTAAGTAACAGTACTAGGGGAGATCATAATACAAACACTAGATCAAGATATGATGTGGACATGGATGCATGACAGATGAAAATATGGAAGCATGATGGATGATATGATGATATGATATGACCGATTGAAGAAACAAGATGCCCCACAAAAGAGGCAATGCAACCATGGATAAATGATAGATCAAAATGAAAGATTCACTGCAAAACATGTCACACAAGCAACATATCTCTTGTCAAAAGATGATAATGGTTGATTGATTAGGATGCCAGGAATTATTGATTCCATAAGGCATGATGATGATAAGATTGATGATTGTTGATGATTGATTGACAAAAGATATGAGGATTGGATAATGTTTTATAGCTAGGTTCAAATATGATAAGATTCAAGGTTGCAAAGGGACATGATGGCATGGATTTTGATAAGCTAGGAGATATGGAATGGAAGAATGAAAGAATAAGGATAATAAATGGGATGATCAAGATCAACTAGATAAGATACAGACACAAGGCCTAAGTACTTTTCCCCTATTCCTCATCAAGACCAAGGATGAGAAGAAGGATGTATCTAGTAAGAATGATGGAATATGGATAAGATGAAAGATATGGAAAGAGTGTATAGGATAAGATATATGGTATTCAAGAAGATCCTTAACCATGTCAAGATCAAAGGTGGAAATGTAAGGAATGATAACATGGATGAAACTTTCCCCCCAAGTGTAGAGTGCAAGAGGAATATGGAAAATAGGATATGGATGATAGGGAGATGGAGAAAGTACTTAAGCATCAAGTTTCACGACCAAATATCCCTTTAATAAACCATGGAAATGGGGATTAGACTCATAAATATTGGCCTATTAAAGGTATTATGGAAGAACTAAGGACTTATCAAAAATTTTGGATTAAAGGAGAATAATGGGGGATGAATGTTGGGTAATGGATAGGAGCTGGGAAGACTTGTTGATGGATAGATGGAAAGGATTGCAAGGTCAACATTGGCACACACCTTGAAGGATGGTAGAGTGATGGAGGAAAAATGGATTTGGAAGATGATAGGATTTTAGATGGAAAATTGGAGGAAGCTTTTGGATTAGAAAATTTGGATGCCAAATTGGATTTTATTGCTTCTGTGACACTTTTAGGAATCCCCATGATTTTTGACTTTGATATTTTCTTTGTGGGCCTTTGTAGCCTTTGATATTTTTCTTTTTTCTTTATGGACCTTTGTGGTCTTAGATATTTTTCCCTTTTCTTTGATGGGCCTTTATGGCCTTTTGAAATTTCCTTTTGATTTATGGACCTGTGTGGTCTTGGAAATTTTTCTTTTTGCTTTGGTGGGCCTTTGTGGCATTTTTTATTTTTCCTTTGATTTTGTATCAAATTTTCTTTTATTTTTGCACATCTCTTCGAGAAGACATGTTGATCCTTTGATACATGTGGATTTTGATATAGAAGATTTTGACATTTGGTGCCCAAATTGCTTCCAAGAGAAATAGGAGAGGTGGATTGAGATAAATGATATGGAGGTATTATGGATGAGTGAGTGTAGGTAGAATTTTGAAAGGGCATCAAGGATATGTTCCTTTCCTATTCTTGAGGAATAGGATATGGACCTAGGATAGAAGGAAGGTTTTATGGACTAGGATGAGGACCTATGATAGATGGAAGGTTTGGTGGATTAGGATTAGGACCTAAGATAGATGGTAGGTTTGATAGAGTAGGACACTTAGGTGTATAACCAAGGCCATGATAATATGGGTTTTCTTGAGCAAAAAGAGGTTTTAGGATACCTTATTCATGAAGGACTAATCCTTTTCCTTTGTATTTGATACTTTGACACATTCATTTACCAATGGGATATGTATTGTTTGTGAAACAAGACACAAGTCCATTTTGGGGAGGATATGATATGGATCAAAGGATAGGTGTTAGATGTAAACCGAATCAGGTAAAGGTGGAGTATCCCAATTTGTATGTGTGGGGTTCATGGATGGCTTGTATAGGTGTGATAGGATCTTGACATGGGGATGATGGGGTACTTTGATCTTGACTTGGAAGAGGATAACGAGGTGTAGAAGGTGAAGAAACTTTCTCTTTATTAGGTACAAAATCATCGTGAAGTGGTATGAAAGGCATATATTGATCTTGAGAAGGATGAACATTTTCATGGAATGAAATGATATCCTCAAATGGAGGTGTATCTTGATCTTGATGAGGAAGGGAATCATGAGATTTTGTAGAAATCATATCTTGATCATCGAGTGATAGGACATCATTAGAATGATGGAAGAACTATCATGCTCTTGGGATGCAATGGAATCACGAGATGGTATGGATTCATTAGATGTGGTGGAAGGAGGACTTGGAAGAATATTTTTCCCTTGAGATGGAAAGGAATCATTTTGGATGAAAATTGAAAGGAAGGGATCATCATAGAATTCTTGAGAGATGGGGTCTTGGTTAAAGATTGGAAGAACTTGTGGAATTTTGGTATCATCAGATGAAGTGGAAAGAATGCTTTGATTTTGAAGTGTAGAGGAGTCTATGACATCATGGTCTAGATTGAGAGATTGACATGAATCATTGGATATAGAAGGTATGATAGAAGAAGGTGGTTAGATGGAATTTTTAACTTGGGTGAAAGAATCCTAAGATTTATTTTGACTTATGGGAGATGAAGATAGATGTGTGACATGGTAATATTGTTCAATATCCTTTATTTTTGATGACTGAGATTTGTACTTCTCATTTAACTTTTTCAATAATTCAAAGAAATTGAACTTGGATGATGTAGTTGTTGGTGGAGAAGGTGTCGTGTTCATATTTCTATCAGATGGATAAGAAAAGATGTCTGACAACAAATATCCTTTTGTGGTTGTTTCCCTTTGCATATCCCAGATTTTTTGTTGAAGGATTTTTATTTGATGATCTAAAGCATTCAATTGATCCTCATCTATTTCAGTCATGGTGGTTTTAGTTTCATTTTTTTGAGTCTCAATGATTGGAGTTTCGATGGTTGGAGTTTCAAGATTTGACTCTTCAATGTTTTTATTTTCAAGTTCTTTTTCCTTGAGCTTTCATTTTTGCAACCATGTTTGAACAGGCATACAAGTGTTATAGTTTATACTAAACTTTGATCTAGGTTTTGAAAAAGTACCAAGGATTACAACTAAGTCAAATAGAATGACAAATTCTAATGAGACTAAGTTGGATTTGATTATGTAGCTTCATTTCATGATGAGAGGATGATAAATCCTGATGAGGAAACTAGGCCTAATAATCAAAGGTGTGATAAATTTGATGATGTTGGTACCTTGTGATGTTAGAGCTTGGTTTAGGTTGGAAAATTCCACTTGTAGAGATCAATTTGAACAAGTTTAGACTTCTAAGGTACCTAAGGAATGATCTTGTAGAGACAATTTTGAAGTTTTGGTTCAAACTATGAAACTGACGGTAAATGTTCTCCCTAAATGAGGTACCCAAATCTTTGGAATAGTTGTGGATTTTGACAATAGTAAAACATGTATAGTTCGATATTTTTCTTGCAAGATCTTTTGTAGAAATTAAAGGTCAGCCTCTCTCTAAATTCGTAAAGTTTTGATAATTGTCTTTGATGTTCCTTTGGACTAAGAGGTATGGACTTGGTTTTTGAATCTTGATCTTTCATGAAATCATTGGGTAATGTGCATTTTTAGACTCTATTTTTCCTAAGGAATGGTTGAACACTTCTGAGGATTCCAAAGATAAGACTAATTGTTAGACAAAAGATGAACCTAGGTCACTATTTTGTGTACTGCAAAAGGAACCAGAATAGAGACAAAAGGTGCCAAAATAGAGACAAAAGGCACCAAAACAGAGACCAAAGGTGCCAGAATAGGTTTAGACTTGGTTTTTTTAAGGTTTCTTTGAAAATTTTCTTGTTTTTTTAATTTTTCAATGGGAGACTTGGTTGTTTCACTAAACTCAGTTTTGAATCAGGTTTTTCACCTTCAATATGTGACATTTTGTTTGTTTTGAAAACACTTGGATAAAGACACATCAAGCACATGTACACTCCTATGGTTGTGAAAGGCTGTATTCTTTTGGATTCTGCGTAGGTTTTACCCCAACCACACTTTTTCTTAGCGGATGACTAGATGCTTGACCCCACTGGCTCCCCTCCATGACACTCACTTCTCCGGGCATCCAAGTACTAATACCCATGAATTTCCCATGGCATACTTTTCATCTCTAATAAGAATTGCAAAAATGTGGATGCCTTCGCAACGACTTTTGCTACACCAAAGAATAGATAAAGGATTTGACCAAACTACAACAAGGGTTTTAGTAAGGACTTTTCATTCGTAGGGATTGATCCATGCAATGAGAGACCACTGTTTCCCTTCTTGTTAGAACCAACCATGTGATACTATACTTTTTTCCAATATCCTCACTTATATACCAACTGGAAATGTGCTTGGATTTAGCATGTTACCAGTTGGGTCATTCCCTTGGGTGAATACTTTTTCCCACAAGGTAGGCCCTCTAAGATTAAAAAAGTGAGCAAGTATACCTGTAGTTTGATTAATCTTTATTCCACATGAATAAAGAAATAACACACACCATATACTCCACTCACACTCGCACACAAAAAGTGAATGGGTCTAGCTTTTTTATCACCTAGTTAAAGGGAGAGCATATGCCTACCATCGGTCACACACAAAAAACATGGTTTTCATTAACCCATTAATTAAGCTATGTTCCTAACTTAACCAAAAGGAAACATGATGTGTGTTTACCTTTTAATTAAGCTACGTTCCTATCTTAACCAAAAGGAAATAAGTAAATCACTTTTAGCCCTTGCAATATGTCAGTAGTTTGATAAGAGTTTCTTTGAAATGCATTTTTGGGAAACCTGCAAGTCAACAACACAAAGTATCAGCCTTTGGAAACTATAAAAAGGACCAAAATAGAGATAAAAGGTGCCAAAATAGAGACAAAAGGTGCTAGAATAGAGACAAGAGGCACCAAAAAAGAGATAGAGCCACCCAAAATTGTGTAAAAGGCACCAAAACAAAGACCAAAGGTGCTAGAATAGGTTCAAACTTGGTTTTTTTAAGGTTTCTTTGAAAATTTGCTTGGTTTTCCTAATTTTTCAGTGGGAGACTTGGTTGTTTCACTAAATGCACTTTTCAATCAGGTTTTTCACCTTCAATATGTGATGTTTTGTTTGTTTTGAAAACACTTGGATAAAGACACATCAAGCACATGTACACTCCTATGGTTGTGAAAGACTATATTCTTTTGGATTCCATGCAGGTTTTACCCCAACCATACTTTTTCTTAGCAGATGACTAGATGCTTGACCCCATTGGCTCCCCTCCATGACACTCACTTCTTAGGGTAGCCAAGCAACAATACCCATGAATCTACCATGGCATACTTTTCATCTCTACTAAGAATTGTGAGAATGTGGATGCCTTCGCAACAACTATTGCTGCACCAAAGAATAGATAAAGGATTTGGCCAAACTACAAGGGTTTTAGTATGGACTTTTCATTTGTATGGATTGATCCATGCAATGAGAGACCATTGTTTCCCTTCTTGTTAGAACCAACCATGTGATACTAGACTTTGTTCCAATATCCTCATTTATATACCAACTAGAAATGCGCTAGGCTTTAGTGTGTTACCAGTTGGGTCATTCCCTTGGGTGAATACTTTTTCCCACAAGGCAGGCCCTCTAAGATAAAAAAAAAAGTGAGTAAGTATACCCTTAGTTTGATTAATCTTTATTCCACATGAATAAAGAGAGAACACACGCCATATACTCCACTCACACTTGCACACAAAAAGTGAATAGGTCTAGCTTTTTTATCACC
Organism: Sequoia sempervirens; assembly: GCA_007258455.2. Lineage (NCBI taxonomy): Eukaryota > Viridiplantae > Streptophyta > Pinopsida > Cupressales > Cupressaceae > Sequoia > Sequoia sempervirens. The sequence goes on from VDFB02252616.1 coordinate 152,371,467, forward strand.
TAGTTAAAGGGAGAGTATATGCCTACCATCGGTCACACACGAAAAACATGGTTTTCATTAACCCATTAATTAAGCTATGTTCTTAACTTAACCAAAAAGAAACATGATGTTTGTTAACCTTTTAATTAAGCTATGTTCCTATCTTAACCAAAAGGATATAAGTAAATCACTTCGAGCCCCTGCAATATGTCAGTAGTTTGATAAGAGTTTCTTTGACAAGCATTTTTGGGAAGCCTGCAAGTCAACAACACAAAGTATCAGCCTTTGGAAACTACAAAAGGCACCAAAAAAGAGATAAAAGGCACCAAAATAGAGACAAAAGGTGCCAGAATAGAGACAAGAGGCACCAAAACAGAGATAGAGCAACCCAAAATTGTGTAAAAGGCACCAAAACAGAGACCAAAGGTGTTGGAATAGAGATAGAACCACCTAGAACTATGCAAAAGGTGCCAAAACACAAACCAAAGGTGCTAGAATAGGTATAATAGGCTCCAAAGTAGGTGCAAAAGGCTTCCAAGACGCTCCAAGATGCTCCAAGAGGCTCCAAAATGGGTGCAAAAGGCTCCAAGAGGCTCACGTTCTAACCTATGACCATAAATTTTCAAGCATGTTAGTGAAATAAATAGGGCAAGGCCTCATGGTGGGTGTCATTTTGTGTGTTTATTAAATGTGCAAAGTTAGTACCAACACAAACCTTAATGAAATGATTTATATTGAAAGATTCAAAGCAACTTAAACTATTTTAAGTTGCAATAAAGATAAATCTTCCAAGAATGTCTCATTGTCCTCTATTCTTAAATTATTCTTTTTAACCTTTTTGGCCCTTAGATTTCCATGTGCACAAAGGCTATTAGAATGACACTTAAGAAACAAGATTAGTAGTCAACATGCAAGCTAATCTAATGCCTAGATGAAACTATATGCAAACAATGATGATGAAGGCTATAATGAATGAAGGATGATGTTGATGATAAATGAACAAGTGGAGGTGGATGCTATGGTATTGAACTATTATGATCTATATATGATTCTACATATGCTCAAATGCAAACTTAAAATGAACTAATTTAAAATGCAATTGTGATGCAAGATGGATGATAAAATTCAAGTTCTATGATGCAATATATTAATCTAAGATCTAAACATGATGCAAAACATAATATAAAATCTATCTATAAGACTCCAAGAATGCTCCAAGCTCAAATGATAAACACGTATGATAACTTTACTTCAAATGTGGATGAAAAATACAAGGCCCAAGGGTTATATTTAAAGCATTTTCCAAGCATATGGTGAGGTAGCAATAATCAATGGTCCATATCGAATAAGAAGAATTGATGGTGAAGATGAAGAGAATCGGGATGTTGTCCCCTTGACCAAAGACAACATGCCATGTGTGTGGAAGAATCTATTGACCAATGGGAAACATGCCATTTGGATGGAAGATTCAAGTGTGTGAAGAGAAGAACATGTGCTTCCAAAATTGGTGGAAGTGTGGGAAGAATAAATCATGTGCTCCAAAAGTAGGTGAAAGTGTGGGAAGAATAATTCATGTGCTCCAAAATTAGTGGAAGTGTGGGAGGAAATGAGCCATGTGCTTTTTAAAATTGGTGGAGGATAATTCCATTTAAAAATTAGAGTTATTTATTTTCATGTGACCTTGATGAGGTGGCACAAAAAGTTGTAGAAATGTGCTCTAATTCCTAATTGGATTTAGTGAAGATTAATTAAATAAAACAAGTTTAGGGAACCTTGTTTATTTAATTAATTTAGAAGAATATGTTTTGAAATTGAAGAATTTAGGAAATGAACAATATAAATAAATTGAGCATTTATTTATATGCAGTTGGAATATTAATCAAATAGCTAGTATTTAATTAATTAAAGGTGATGACCATTTTTAGGTGTATACAATTATCATCATCTGAATCCCACTTAGCTAAGAAATATAGAACTACATTCCATTCCTAAGGGATGTGAAAGAAATTAATGGACTCATAATTTGGGATAAGGTGAAGAATCTCCTCGACTAGAATCACCATTCTCTAAGAAGAGTTAATCAAACCATCTTTGTTTAGGATGGATTCTAGGGTCATGGAATCCATCTCACCTTTAATCATTCGCAAACCTAATTCACATTATTTTTCAAGACCAACAAGAAGGTTGGTGACCTCCATTTTATTGTTAAAGCTTCATCCCATATGATAAGTGAAAAAGAAAATAGTAGAAATCTTGCTATCACACCCAGTTCCTTCAACCCTGGATGGTTCGAGATCACCTATTGAAAATCCGTATTTTTTATTTTTAAAAGTAAAAGAGGTTGATGATACCATTTACCAATATTTTTTATCCTCTTCAAAAAAATCCCTCTGTTGTTTGAGCTGCTAGGAAGAAAAGTTGTTCATGAAATCTAACAATATTTTTGAGAGAATGAAAATATGGCTAATTTATGAGGCCACATACAAGAAAAAGGAAAACACGAGTGGCCTAGTCAAACTAGCCCACAATTCCATAATAGAGGTAGCATGAATTGTAGGATAATTCCACCTAATCCAGCACTATGTCCATATTACAAGTGCAAAGGGGCATTGGAAAAAGGAATGTGCCACATTTTCCTCACTATTATTACATAGGAAACACATAGACAATCCTTAGAAGCCTCTCTTCCTAATATTATCCCAAGTAATCTATACTTGTTATGATATACTAACCAAAGGATAATATTTCATTTTTTCCAGCCAAATTTGTTCCATATTTCCTTCCACCATGGTTCTTACTAAATTTCTCCATTTCGTTGTTCTAAAACTTGATACCGAAGAGCCTTATGATAAGTCCCTTTTAAATCATTTTTATTGGTTGGAATATTTTGATGAATTAACGAACAAAATTTTATTAATTCCAAAAGAGAAGCTAAATTATTACAATATTTAGGAGACCCCTTCTAGACTAGAGCTACTTGGCTCCTTCCAAAGAAACTTCTAAAAAATCCCCAATCATACTAAAAATTTGAAATCAACCACCTTTTACCTCGCCAATTTTAGAATTATATCACTTAATGACTTTAAGGAGGGCAAGGATGCAAGACTTGGTGAACAAAAATCCCAAGAGTCATTCTATAAAAGAGAAATTTCCTCTCTTTTTATAATCTAGAAGATGTCATCCTCTACACTGAAAGCACCATTCTTAATTGTGTCCCATATCATAGAGCCTTTCTCAATCAAATAAATTTTAAGAATATCTTCATTAGTAAAACTACCTAAATATTTGATGTTAAGAATTTGAGCCCATGATTGCATAGGATTCTTGCACCATCTCCAAAAATAATAGCGACAAGGGCATGACAATTTAGCTTTTCCTATTGCAGATGAAGACTATAATTTTTTTCTTGCAAACTTGGTCCTATCTAACTAAACATTATTTATGATTCTCCAAATTCTATACACAAATTAACTTTCTAGAAAGAATATCAAATTCCTTAATAAATATTTTAGGAGAAAATAAAACAATGAATCTATAAATAGGAAGTGATTGCAAAACACATTTTAATAGGATTAGCCTCCTAGAAAATTACAACTATTTATTCATGTTTCTACTAAGTAACCTTCATTCAAAATTTATCTAACATCTTCCACTTCTCTCTTTTGCATTTACCAAAAGCTAAAGGGATACCAAGATATTCAAATGGTATCTTTCTAATTCTAAAATGAAGAAGATTAGCAATTGTGTGCTAAATCACCTTAGGAGTAATAGAAATGAATTTTTTTTATTTATCTTCATTTATTTTTTAACTTGAATCCATAAAACATATATCCAATACTTTCCTACAAATTTTTTCTTCCCTAATAGAGTCCAACCCCAATAATGTTGTATCATCCACAAACTAAATATGAGATTGAGTGTGAAATTTTCTTGACCAAGACCATCCCTAAATACAATTGTTAGCCTTTTGGGAATTAAGCAATCTACCAAGCCCTTCTTCCATAAGGATAAATAAATAGGGTGATAAAGGATCATCTTGTATAAGCCTACAATTTACTAAAAAATTGTGAAGGGTGTTGGGGGCCAAGAAACATGAGCATGAAGCATGGATGGTTTGTGTTGATTGTTCCTATGTTGTCATTGATGTCAACATGGTGATAACTATATGGAAAGTCTACTTGGTTTACCAGAAATTGTTCTCTACCAGTAATACTCTTTTTTGATAGATCAGTGTGTTGGTTTTTGAATTTAAAATTTACCGCAAGATCTAATATGACTCTAATCTCTTAACCATGTTCTCTTGAATCATTCAGAAAGCTATATCCTAGATCTTGAGACATTGTTTGTTGTGATCAGAAAGTTATCTCTAATAGAGTTCAACTCTATATTCTACTGTTGTTCCTTGCTTGGCATACTATGTGGGAGATTGCATTCTATGAAGGTGAACATTCTTATGCTATGGATTTTTTCATTAGTCTCTATGTTGGTAGTATGATGGGAAATTAGTGTGTTCTCATATCTGAAAGGTGTTTGCTTTGAGGATTATTTGTTGGTTTGGAGAATTGTGTTCTAGTCTTCGCCAACTTAGCATATGCAATATATTATGAAGACTAAATTTGTTTTGTGGAGAATAGCCAACTTGATATAATGCACTAGATGTGGATAAAATGTTTAAATCATATATGGTGTCGATAATTGAAGTTTTGATTATTTCATTTTTCATCTAATTAGGCTGACCTAATTGATGATCAAGATATACTTGTATATATAAGATCTTTTGAGGAATTAGATGAGCATGATTAGTGGAGGGGGACACACATGAGTAGTGAATGTGTTCAAAATGAGTAGTAAGTGTGAGTACAAACATGATTAAGAAGTGTCTAAAGATCTGAGCTGAAATACTTTATTAGTTCTGGATCAGTACAATTTTTTTGAGAGACTATTGTGTGAGGTAGCACTTCATATTATGAGCTTTAGTGGAACTAAACCCTACACATTGAAGGTGTATCCTATTAGTTCAATATTTTGGTAGTGAGCCACTATCATTATATATTGGTGGTTAGCCATCTTTTGTACTCATGCAATGAGCCTTTTCAAGGATAGTGAGTTTTGGCAGTGAGCCCTATAATATTTTGTATTTGGATATAATATATTGTGAGTTAACCCTCACCATGGTTTTTCCCTTTTTGGGTTTTCCAAGTAAAAATCATGGTGTTCATGTGTATTGTTGCATTGACTTGTTTTTATGTTCCTTCTTGTTGATTCAGTCAAAATTGAGATAATGTTTAAATGCATGTTAATATGGTTTTATGGAATATTGATTCACCCCCCTCTTAGTATTCTGGATGTTCAACAATTAGTATCAGAGCTTGGTTCCTTGGAAGAAGCCTAACAACTTGGCGAAGGTCCCAAAATTTGAGTATAAGAAATTTTTTCCTCTGTAAGTAGTCTTTATCGAATATTCAGAAGAGATGAAAGATTTGAAAAACAAATTGATGAAAGAAAATGAGTACATTGAAAAGCTACAAAGTAAAAGTGTTGAAGCATGTGATCTATTGAGGCTGCTACAACAATTGGATGAGAAGAAAAGAACTGAAGAATGTTAGGAAATTTAAATTCAAAGGAAGATGGATGCATGCATAAAGCTAGAAGAAGAAGCAAAAATATTAATATCTAATTTGGAAAAGGAAAGAAGTTTTGAAGAAAAATTTAAGATAAGCTTGGTGATGCTTGATGAATTGATTGCCTCTCAAAGACCAAAAATGAATAAGACTAGTTTAGGGTTTGAGAAAGGTCATATTTCTAAAGGGAAGCAATCAACTAGTAAGAATACCTAATGCAAATATGGAAAAAACAAGGATCTAAGAAGCAATTCTAGAAAAACTCTTGTCAAGCGACATGATGCTAAAAGGTATTTATCTTTCAATGGTGTTTGTTATTCCTGAAAGAAATTTGGTCAGAAGACATAGGACTCCAAAAGTAAAATCAATGATTCTTTATCATTCTTTGGAAAGTGTTCTAAGGCAAGAAGATTGGACATGAAGTTAGTCTATTGAATAAAAGGAAAAATGGAAAGAAGAATGTTATTTGTTGTAAGTGCAAAAATCTAGAACACCCTAGTAATAACAGCAGAAGAAAGAAAAATATCTATCTGTTGAAGAAGAATGATCAAATAATTGATCTAGAAGAAGAAATAAGGGAAATGCAAAGGACTTGGAGAAAGAAATCATCAGTCTTATCTATTTTGACCTCTAGTGAAAATACTCCCATCAATTTCTAAAGAAAAGCAGTGGCTAAGTCAAAGAAATTATCAAAAAAATAATAAACCCCCTCATCAGTACTTGTTTCATATCATGAAAGAAGTGTATTTAATGTTCCAACCTCTAGTGCAAATACTCCCATCAATTTCTAAATAAAAGAAGTGGCTAAGTCAAAGAAATTATCAAAAAATAAAATAAACCCCCTCATTGGTACTTGTGTCATATCATGAAAGAACTATATTTAATGTGGTAACAAGATTAAGGTATTTTCAAAGTCGCATGTGTGAAGGATGACGTCTGTCGAATTTGAAAGAGTGGAGGTGTACATAATTTTTAAGGAAACCTACCCGCAAGTTAAAGCATTTATTGCAAAATAATTCAGAATGGAAGGAATAAATTCAACTAATTCTAAAGGCTTATGTATTTTTGGAGAAGTGTGCAAAGGAAGTTTAGAAGGTAATTTAGAGTTTCAAGGTTTGAAGAAGAAATCAAGTGGTTTCGAAGTGGGCTCTAGAAGTAGGATATCTATACATTTCTTGTTGGCATTTATAGAGGTATTCTTATTTGTAAAATATTTCATTTTTATTGCTATGGATAATTCAAAGGTTGTGAATAGTGTGGATAAAGTGCAAGTTAGGTTGATGAGATATTTGAGGAATGTGTCAGAAGATTCTAATGTTGCATTCTTTTGCATCCCTCTGAGAGTGTTTCCCACAAAAGATATATATGCATTTTTTTATAGTAAGATAGAAGATATGTCATAAGTTTAGTTGAGCATGCTTTGGGAAAGTGAGTTGAAAGAGAGCCATGATGCCTACAAAGTATTAGTTGAGAAGAAGTTGGATGTTTGGAGAAAATTTCCCTTGTTTGAATTTGAGAAGTATATTCAAATAGTGTTGAGCAGAATTCATGATGAATCTTTGTGGATTGATGAGGCACATTTGATTACCAAAGAAGCTAATAGAGATGTAACTAGTTTATGTTCCTTTGGACTAGTTCCGAAACTAAAGGCTATGGATGAGAAAGAAAATATTGAGGTTACTGGTGAAAATTTTGAAGGGAAAGAGATTGATTTGAGATCGATTGTTGATCTAGTAATAAGGTATGTTGCTATGGTCATTGGTGACAAAGTTTGTATTCCTAACAATGACCTTACATTTTCTACTACTATTGTACATAGTGGTGTTGATATGGTTAAAAGAGGTATGGATTACATGACTTGTGTGAATTACTTCGTGTATCTTTTGAAGAATTTAAAGGAAATCAAGAAGAGTAAGAAGAATACATTATAGTATGGTAATTTAGTTGTTTGTGCTCTCTTTTACTGTTTAAGAGAGTTATTGGTAATAGGAAGGATAGAATTGTCAAATTCAGTGCCTATTTCCCATAAAATTAGGAAATTCATGACAAATCTTGGCAGTTCGGATGCACAAGAGATTTCCCTTGCTGCATTGTTTGGAACATTTTAGATGAGGATGAGTAGAAGGTTTAGGATTCCAGTAAGTGTTGTTGAAAGGTACTCTGGAAGCATCAATTTTCTTGTGTCTACAGATTTTTGTCATAAGGAAGCAGTTGAATCAAAGTTAGTTTGGACATCTAAATTGGATTACAAAGTATCAGAGGCTGAAGTTGATAATTATGCTAAAATTATTTTGGAAAGCCCTAAGAATCACAATGTAGAAGGAACCTTCGGTAGCATGACTAGAATAGGGAATAAAAGGAAGAGTGCTGTGAAGCAAGAAGTTGCAAAAGGAAGTGAGCTTGAACATGAGCATGAAAGAATAAATATTTAGAGAGCTTTGGAAGAATTACAAAAGGTTATTCTCGGTGCTAATTTTGATTCATCTATTTCTGTTGTGAAGAATCTTTGTGGCATGATTGATTCTTTGAATGTTTATATCTTAAGACTTGAAGTGCCTACTGAAATCAAGTCTGATGAAGGAAATTCAAAAGAGATCAAGGAAAAATGTGTGAATGCACATAGTTCAGTGATCAAGGAATTGGAGAGTGTACAATTTTTTGAAGAGACATAGTAACTACTTTCTTCTTACCTAGATTGGTCTAGTAGTAAATTGGATATAAGAAATGAGATAAGGTTGAGTGAGTCCCAAATGAGCACTAAGGAAGATACATACAGGTTAATAGAAAATAAAGATAATCAAAGGTGGTCCTACATTGTGCAAATTCAAGACAATTTTTTTCTCTATAGGATCAAAGGACATATGTTATCAAGAATTTTGTGGCACTTAGAGACATAATTAAACTCAAACATACTTTTATTTCTAGTGCTCTTGGCTATATTGGTGAATTATTAGAGATTAATCTTATTCGCAATACTTTAGAAGATGGTGTAGATTCCTTAACTAAGCTTGAGCTATTTTACAAGACCATCAAGTAAGTGCAAAAGGTTCATCAGAAGAAGGTAAAGCATTGGGGAAGGCTATTCTGGAAAGTCTCAAACATTCTTCTTCAGGTTAAATTAATTTTTTGTTCATATATTTTTGGCTACACTTTGATGCATATATACATATATATTGGACCCCTTCCTTTGTCATTGATTTGAAAGGGGGAGGGATAAAGAGATAAAAAAGATAGAGAGATAGAGGAAAAATATTATTGTGAAGAATAGTTTTGATAGGGAAAGTATTCAGAGTATTTATTTGTGGTATACTAGAAAAAAAATTACATCCATGTTGCCATCAATACCAAAAGGGGAGATTGTTGGGAGCCTAGAAACATGAGCATGAAGTATGGATGGTTTGTATTGGTTGTTCCTATCTTGTCATTGATTTCAACATGGTGATCACTATATGGGAAGTCTAGTTGGTTTACCAGAAGTTGTTCTCTGATGGTAATACTCTTTCATGATGGATCAATGTGTTAGTATTTAAGTGAAGAATTCACCGTAAGATCTGAAATGAATCTAATCTCTTAACCATGTTTTCTTGACTCATTCAGACAACTATATCTTGGATCTTGAGATGTCTTTTGTTGTGATTATAAATTTATCTTTGACAGAGTTCAACTTTGTATTCTACTGTTGTTCCTTGCTTGGCATATTGTGTGGGAGAGACTGTATTCTTCTAAGGTGAACATTCTTATGTTTCATTTTTGTTCTTAGTCTCTATGTTGGTAATATGATGGGAAATTAATGTGTTCTCTGATCTGGAAGGTGTTTTCTTTGAGGATTATTTGTTTGTTTGGAGAATTGTGTTCTATTCTTGGCCAACTCAGTGTATGCAATATATTATGAAGACTAATTATTTTTTATGGATTATAGACGACCTGATATAATCCACTATGTTGATAAAATGTTTAAAACATATATGGTGTCCACAAAGGAAGTTTTGATTATTTCATTTTTCATCTAATTAGGCTGACCTAATTGATGATAAAGATATACTTGTATATATAATATTTTTTGATGAAGGAGATGAGAATGAGTAGTGGAGGAGGACACACATGAGCAATGAATGTGAAATGAGCAGTAAGTGTGAGTGCAAAAAGGATTAAGAGGTGTGTGAAGATTTGAGCCGAAATGCTTTATTAATTGTGGATCAATGTAGTTTTGTTGAGTGACTACTATGTGAGGTAGTACATTTTCTGAGCTTCAGTGGATCTAAACCTTGCACATTGAAGGTATATCCTATCAGTTTAATCTTTTGGTACTAAGACACTATCATTGTATCTTGGTGGTTAGCCATCTTTTGACTTAGGAAATGAGCCTTTTGAAGGACAGTGAGTCCTACCGGTGAGCCTTATAATATTTTGTATCCGAATATAATATATTGTGAGTTTTAACCCTCAATATGGTTTTTCCCTTTTTGGGTTTTCCATGTAAAAATATAGGTGTTCATCTGTATGGTTGCATTGAGTTGTTTTTATGTTCCTTCTTGATGATTTTTTCATAATTGATATAATGTTTAAATGGATGTTAATATGGCTTTATGGAATACTGATTCGCCCCCCTCTCAATATTTTGGATGTTCAATAGAGGGTATACCATTGATAAGATCTGAGAAGAAGGACAAAGTCACACAACTCAATATCCAATAAACTCAACCTTCATAAAATCCAAAATCCAAAAGCATACTCCTGAGGAAAGATAGAAAAATCTATCGTAAGCTTTAGACATATCAATCTTAATAAATATGGCCTTCTTATTGGAAATAAAAATGGAATGAATAACCTCCAAATTAATAATAAACCCTTCACAAATTTGATGACCTTTGACAAAACCTCCTTGCCACTGAGAAATGAGAAAGGCCAACACCTATTGAAAATGCTTCACAATGAGCTTAATAATAATCTTATAGGTAGCATTACATAAGGGAATGGGTTGAAAGGAATCAATGGAGATAGCATCCTCCATATTAGGAACCAAAGTAAGAATGGCCTTTAACATTTGATTGTTAGATTGGGATTCTTGAACCACATTGAACAAATCCTCTTGTTAAATATCTCAAAATTCTCAAAAGAATTCAACTAAAAATCCATCTAGACTGGGAGCTTTATCTCTCTTCATTTAGAATACAAATTTCTTGATTTCCTCCATATAAATTGGCCTCATTACCCAATTGTTGATTTCCTTAAAGACTAAAAGGGGAATGTAATTTAGGATAAACCTTTCCTCATGCACTTGGCACAAGAACCACACATTTCTTTTGGGGAAATATCTTGAAAAGAGGTTAAAGGAACACCTTGGGTTGACCAACATTGTGACATCTCTAATCCTTGATAGAATTGTGAAAAAATTTAGAGTTCTTATCACCCTCCGAATGATAATTCTCTCAATTTTTTCTTCCAAAAAATATCCTCCTTGAACTCCCATTCATTTTAAGTATAGTATAGTTTGATTCCTCTAATTGAAGCTCCTCGTTCAAACCCTGATTTATAATTTCAGAGGTAACAACATCTATTTTTTTTAGCTTGCACCTTTTCCCTAAAAATATTCCCAAATTTTATTTTGTTCCAACTCTTAAGCTTGAGCTTAATAAAATAAAGTATTTTAATGAAATAGTACATGGTAGTACCATAGGAAAATTTATCTTCTAGCCACCAGGTAGTAGCAAGCTCATGAATAGTGGGCTCATGTAGCCATATTAGTTGAAATTTAAAGGTTAAATTTTTGGGTAGAGAGAATATTGAAGAGGAAAACTTAATAGACTAATAATCCCACCCATTCCATGAAAAGATATAAGAAATTGAGGCCCAAGAATCACCAGTCTATTGTTCTAAAACCAAGAATCTATCCAACCACTCAAATATTCAATCTACACCACACCTCCTATTATTCCATGTAAAAAATCCATTTCTTGGTAACTTAACAGATGTCCACCAAGTATAGAAAAGACAAGTTGGTTAGAACCACCCAAATTTTCATAAGAACTTAAGATAAAACTAAAATCACCAACTAAGATCCAAGGAAGAAGATGAGTCAAAGATCTAACAAATCTAGTATGAGACCACAAAAAACCTTACCATGAAAATTGGTAGGAGCATAGATATTAGATAATAAGATGGAATTTATAGACTCAAAGAAAGAAACAATAGTAGATAAGTAGCTTTCATTATCAAACCAACAAGAGGGGGAAAGTCTTCGAGGGTCCTAGATATAGGCTAACCCTCCAACCATACCTTGATCTCCAATGCACTAGCATTGACTACCTCTCCAAATATTGGAAGAAAGAACATTCATTTCCTCAACTGAAATTCTAGTTTCTTGAATAAAGAATGCATTAGGCTTGTTGTCCTTGATAAGATCTTAAACTTCTTTTTTATAAGGGGTGTTGTATAAACCCATAGAATTCAATGATATCACAATAATTTTTGGGGGTTTTGAAAAAGGGTATCTAGTAATTGAATGACCCTAGATTCAACCAACCATTCTTCTGTCATTCTCACCTTCTCCTAATCTTAGTTTCTCCCTAAAGTTGATTCTTTTTGAGCTACATTTTTTTTTATTTATTTGTTGAAGCCCAAGAAAACATAAAAAAAATTGTTTTGGGTATGTGCAGGATCATGGTGCGCCAAAAAGTGGCAATATTTGTAGGGTATGTGGCTAATGACTTTTTTTTCACCCAAAATTAATGAAACGAAAATGGTTTTTAGAGGAAATTCTCAGCTTTCCAACAATATAAATTATGATTTAATCTTAATTTAATAAATAATTATTATTCATTTTCTATTAGAATTACACTAAAGTCCCATTGATAGGTGATTGAAAACATCTATAACTTTCAACGGTATCCTATTTTTGAATCCTAAGCATGCATCACATTCTATGCTTCACATAATATAGGATTAAAAAATAAAAATTAAATTTCATGAAGTTTTGACCAAGTTAAGATGGTCCACATGAGTTTTTATATTTTCTAAAAGTTGTAATAAAAATTCATAATTAATTATACTTGGAAAAAATTACAAAAAATATGCATCACATCCGACATGAGTCCTCTACTTATATATAAAATCTTACAAAAAAAATATTATCATTTTATTATGGTTAGGGTGGTCAACAGACACCTACTTCTTATTTTTTCCTTGAAATTTAAGTACTACTGCATTGAAATTTCAAATTTTCACCAAATAGATTTTATTTATTTTTAAATAAACCTAGTATTTTAGAAACTACATTCAATTTTCTACAAATTCTATTTTTACATATTTTTGAAATAATATAGGTAACATATTCAAATATTTACGTCAAGTTGCCTAACATTGATTTTTCTGAATTTTTTGCCACTTAAGGGCCTATTTTTTGCACGATGATCCTGCACATACCCTTTTCCCTCATCCTTTGCATTTGTGACTTGTGAAGCCCCAATCATGGAATTAAAGCTCAAACCCTAGAACCTTTATTCCTTTATCCCATGGTCTCAAAGTTTTGAAATTCCCCAGAATCCCCATAACCCTTTTAATGTGTTTCTTATCTAAAATCCAACCTTTCTAACCTTTCTAGAGTTCTAGAGATCTTAACGTTTGACTCCATGATGTTTGTTTCCCCAACCACACCCCTAAGCTATCCTATCCTCCTAGAGCTTCAAAATCTATTATGCCATGTTCTAAAGTTCCAAGTTCCCCTCAAAATCCAAATCCTCAACTTTATTCCCTATCTTGGGTTATCTCAATGTCCCAATTCACTATGGAGTTCCATTAGGACACAGTTTGGAAAGAGAAAGCACTTAACTTATTAAAAGTGGGAATCTAGTGTGTGTAGTAAAATTTCACCATCAATGTCTATAGTGGTGAAGGAATTTGAGGTTTTAATAGACATTTTTATTGATGTTCCATGCTTGTTAATAGGGTCAATATTTTCTTCTAATCAATTGTCTCTCTTCTCATCTCAGTTGTCCTATGCTCCTATAGCTTTCTTGTTATCTAGACCTAGATGATTTATTTATTTGATTATTTTCCTCCATAGTTTTTATTTACTCTCAACCTCCAACCATATTTTTTTTATTCAACTTTGTTTGAATGTTGAATAGGCTTTTGTAGGCCACCCATAATCACGCAATTGCTATCATTGGATAAAATAGACTTATTTGAAAATATTTAAATGGTTATAGTCTACCTATAATTAGGAAGATACTATCAATCCACGCTCATAAGAGGGTGCTCTCTTATGCTTCTAGCACTATTATATGGAATCCATATAATTTATCTTTATTTACATTTTATTTTTACTCTTTAATATTTCCATCCACTATTCTCAAATTAAAGTTTTAATGTAAAAAAGAATATTCATTGTATACACATACTATTTTTGAATGATTCTTCTATTTTCTAATATTATTTCTAAGCCTAAAAGGGAAATATAAAGTATTGATTATCTTGTTCATAAAAAATGTCACAAATATATTACAAATAACTATATGACAAAAATATTCTTGACTAGTAACTATTTATAAGTCAATATTGAAGAGATTTCATAAGGTTTGAATCTACAATGTGGCATCATTACTCATTAATAATCAAATTCATTGTAGCCTTACAATTGATTTCACTGATTGATATATTTTATATTTACAATTTGATCCAAAAGTAAAATGGGTATGTTTATAGTCTTATGGTCATAGTCATTTTTTCTTAAAGATAAATACTTTCTTTGTAATAAAATTTAGTGATAAGAAAATATTGTTAGAATTGTGAAAAAATATGAGCCACAAGATCAAACAATGAACAAAGACACCTTCAATGGAAGAGAGTTTCAAAAAATAATATGTAATATTCATCAACAAGAAAAAGCTACAAAATAAACCTCAAGAATTTTTAAGGTAAAAAATATCCTCAAAGGTTGAGAGTTCTATCAAAGGAATCAAAGGCATAATAATATAATGAGGATTGAGTGCTATATAGGAGAAACCCTAAATGATAAATGCATTAGATCATGATAAGTGTTAACATCTCATACAATGAGACAAAATTATCTAATAATAGCTCTCTAGTTAAGAGAGAAAATCACTCCTAAGTTTAGCTTAAGTGGAAGAGAATAAACTATATTAATAATTAATTAAATATTAATTATTTATTAGTTAATTCATTATTACTCTATCAACACCCTTAAGATGAACTTAGGGAGTAGGTAAAAACCCTAAAAAAGAGAATGTGTGATGGGTCCCAACAAACAAGGCCTAATGAGGTACCCATGCACAAAAAATCTAATCTCTCACAACTATTGAAAAGAAGAAAACCACATAGGAAAAACTCCTCTCCAAAATCAAGAAAGGTGAATGAAGAATAAGAAAAGCCTCCAACTAAAACAATGTCTCAAAAAAAAAAAAAAACATGCATAACATCACTAAAGCATGAAGAAGTTATAGAAAATTATCAAAATATGACTGATATACTACTAAAATGAATAACCTATAAAAATTGGGATATAAGAGTGTCCATATGGTAAATTCTCCATCTCACCAAAATGCATGGGTAACTAGCCATTGATGTATGTTGCATCCATCGAGAATAAAGGAACATGAACTAGATACATAGATTAGTCCAAAAATGAAACCAAGGAACCATTAGTACCAATAGTAGAAACCCCCCCATAATGTGGAAAGGGAGAGCCAAAATAGGTACATTGAAACTATGTAAAACCAAGAAGTGCATGTAGGAGGAACAACCTACAAATAAGGAGGTGTACAAAAAAGCGTACACATGCATGAGGCAAGAATCACTAGGATTCACTATTGTCATGGAAGGGACCCTCACTTGAAAAAGGTGTGATGACAAGAAAAAGGAAAACATCACCCCAATGGAACTTTATATCATAGTGCAAGTACAAAAGGCACAACAAAATGTGAAAAATCCCCCAAAATTATACACCAAAATGGAACTTTATCTTAGTGCATCTATAAAATATAATGTGCATGAAAATAATGTCTATAATACCCAAAGAGGACAAAAAAAATAGAAATACATATAAAATAGTAAAAAATGAGTCATCCCATGCAAAAAAAAGGCTCCCAAGAGCTAAAAATGTCAAGTAATTCACCAAAGTGTGAAAAACCAAAAATTGATTAAAATATACCTAGAGAGCAATCTGAAAAATTGTCATGGAAGGCTATGAAGAGCTTTGAAAGACCATCCCAACACTATTGGAATCATGAAAATTTAAGAAACAAGTTAAAATTGATGAGCTCGGGACTGAAAATAGAACCTCTAACTTCAAAAGGTTGTAGAATGTGTCAACAACTAAAAATGGTGTTGAGACCCACACCACTAGAAAGTTGACAGAACCAAATTTCTAGCTATATATCATTCACCAAATTTTGATATCATATGCCCAAGTTATGGCCAAAAAAGAATAATAGGTAGCTTAGAGCCAAAGAAGGGTCTTGGGGCCCCCTACCAACTAGTCATACCACTAATTTGAACATGACATTAGTAAAATATTTTTAGAATATTATTTATGCCTAAAACAATTTGGTTCCCTACCAAGCAAAAATGGATGGAATGTGTAAAAATATGGGAATAATCTAGTGGTATTGTCAGGCTGTAAGGTCAGTACCATAAAATGGTGTACGAACTAGAAAAGCTAAAAATTCACTAGTTAAAGAACTCATAAAAATTTAAGATTGTCGAAGAGGTAAAAAATGTTAAATGTTTCTAACGATGGATTTGAATGCCACTATCTGACAATGAAACTATTGTTGTCAAGGTTTTTAAGGCCCCACCAAGGCAGTGGGCAGGTGACTTAATTTTTTCTTCATACTGCATGCACAGGGCCCATAGGGTCAGAGGTACCCTTCAGGTACCCTCTTTGAAATCTATAGTTTTTTTCTTAAATAAATAGTTTTTTTAAAAACTTATTTTTTATATTTTCTAAATAAAAAATCACCATACCTAGTTGTACATAGGTCATGCAGCCCCTCTAGAAAAAAAAACTCCTTAAAAACACTTGATAGAGAATGCACACAAAATTATAGTTAATATTTGTCAAAATGGCCTCCTAAATGCAACAATGAGGTCTTTTTTGTACCAAAATGCACCTAAAAATCACCCACTAAAAATTGCACAAAAGCAATGGAGAATCTAGATCTAAAGCCTATAACCCTTGTTGAAGAAAAACACTCATAAATGGAGAAGATAACTAAAGCCATTAAATGATACCATATTATAATTATGAAAAAAGATGAGCCACAAGATCAAACAACAAACAAAGACACCTTCCACGTAAGAGAGCTACAAAAAATAATATGCAATATTCCTCAACAATTAAAAAACTACAAAATGAACCTCAAGGATCTTCAAGGAAAACAAGATTCCTCAAAGGTTGAGAGTTCCATCAAAGGCATCAAAGGTATGATAATGTAATGAGGGTTGAGTTCTATACAAGAGCAACCCAAAATGATAAAGAGATTAGATCATGACAAGTGTCATCATCTCATGTACTAAAAAAAATTGATCTAATAATAGCTCTCTAGTTAGCATAGAAAATCAATCCTAAGTTTAGCTTAAGTGTATGAGAATATATTAGACTAATAATTAATTAAAAATTAATGAATTATTAGCAAATGCATGATTACTCTAGAAAATTTAAAATATTTCAATATAAGTAAATGAATTGGTTGTAGGATGATTATAATTGTCATAATGTTTATGGTAATATAATTCTTTAATTTTAATATTTTTTGTATTTTTCTCTTCAACTTAAATTTTTTAGTTTTAATATATAATTGTATCAAATACTAAATAAAGTTGTGGTCGTTAAATTATTAGTCAATGTAGACATTAGAAATGGTTAAAGACAAATATTTTTTCTCCTACAATAGTTCATATTTGTCTCCCTAGTACATATTTTTAGTGATATGTAGTATAAGAGATTGATTAGATTTAATCTAGTATCAAAAGAGCTCCATCATACCCCTATAATTTTCCACATCCATCTCAATAAATTTTTGTATAAAATGTCTAATTTTACACTTTTTTAATAGCATAAATTATTTCCATCTTTATTTAAAATAAATTATGATAAATTATTTGGTTACCATTGAAGGTAAAAATAAAAAATTGTAAGATGTAGGATTATAAAGTGTCTTCCCTCCCATTGTAAATAATAGGCCCATTGAAAGGATTGGTGGGGAACAATGTCCATTTTCAATATAAACATGGGTTCAAATAAAAAATTGATCAATGAAAATAGTCTAAACATAAAAATTAGAGAAATGCTCTCACCCTTTATATTTCTCTAGAATATGTTTTAGTAGAATATCTTATACTTTTGGAATATAATAATAAGATTTATTTCTTTTATCTTTTCCTTTTGTAAGGGAAATATATTTTTCTTAATAATCTAAATACTTTTAATTTAACATATATTATAATGTATCATGTAAATTTTTCTCTTATTTATTTTTAGAAAGGTCATGTGAATGTATCTATGTGAATTACATTCATAGACTTCCTATGACAAATCATTAGAATGATTATGTATTTTATTTTGGAGTGGATAAAGCACATCATTTTTCTTGGTAATAAAACCATTGCATTGTTAGAGACTATGTACATCTCTTCTTCAATCATGTTCAATTATATTTTAAAGGCTACTTACATTGATAGATGGTTAGATAGAGGTGGTTAATTATACACTTCCACATTTATATCACATCTAGAACTATGCCCACTCATACACTTGGGATGGTAAACTACTATATATCAAGGATAATTAACATAAATTATTCTACAATTGTATGGGATATAGACCTTTATATACATATCAAGTGTTAACCTACAACACCAATTGATATATCCTACTATTCCTTATTACACTTGGAATCATGCAAACATGAATAGAAGAAAATAAATTTTATTTTATCACTACATATTTACAATATCCTCTAGTAGGTTTAATACATTTTCAAACACAAACAATAGAAATATGAATAGCTTCATGAGATGTACTATACACTTTATTTTTAAGGTCAATGATAACTCAAATCGCATCTTCAAAATGAGAAAGTCAAAGTTTGATAACAAAGGATGAAGCCACAAAACCAATTTTGAATGGAAATCTTGTGTCAAATGGTGAATGCTTGAAATTAAGGTCTTTTTTTTTAATCAATGGAATAAACTATACGTGGGACTAAATTACCACATTTTTTTATAAAATGTTATTTTAGTGTTGGTTAAATCAGTCAACAATAATTTATGGCATTTTAAAATTAAATTATTTTATCATAGTAAATAATGCATGATTGGAGCCTAATCACCTTAAGTTTATAATCTCATTACAAATATTGATCCTGTTTTTCATTGATGTAATATTTCTTTTTATATTTGGGGTGATATTACCATCACAATAAAATCCCCAACCTCTTTTGTGGCACAACCACAATAGGAGGGTCCTCAAGGAGAACAGTCTGGACCGTGCAGCAAGAGTTACACAACAAAAGCAACACATAATATGGAGGAAAATGTAGATGGAAATATATTCACTAATAATTATCTTAGTTACATTTGGCCAACAGCATCTAGGCTTATAGATTTGGCTCACAGGCCTGATACAACATGTTCAGGAATACAATATTCCAATATGCCCCTATATGCGAGCTGAAATCTTACAAATCTAATCCAAAATTATCAATCAATTATTCACTACCTATTCTAATGATTAATTACAAGCTTCATAGCATATCTACAATTCTAGAAACATCCGCATCAACCAAAGATCATCACATTCTCCAAGGAGAGAAAATTTAACACGCACATGAATAGGTCGGTCTCAAATTTGAATTACTCCTCAATAGGAACATAAGATGAAGTGTGGACCTATACTGAAGGTCAGGGAAACTCCAAAAAACATTTAAAATCACACCATTAAGATCCAAAAGTTATGGGGATGATCCACAATGATCGAACTAGCCAAAAAGTTTGAAGTTATTCTGATGTCAGTTCAAGAAACTGCCAAGAATTTTGGAAGTGATAACTTGCCAGAAAAAGTTCCAATCACACTCAAATCTTGGGACAAGGAAAATGAACATGTAAACATTGATGTGCTCCAAGATCCACAGGGTCTTGTGAGCAAAGATGATGATTCACCAACATGAACTGAGCCACAACAAAACAAGAACATAAAACTAAAAGAAAATATTTTTTTGGTTGATGCAAGATTGCCAAGAACCAAGGATGCTCCTCCATCAGACATCTGGGGTTGTTGAAAAGTGATTCCATTAATTTGCTGGGGCTAAATGAAAACCAGAAAATTCTACCTCAGCCTAGGAAATCCACAAAGAATCCTCAACTGGTCTACCTTTCCACTTCACAAGATATTCTTTATACTGTCTTCCATGAGTTTTCCTTCCATCCCTGATATCTAAAATCTCCTCAATCTCATATGACTATTGTTTAGGAAATTGATCTTCCAATTTGGTTTCACTATCTTCATTGAACTCTGCTTCTTGATACCGATATAGATTTGCAATGTTGAATGTAGGTGATATACCCATACCTTCTAGTAACTCCACTTCATATGCATTTCTAGAATCATATTTCTCCAAGATCTTACAAGGTCCAAACTTCCTCATCTTCAGCTTATTATATGTACCAACTAGAAATCTCTCCTTCCTCAAATATACCATCACTTCATCTCCAATTTCAAATTCCTTATGTTTCCTCTTTTCATTTTCCTTCTCCTTATACTTCTATTTCATGTCTTCCAATTGTTATTTCACTTGAATATGCAACTTATTCATGTGTTCTACAAATTCTTTTGCTTCTGCACTCCTCTTATCTCCCATAGAGATGTCTCTCAATTATGATATACTTCTAGGGTGAACTCTAGTAACAATTTTGAAAGGTGTCTTTCCAGTATTCATGTTCACTAAATTATTGTAAGCAAATTCTACTTGTGCAAGGACTAAATCACAACTTTCGGTCTTCTCTCCAACCAAACATCTCAGTAAGTTCCCTAAACTCTTGTTCACTACCTTTGTCTATCCATTAGTCTATGGGTGAAAAGTAGAATTGAACCTCAAATATATCTTCAACTTCTTCCAAAGTGTCCTCCAAAAGTAACCAACAAACTTCACATCTTTTTTCTGAAACAATGCTCCTATGTAATCCATGCAATCTAACCACCTCTTTGAAAAACAAATCTACTACATTTATTGCATATGTTGTCTTCTTACAAGGTATGAAATGTTCCATCTTAGAAAATCTATCTACCACCAAAAACACTAAATCATTACCTATTTGTGTCTTTGGTAAATCAAGTATGAAATCCATACTGATGTCCTCCCAAGGTCTCTCTGGGATTTTCAAAGGCTTATACAATCCAATATTCTCACTACTTCCTTTTGCAACTTGACAAACTCTGCAACTCTGCACAAATCTCCTAACATCCTTATGAATCTACAGCCAAAATTAATTCTCACTCACTAATGCCACTATTTTATAAACTCCAAAGTGTCCTAGCATTCCTCCACTATGCTTCTCCTTCACTAGGTTATCCCTCATTGAACTCTAGGGTATACACAATTTATTTCCTCTAAACAAAGTGTCCTCTTGAATGAAATAATCGAACCACTGACTTCTATCCACTAAAACAAGTTCTCTACAAGCTTTCCAAGGTTCTGCAAAATTCAGTTCTTCATCATACAATCTCTTTAATTCAAGAAAGCCTAATACATCCACTCTCATCTTTGTTAGTAAATTCCTTCTCCTACTCAAAGCATCAACAACTCTATTTCACTTCTCACTCCTATGCTTCAAAACAAAAGTATAACTCTGCAAGAACTCTACCCATCTCAACTATCTCTAATTTAACTTACCATGACTATTCAAATATTGCAATGCCTGATGATCCGTATACAACACAAATTCCTTAGGCAACAAATAATGTCTCCACTTCTTCAAGGCTTGAACTATAGCATTAAATTCATGATCATACACTGAATATCTGCTCCTAGCATCATTCAACTTCTCATTAGAATAAGCTATTGGTCTCCCTTCTTGACTCAATACTACTCCAATTGTATGTCCAAATTTTGTACACTTGTAACAAATAATATCATGACCAAATGAATTATAATTTCCTAGTGAAGCTTGAAGTATTTCTTGCACGAATTTTGCAATTCATTGCTTTGTGGCCAAAATGGTTGCCTGAAAAACAATATCCATTGAAAGAATAAAACTGCCTAGTGTTAAATTTTCTTTCATTTTCCTTTGAACTTGTAGAATTCTCATCAAACTTTGTACATTGCTTCTTTGTCTTTTCCAATTCATTTTTTAACATGGCAACTTCTTGTTCCAACTTGTCACAATCTCTCTCTTTTGCACTTAACTTGTTCTTTATTTCATTTTCAACTTGTTCAGCCTCTACAAGTTGAGTCCTTAAGTATTCAATGATTTTGTTTAATTCCTCCAAGCTTTTTGTCATTTCCTTAATTTTTATTTCATGCTTGGTGACCTTCTTCTTCAATTTCTCATTTTGTTTATATTCATAATGGAGCTCTTCTTCAAGATCTACTTCTTCTTCATTGCATTCTTGGTCAACTTCTTCTCCTTCATGTTCGCTATTTGTGTATTCCATGGCCATAAATAGTATTTCTTCTTCATCATTGCTTTGGTATTCATCACTCTATTCTTCTGAAGATTTGCTTAATTTCTTTGAATAAAATCTCTTTTTATGTTTTTGGAATTTCTTCTTTGAGTTATGCTCATAATTTTTCTTTCCCTTTTTCTTTGTGTATACTTCATTTTTATCCTTACTTGTGTCACTTTCATTTTCAAGACATTTAGAAACATAATTTCCAACTTCTCCATAATTGAAACATTTAAAAAAAAAAATTCCTTGATACTTCTCATTTCCTTTCTTTAGCTTTCTCATGAAATAAGCTTCTGCTTCATCACTACTTGCATTCTCGCTTGATGCATCATGCTTGGTTTTTCCTTTCTTGGATGCTTTGAAAGAAATCTCATTTTGTGGTGTTCTTCCTTCAATTCTCATTTCATAGGCAGCAATAATCCCATGTAGTTCATCTTTTTTCAATGTGTCTAGATTTTCCAATTCTTCTAATCCTGACACTTTGGAATCAAATCTAGTAGATAAGGATCTTAATATCATATCAACAACAAATGCATCATCAACATCTTCACCAAGTCCTCTCATAATATTTACAATTTCATCAAAATGAAGAAAGTATGATGCTATGTCTTCATCGTCTTTCATTTTAAGGCTTTCAAACTTCCTTTGATGAGTTTAAAACTTTTCTTTCTTCACTTTGGCATATCCTTCATAAATATTTTGAAGTTTGACCCATATTTCTTTTGCTAACTTGCAATGCATGACTTTTGTGAACTTAGAATTTGTTAAACTACAAAGAAGATCATGCTTGGCTTTGGCATTATTTTCACTTTTTTTTCTTTTCAGCTTGATCTGTTGGAGGGGTTGATGGAGGTGTAAAACCATCTACAATAGATTTCCAAACATCAAACCCAAGAGAATTCAACTAAGCTTCCATATTAATAAGTTCCATGGAATGTATAATTAATCCCATCAAAAATAGGTGCCTTGACTATATTCTTATATGCCATGTGTGCTCTTTAGGATCACCCTTCAAGCGGTTAGCCTCTCTCCAAAGGAACCCACTCTGATACCAATTGAAGAGCACAAAAATATACTAAGAGGGAGGGGGTGAATCAGTATATTAACAAATTTTTATCCTCTCAACTTTTATCAACTTTAAACTCCAACACAATATCAACTATGCAAGGATATAACAATATGAATAAGTTGACACCAATATTTTACGTGGAAACCCTTATGAGATAAAACCACAGTACAAATAATGTACTTTATGAATTATATAAGCTTTACAATGAATGTAGGAACCAACCTACTTGAATCCCCAACTCTCTCACTTTAGTAGGCACCAACCCATAAGGAGCACCAACACCTATCTCTAATTTAGTAGGCACAAACCCCCACTTTCCAAGCACCAACTTAGAAAAAGATAAGCATTTCAAAAATAGTGTTCCATGTTCAATGTTGCTTCTTCAACGAATGATGGACAATCCTACTCAAATATGTCTCTTAAACTTGTACCAAGTCTACTACAAAGATCTGTCTTCTATATATTCTTCAGATACACAACTTCTCTTCAAAGTATACTATACGGATTGCTCATAAATCTGATGTGATGTTACATAAACCCTCTATAACATTTGTATATGTATTTCCTTAAAAAAAATTGCTATAACTCCCTTCCTTCTTTGGAACAATCCTCTTCTTGAATATGTTGTAAGTTTTTGATATAGGAAAAAACAAGTTTTAGAGGGGTCCCAAAACCCTTTTACAGAATGAAAGTGAGAGATAGAGCATTAACAAAGCCCAGACAAAAAAACAAAATGCTGCCCAGAAAGAATAAAACAAAGAAAACCAGGGCAGCACAGCAAAAAACTGATAAAAAACCACAAAACAACTGGCCACTAGGCCAAATTCCTGATGGTCTCTGCTGCCTCCTGCTCCAATTTGTTCATATTAAGCACAAACTTCTTGATCTCCTGGATATTCACTAAAGCCTGATCTTCCTTCCTTTTCAAGTTTGCTTTGGTCATGTTGCTCGATCCCCCACTATCTGGCTGACCATCCTCTTTGTCCACATCAACAAACACAACAATCCTAACATGATATGCATTTTCCAAGTTCTCCACCATGGTATTCATGGTCTTAGCAGTGGATTTTAAGATCTTATGGCTCATAACCAGCACTTTGTGGAGAAATTCTTTAATGTTCCTTAGCTACTCCTCCATCTTAGACTGCTTGCCTTCATGGTTGCTCTTGAAATTTTGTAACTCATCAACAATTTTCTTGAGACACTCAACCATATATTTCTTCTCACCCACCATCCATAAATTAGTGGTCTTAACCCTATCTCTGTTATTCTTGTCCTCCTCTTTCTCCATTTTACTGCTCATGGCTCTCTGGTTCAGTTTAATCTCCTTAATTTCAAAGAACACCCATCTAATTAATGGATATGTGTAGGATCATGATGGGCCAAAATGTGGCAATATGTAAGTGATATGATGGCCCATGTGGCTGATGACTTTTTTTTTACCCAAAATTGATGAAACAAAAAGGTTTTCTAAAGGAGATTCTCAGCTTTCCACCAATATAAATTACACTTTACTTTGAATTTAATAAATAATTATTATTCATTTTTTATCTGAATTATGACTAAAGTCCTGATTGATAGGATGATTGAAAAACATCTATAGCTTTCAAAAGGTATCACATTTTTTGAATCAAAACATGTCACATTCTATCCTTCGATACTATAGGATTAAAAAATAAAAATAAATTTCATGAAGTTTTGACCAAGTTAAGGTGGTCGACATATGAGTTTTATATATTTTAAAATTTGTAATAAAAATTCATAATTAATTATTTACTGAAAAAAATTACAAAAAAATATGCATCACATCCATGAGTCCTTTACTTATATCTAAAATATTATAAAAAAATATTATCATTTTATTGTGGTTAGGGTGGTTAGAAAGACACCTACTTCTTATTTTTTCCCTAAAATTTAAGTACTCACTCCATTGAAATTTTAAATTTTCACCAAATAGATTTTTTTTTTAAATAAACCTAGTAGTTTAGAAACTATATTCAATTTTCTATAGATTCTATTGTTACATATTTTTTAAATAATATAGATAACTTAATTAAATTTTTACGTCAAGTTTCCTAACTCTGATTTTTCTAAATTTTTTGCCACTTAAGGGCCTGTTTTTTCCATGATGATCCTGCATATACCCTAATCTGAAAAAATACACCGACCCATTATGGGCTATGGTAAGAATATCAATAGGGAATTCTCATTCCTCCTTGAAGTGGTGATCCTCAGCTTTGAGATCCATAGGAAAATAGGGTCTCTCATCTCTATCAGTAGCAGGGTAGCTGGAGTACTCAAATGAAAAATCTGACTGGGAGTCCTCTTCATTTACATCATAGGAGGAATCCTCTGAAACCTTATTCTTACCCTTCTTCTGGGGAGAATCACTAGATTTCCCTTTCCCCTTGACAGCAACCCTATCTTTAGAAGAGGGAGTCTAGTGGGACAGAGTCGGCATGGCTTTAAAGTGATCATAAAGAAGAACAAGCAAGCCTTCATGGAGAATGGAATCCCTAGTAGGGTTTTGTCTATGGCTCTACAAACTAGCATTTAGAGAAGAGGCAAGATAGAAAGGAATTGAAACCCTAACCTAATGCTTGAAGTGGTTGAGGAGAACGAAATGATACCCAAAGACTCTTATGTAATGACCATCCAGAGTGACATACTCCATAAGCACATTCAAGACCCTCCTCCAATGTGACACAATCCTCTCTGAATCGTAATAACTTCTGGAAGTCCTTCAAAAATCCTCCCTCTCAATCTCCTACTTTGGAAATTTATTGACCACTTGGTCAGAAATCTTTTTGTCCCTATAGAACTTAATACCATCCATAGAGAGGCCAATAACCTCAGCAACTAATTGCTCATTAATGATCGCATGTATGCCATATAAATTTATCTCACCATCCTTCCATCCTTTGGAAAAGGCCCTAGTGACCTTTAGATCCCATCCACGGAGTTTCTCAATAAAAAAAGTAATGCCACCCTTCTCCAGCTTCACCCAAAGCTTCGGATTGTTCCTTAAATGTTCATTGCTCATCGGATCCACCCTACGACTCTCACCACTCATGTTGGTCGTCTTGCATGAAAGAACAGAAGACTCTAGAAGCTCAAAATCACAAACGCCCAAAATTCCCAGAAAGCATGCAAGACTCACATTACTCAAATGGTAAAAAGGATAATTACACCTCAGCCAACTATGAGTAATGATTAAATCGTAGTCCCAAGACTGCAGTAAAGGACACTTGCTATCATTCAGGGGAATGGGGAATTGCACATTTCTGTGAACACGGTCATACATGATTAAGGCCTTGACATCAGCCTTCAACTCATCATACCTCTGCCATGTCATATTTTCCTTAGCTTTAACTCCCTTGTTGGCAAAAAAATCTGTCACTGTATTTATTTCCCTATAAGCATATGAAATATAAATTTTCTCAAGATTATTAATAATTTCCTTTGAAAGGTCTATCCAATTCTCTATAGACCAAGAAGGTTTCTGGAGACCCTTTAAGCATTGAATTATATTATTTGAATCCCCTTCAATCCAGACATTTTTGAAATTCAATTGGCTAGCCAGCTTCAAGACCTAAAACACTCTAGTAGCTTCGGCCACATGGTTGGTTTGAGTGCCCAAGGGGAGCACCACTACCACAATAAAGCAACCATTATCATCCCTTATCACACCTCCACTCTTGATAGGCCTAGGATTTCCCTTGGCCACGCCATCAAAATTGATTTTAACCCAACCAGGAGGAGGGAGGCTCCAAAAGATATCGTCTCTAGGTCCCTTCATAAGCTTTGAAATGTTGGACATATCCACATTAATCTTCCAAGCTTCTGCCACTCTGATCTCATACTCTTGAAAGTTGACCTTACCTTTACTTTTGTTCTTGTTATTGAGAAAGTTAAAGTTTTCACCCACAGCTCTTATTATCTTTCCAAAGACCACTTCCTCTGAAAGAGCCACATCCATAAAAATTTTGTTATTACGCTCTTTCAAAACGCCCCAAGCAAGATGAGGGAAGATATAGTTCCAGAGCAGATTCAGCACCCGATTATTTGAAGGGACCTTCCACTAGTTATAAAAATCCAAGATAGTTCCAGGAAAAACCCAACTAAGATCCCACATTTATAGTATCCTACTCCAAATAGCCTGAGCAAAAGGACAAAGGAGGAAAAGATGTGAGGAAGTCTATGCCTCCGCACAGCATAAATAACACTTGTTAGGAAAAGAGAAACCCCTTTTACAAAGATTATCATTAGTCAATAGTTTGTTCTGAAGGAGAATCCAAGTAAACATATTGAATTTCGGAGTAAAGTTGTGCACCCACACCTTAGCCTAGGAAGGGGAATGGAGGCTAGAATAACAAGAGGCCACCACAGAAGAGACAGGGTAGGTCCCTGAGGATGACAACTTCCAAACCAAAGAGTCCTCCCAACCTTGCGAACTAAGCCTGGCAGAATTAAGAATAGCCTGCAAAGGCTGGAGATCCATACTAATTAAGGAAAAATCAACCCACTGATTGTTCCTCTAGTAATCCCTAACCAAAAATCCAAACCTGGATTTATAGTCTTCCATATTAATCCAAAAGGTCGAGATATTACACAAGCAATCATTACCAATCCACTAGTCTTCCCAGAATTGTATTTTCTTGCCATCTCCAAGTTTCCAACCAGCCTCTTTACTAGCAAGGTCCCTGGCCTTAATGGTGTTTTTCCAGAGGGAAGAACCAATGGGGAGATTCTTAGAGCTGAGAAAATCTTTAAAAGAGTCAATCCCCTGCAAATATTTACTACACCAGATAGTATTCCATTCACGAGTATCTGCATAAGTTCTCCAAACCTGCTTCGCCAAAAGGGCTTTGTTAAACACTCTAATATTCCTCAAGCCAAGACCCCCAAACTTCTTAGGTCTGCACACCTTCTCCCAAGCAACCAAAAAAATCCTCTTCTTCTCCTCAACCCCCGACCAAAGGAAGCATTTCTAAATATTTTCAATTATCTCAGCAAACTTGGTAGGAATCTTGGACAAACTAAGGGCATAAACAGGTAAATTCTAAAGAGACGCCTTAAGTAATGGAACTTTACCAACTTGACTCAAGAGGGTCCATTTCCAGCTAGCCAACTTTCAGTTAAACAAGACCACAAGAGAAATCCAGAATGAGTCTAGAGGTTTGGACCCTAAAGGAAGACCTAAGTACGTGGAAGGAAGAGAGTTAACACCACAGCCTATAATGTTTGTTATCTTCCTTTGTATGTGCTCAGGGGTGTTGAAAAAATAGAGAGAACTTTTAGCCCTATTAATTTTTTGCCTAGGTCCTTCCTCATAAAGGACAAGGCAGCTCTTTAAAGCTCTGGCTTCAGCAATGGTACAACTTCCCATAAGCATTGTATCATCCACGAACTGTTGTTGCAAATAGGCCAGGTTTGCAGAAAAAGGTTTTAATCCTTTTAGACTGTCTTCCATCACTTTTTTATGTAGAAGTCTTCCCAGATTTTCCGCCATAAGGGTAAAGAGAGTGGGAGACACAAGATCCCCTTGTCTAACTCCTCTTGACACCTTGAAAAAATGGGAAGGAGAGCCATTGATGATCACAGAAGTACTGCTGGTAGAAATAAATTCCCGTATCATTTGCAGAAATCTTTCAGAAAACCCAAAATCTTTCAAGACTTTGATCAAGAACTGCCATTCCACACTGTCATAGGCCTTAGCCATATCTATCTTGAGCAGAAAGCCTTGATTTTTCGAAGCTTCAGGGGAGTGGATATTCTCATGAACCGTAATAATAGAGTTCAAAATCTATCTACCTAGAACAAAACCACTCTGCTGGGGAGAAATCAACAATGGAAGAATCCCAAGAATCCTAGAGGTAATCACTTTAGAAATGATTTTGTAGAAAGAGTTGCATAAGCTAATTGGGCAGAAAGAATCAAAAGTATTAGCACCAGGGAACTTGGGAATGAGAACAATAAACATGGCATTAAGCTCTTTCAGCAATTTCCTAGCTCCAAAAAATTCCTTAACAGCCAGTTAGTTACATCATCAACCACAATTTCCCAAAAAACTTGGAAGAAGAACATAGGGAACCCGTCTGGACCAAGGGCCTTGTTCCCTTCAAAAGAAAAAACCACCTTCCTAACCTCTTCCTACGAAGGGATAGTCGTCAAGAGTTTGTTTTGATGCTTATTCAGAATGTTAGGAATAGCCTCAATAAGAGTTTGTTGAGCACTCACATCCAACCCCTCTTCCGAAGAAAGAAGGTTAGCAAAGAACTAAATGACCTCGCTCCTAATCTCTTCATCCTTCTCAATGCTAACCCCATTCTTCATAATATAGGCTATGCGATTAGAGGCCCTATGTTTCATAGTAGTCAAATGGAAAAACCTAGTGTTCTTATCCCCAACTAAAAGCCACACAGATCGAGATCTCCGTTTCCAGTAATCCTCTTCTTTTGAGATAATGTCATGGTATTTTGAAAGAATTTCATTCTCCTTAGGAAGGGAGTCTCCCACATAACCTTCCTTCTGAATTCGATCCTGAATATCCCTTAAATCCTACTGAATAGTAGCCTTCGACTCAAAAATATCCCCAAAAACTTCTTTATTCCAAGTCCTAACCTTATTTTTGACCTCTCAAAACTTCTTAGCAAATCTAAACATAGCAGTCCCATGAATATGTTGTAAGTTGATCATAAACTTGCCACACAAATCTGACTAAATGATGCAAGACTTTCTTTAACAAATCTAAACACAAATATCTTAATATCTTCCTTCAAAATCCGCTCATATCATCTTCTTGCAATCACACATACTTTCCCTTAAAATAAATCTGATTCACACTTCATATTTAAGCCCTTTCTCTTCTTCTAGATCTTCTCTAACATATCTCACAATTTCATCACAAATTTGAATGTATACTTCTTTAAAAATTGCTCTTCGTATGCTTGGATTTGCTGGTGTAAATAACATAATTTTCACTCCACACCACACACGCTCTGAATCTGATTTCAATCACATTTATATATGCATATCCTGATCAAAGATTATGATTCTTTGTTTAAGCAATGTGTCCCTTCGAATAGCAATGTCCATCCAAAAAGATTGTGACTTCTTAGTTAATTAATCTATATTAGTTATTGTTTATATAAATACTAATTGCTGCCGTTATCTTTATGTCTTTCATTAGTATCGACTTCTTTAATGTTAATTCCTTGTATTGAAGACTTTTGTTAATTATTTATTCTTGATCGATCGATTATGCCTTCAAACAGTAATGGTAATATAATCTTCGATGATGTTGAATTCTTCCAATAGAGAACGAATGACTTGTATGAAGCTCCATGCTAGATGTCACTAACAGGCAACTCTCAATTGGCATATAGGCGTAAATTGTAATCCACAAGCTCTCTAGCTCCACGTCACCCAAACAGAAGTTATACTGCTATCAAGCCACGTCAAAACTCAAAGAATGATGTCAGTGCTACTCTTAGATAGAAGGCCCGATAGTAATCCACAAGGTGACGCTATGTTGTGTATCTCTGATGCATAATACAGGGTTGCCCGATAGTGTTTATGCATTGAATCTTTATTTGAATGTCTTTGACTGAAGTCTACCTCCACGCCAGTCAATGATTTATTCCACAATTCCGAATTTAGTGAGTATCGACTTTGACAAGGAGATTCAATGATTTCAATCAATATTTATGTCTTGGCTTCCTTGTTTATTCTGTTCATCATATACTTCCAGCATCGTTCCCATACATCGGGATTAACCTCTCAAATTAATGTGGACCAGAATTTACAAATAAATATTTAGATTGTGAATCACCCACGTAGGCTCCAATGATGTCGGCTTGGCTTATTTGTTTAATTTGATCGATGGAGATTTACTAAGAGTCTTCCAATATACTCTCTCTTGTATTCTCCGCGTGCTAATTATTAGCATCCCCCTAGACGAATTCAAGGTGGCGGCCATGTTGTATAATAAGAGCCTGATGATGAACACAATCGGTTCCTAGCATATATTCGAATGCTTTAATCTGAGAAAAATATAATATAGCAATTGTGGAGGGTCTTTAGGTTATCAAATTCCTTATCTGATGTGACTGACTTCAGAGCAGTGGCAATAGTATATAAGATGCTACGAGAGACACAAATCAAATAGCAGCTGATGACCCTTTAATATGCTTGTTTCCCTATATAATCTTGAATGTACCTTATCAGTATATAGGAATAATCACCACATCGTTCTAAGCCATGATTGATACTGTTGTGCAAAATATTTGATTGACCAATATCCGATCATCTATTAGAATAATTAATTATTGATCAAATGCAATCGATCAATAATGAACAAATCAAACTCTAAAGGATTGGGGACATTACATCTTCATTCCTCCACAAATGGATCTCTTCATTTGCTGGTGTATATAATGATCTATTACATTCTCTCAATCTGATATCAATAACAATTTCCAACAAAACTGTGCAAAAATAAATTGAAGTGCTAAAGAGCGTAGGCGTAGACATCGTGTTATTTCCCGTCAATTGGGAAGAAGTAAAACAGTGCATGATAATCCAACACATGGAAACAACTCAAGAAGAAGTCCAAATTTTACCAAAACAAGACATGGAACTAAAACAAGAGGTGAAACAAGAGAATTCAAATGCAATAATCATAAAACCTCCTATTGTGATAAATTTGGATGATGATGAGATTACTAAGATTGATGAAGAAGTGCATAATGAGTAGAATTTGTTATTTTCCACTTCTCTTAATTTAGATGAAGGCAATCATGATGATCCTCTTAATGAGAATGATCCACCATGCGTTGCACTTGGAGATGCTCCTAGTATGGCACTTATTGTAGTCCCTTTAGCTAGTTATCTGCCTTCCATTTATGACGAGGAAGATTGGGATGCAGACGACTTGCTTTAGGCAAGCTCACATGTGACATATGTTCCTTTTTATTTTGTTTCATATGTTATTTGTGTTTGCTTGCATGTGATGTGATCTCTCATGTTGTGTTGCTTGGCATGTCTTTGTATTTGTGATTTTTCTTTGGATGACCCTTGTTGCTCCATCAGCACAAGGATACAAAGGAAATGAATTTGTCATGACATTCTTCTATTTGTATCTCAATTCTTCTATATATCATAAGCTTTATCTTTTCTTAGTCTTGTGTTTTCCTTTTGGGGACGATGCAAGGCATTGAGACATTTAGGTCTCTTCCATATTGACTCGAATGTTTGTTTGTTTTCTCTCTCTCTGTCATTCCTCCTTTGTGTTTGTTGTTCCACGAGTATCTAGGGAATAATATTAGTTTTGAGCTCTCTTATATCACTATAAAAAAGGTGTATACTAACCCCAGATCTCTGGATCCCCTAGTGTACCTTTTTTATGGCATTATATTTTTGGGGAAACCCTTATCATGATGTAGTTTATTTGGAAATATATCATTGGCATAGGGCTTTCCAAATAAGCTCTTATGGTCGTGTGTTGCATGACATTTATCATTTTTCTACTTTAAAGTAATTACTCGTAGCATGGTGTTTAGCAATTTCTTTAAAGTGGGGGCATATATTGGCATTATTTTTGATTCACTTTGTTCACAAGGGTTGAACTTAGTGATGCATTAGCATTGACAAGTTTGGCATTATTTTGATTCACTTTGTTCACAAGGGTTGAACTTAGTGGTGCGTTGGCATTTGACATTTGACATTTTCTTAGCTTCACTTTGTTCATAGGGGTTGAACTTAGTGTAGCATTGGCATAGAATTTTGATCATTTTGTAGAACTTTATCAAGGTTATTAGGGAGTATAACTCTTGACATGGTTATGGGCATACCTTGTAGACCTAGTGTGTGTTTCTCATTTTGATGCCTATTTTAGAAGCTCACCTAGTGAAAAATAATCCTCACTAGTTGGTGCGTCTTCCTCCTATTTGTACGATTGCTAGCATAATACAGCTTGTTAGCCCATACCCCTTTTTCATTTTCCTTTCATTTACTTTGACATTGTATGCTTGTGTATCTCTTCTTGTTGCATATCAAATATGTGTGTTCCTTTGTGCTTGTGTTGGTTTTCCATGGGATCTTGGATCCTAGGGGCTTGATCACCTCCCTCGATCCCTAGCCATCCTATCTCTCTAACATTTGTGCAATCAAACCCCTCTTGACATATATCTCTCTACTTTAGTGAGTCTATGCATAAGTTCATAATCTCACTAAAGTGGGGGCTAAATGTAGTGTAAAAAATTGTATATGCTTACAATTTCACAATAATTTTTGGTCCCTTAATTTATTGTACTTAATTAAGCTCCTAATTTTCCAAATTATTCATTCCAAAGCCTAATTTTTACCATTTTTCAAGGGAGGACAAGCATTGAACAAATGCATCCAATCATTAAATTGTCCCCAACTTTGAGTGTCCTAAAAATTTGGGCTAGGACCCATTCGCCCATGGGCAACTGGGTCCCCCTTCTTAGCTGAGACCCAAATTCAAATATGTTGTTGGCAATATTTTAACATCCAAAATTCAAATATGAAGTGTCAGCTTTTGGAAAATTGGATAAACACCTATAAATACCTAGCTATTTTATCATTTGAAATCTAATGAGCAAGACACAAAATTGATCAAATACTATTGTCAAGAGCAATTCAAGAGAAACATATTTTAGAGAATTATTACAGCAATTCAAGATCCAACATCATGTCAAATTCTATGTGTGTTCATGTTATTATCTTGTGAAGACTAGCATTGTTGTAGGTCTCCAAGTATTCAAGCATTTAAGCAAGTCTATCATGTAAGATCCAAATCCTTGAAGAGATACATGTATGACTTTAGTCCTTCAAGAAAGCGATTGAAGGGTGGTGAGTTGTAGCATTTTGTTCATTCATCATTTTCTTCCTTTCCATTAAGGTTTCATCATTGGAATTTCCATTGTGGAAGTAGGAACACTTACACGTGGTTTGACTGAGGAAAGCCCCTATATGGCACAATATCTTCTCTCTTTGTGAATGTCCAGGTTGCAGGTTTGGAAAGGATTGAAAAGATCTTGATGCCAAATTCTCCTTCGTTAGATATTTATTGTCATCAACCTTGTCAAGACACAAAAACTCACCTACATAATTTATTTACGATACTAGATGATAGTGGGACAAGTGGAATACAGAAGCTCAGATCCGACACTAGAGGACCCCAAAAGTTGAGCAAAACCCCCTTACAAAGACCCAGTTGCCATTGGGTGCCCCAATCTTTGTAGGCACAACAAAACCATTTTTTTTTGGGAAGGTACACAGTCATGTCTACACCTTCCAAATCTGTCAGAACTTGATTGCTTCAATTTATCAATTATCAGAAAATTACATCTATCATATTAGGTCATTTAGTCTAATTAGGTTAATCATATAAAATCATTCCCAGTTCATTCCTAAGACTCAAATGGATTAGATCTAGGTCTTATTGACTCACCTTAAGGGTTGAAAGTCAATCTATACACCTTGTTGATTTGCATCCTAATGAAATCCTAAAAATGATGGAACCATACACCCTAAGTCTTGGATATTGAACATGGGGTGTACACCACATTTTTATGTTTCAACTTCAATTTAAAACTTGGGCTTTTTACATAAAATTCCAGGTGATGTTCTCAATATTAAACTTGATCCATTAGATTAATGTTGTTTATTATACATTTTTTGTTCATATGTATCATTTGATGAATTTTGTGTTCTCAATAATGATTAAATGGTGTAAATCTAAATTTTAATCTAAAATTTTTATTTTCATTAAATATTGATTCAATCGGTGTTTAAGGATTTATTACATATCAAATTGAGATGGAAAACATGATGTACCTTCAATTTTGAGGTTCAATTTCTTAATTACACAATTTTTTTGTATGTGTTGCCTATGTTTATTCAAATTCCTCTCTTTCATGGCTATAAAGAATACTTTTGGCTCTAATTGAATTGATAAAGATGGTATATCTTTAATTTTAGAATTTAATTTCTTATTTTTATGAAGTGGTCTCATATGTTCTTTCTTCTTTGCATTCACAACTTCATGTTCTTCAAATATATATTTTCTCATTTCCTTGGAATAATGTGGGATTACATATCAATCTATTATAATTTATCAAAATAATGAAAACAATGATTGGTAATTTATCAAATTCAAATAAAATCGTTCAATTAAATTCTTGTCTCAATGCAAGGTAAAAAAATTGGTTAGTTTTGTCAAAATTTAATTTAAATTTTTCAAAATATAAAGATAATGATTGATAATATCAAATTTGAATTCAAAACATGCAATTAGAATCTTCCTCATCAATATAAGACAAAAAAAAGCTAGTTTAAATAATGTGTTTAATTCCTCAAAATAATGAAAAGTGAAATTATATGTCACAAAATATACAAAGAACGTGGAAAAACATAATATGTGGGGAAAAGGGGGGACAATTCTTTGTGTAGTGGGTTGTTGTAAAAATAGGAAGAAATAAAGAGAAAAGGTTTTGAGGTATCTCACATGGTAAAAGAGTATACCATAACCTACTCAACAAGAAAAAACAATGGTTCTACCACCCAACTCATATTTATGAATATTATGGACAGAAGCTCGCTCTTGGGGTGTATAATGTAGGAGTGTCTTGAGGATGGTGTAATCTTGTATCAATCAAGAAAAATAAGGTGTTTTGAAAACACATTTAAATGAGTAAAGTGATTCGTATTTGGTCAAAGGTTGCATTGATCATGAATATAGGTGAAGATTCATTATATGAAAATAGAATATTCACCTAAATGCATAAAGACAAGAATGCAAACAGTGAGCCCAAATGTGAACAAATAAGAATGTGAAGAGTTAAACCTAAATATGAATATACAATAATGTGAATGGCCAACCCAAATGTGAAGAGCAAATGGTATGGAAAACCAATCTTTAACTTGATTTTTCAATTTTGAAGAAGGCTCTTGAAAAAGAAAATGGAGTTTCCCTTTAGATAGAGCAAGTCTCTTAGATAAAGAGGGAAAACTCATATTGGATTTTATTAAAAAAGATCATATGAATCAATACAACTTTTCAAAGCAAGCCATAAACTTTTTAGTGTGCATGGTTGTTACTCTTGGTCCTTTGCATTTTAAATATGAATTAAAACCATAGAATTCATAGTACATTACATATATGTGTATTAATTATTGATGTTGGCTACAAGGACAAAGACACCTTAAACTTGGTGCCTTATCCTTGCTGCACCATTATTGTGAATATTTTCACTCAAAATTGCTAAGCTTTATGTCAAAACATAAGAAAGTAAAAAGTAAAAAATAATCAGTCACTAGGTGCTATAATTTTTTCTGGTTTAATTAGAAAAATAAAACTACATCAGGGCAAACATGTTTGAATCATGTTCTTAATTTGCTTAGAAGACTTTACCCTCCAAAAATTTGCTTCCATTTTTAGTTGGAAAAAGCAGAAAAGAGTCCTCATCGGTCAACATTTTCCTTTTATTCAACAAAGAGGCTTTACATATATGACATGAAAATCAGATATAGAATTAACACTGTAAAGATTCTTCTATCATCAATAAGTTCAGATGATTACAGACATTTGACTTTGAAACCTTTCATTACACACAAGGATAACAAAAATATAGCTCCTTTTACTTTCCAAATGTCACCTTATAGTTACTAAAACCCTGTGCATGGCCATGGATTAGGTCTCCTCTTATGTATTATAGAGGTAAATTCAAAATTCTAGTTGACAAATTATGGTGGAGATTCTATACCTTGGAAAATCATGATGGCGCCCAACTAGTAATAGCCAAAGAAGAGCAAAAATAGTAGTCCACGTGACTGTCACATGCCTAGTTTGTTAATCAGTTTTATACTTCTCGTGCCCTCTTGACATTCTCCTCCTAACCAATTTCAGAACTTCATCTATCAATATCACTGGAAATGAAACTACTATAACTAAACACCACTCACTAAAGCTCAAGTGTACAACGCCAAAAATGTTGGCAAGGAAAGGAACATAAAGGATCAAAGCGTGGAGTCCAAAAGAAACAGGCATTGCCAACATCAGCCAAGGATTTATCCATGGTGGCATGGTGAGCAGACTATTGTCCTCAGACAGAGCATTAAGTGAGTTGAACAACTCAATGGCCACTAATACAGAGAGAGAAAGAGTTGTTGCTTTTGCTTTTCCATTTGAAAAATAGTCACAAGGATTGGAATCAAATGAAAATATTCTCCCACCAGCTAGAAACGGTGAAACTCTAAAGCCTTCCCAAGATGGGCATTCACCCCATGAGGTGAGCTGCGAAAATGCTACCAATGTGTGGCCATCTGCAGAGAAGTCTATCCCTAAAAATGAATCATGTGTGAACCACAAAGCAAATATACCAACCGTTGCAAGCCCCGCATATGTACCAATGACCTGCATTCGGTGGAGAATTGGAAGAGATTAAAAATTATTTTACAGCTGAAGTTCGAATCCAAAGTCAACCAAAAGATAACTACAAATCAGTTGTGTAGAAATAGAAAACTGAATACCATGTAGCGGAAAAACGCCCAAGCATTAAATAGGGCATCATTACTTTTTCGGGGTGGTTTTCGCATAATATCTATGTCAGAATGATTAAAACATAGAGCCATTGTAGGAGGACCATCAATGACCAAATTTAACCAGAGAAGTTGCACCGGTATCAAACCATCAGGCATGCCTAACACGGCAGTTATAAATATAGAAGTTATCTCACCTATGTTTGATGATATCATGTGCCTGCAGAAAACATATGAAACAAGAAACTTCAATGCATCTCTTCCATTATTTCTAAACCGTAATGAAATTTATTGGACCAGGAGAAACACCTACTATGAACTATGAATCTACTATTATTCCATTTCAAAATTCAGCTCATAGTTGTAGTCAAAAGCAGAGATGACAACCTTATAAAAGCTTTCATGGTATTGTAAATTGAACGGCCTTCTGAAATAGCAGCAACAATAGTGCTGAAATTATTATCAGCCAAGACCATATCTGATGCTTCCTTGGCAACCTGAAATACAGTAAAAAAGTTGAGTATATGATTGCAATATAACCATTACAGTGAAGCGTATTCACATTTTTATTCAGTATCTGAAAGGCTTATAGTATATTATACAATTATATGCCAAACAATAATAGTATAAAGGGGAAAATAAGGCTGATGGCGGCAAAAGATCAGCATGCACTTTTTATCCAAAGCAGATTGTTTGTTGATTAAATAACCTTTGTACCTTAGACTTTTAAATGCTGGTGCTTAAGGAATCTGATCTTCAATTTGGATATAGAATTGTAAAAGTGCCAAGCTCTGTCACCAAAGTGATGGTTGATTCAAACCAACACTGCTAATGAACGCTAACAGCTATTGCCATTAGAAGATTGTATGAAGCCCTATTTAGATATCGAATGAAAACATTCCAAGTTCCCTCACTAAAGTGATGATTGATAACCCTAACAGGTATAGCCGTTAGAATATTTGATAAAAGTTAAAATCCTAATTGATTCAAATATAGTACATAAAAGTGCTAAAACGGTAGCTTAAATATCATCTGTGATATTATCTCCAATTTGGATACAGAATGGTAAAAGTGCCAAGCTCCATCACCAAAGTGACCGTTGATTCAGACCAACACTGCCAATGAACACTAACGGCTATTGCCATTATAAGATTGTACAAAGCCCTATTTAGATATTGAAGGTAAAAGCACCAAGTTCCATCACCAAAGTGATGATTGATAACCCTAACAGCTATATGCATTAGGATATTTGATAAATATTAAAATCCTAATCCAGTCAAATACAGTACATAAAAGCACTAAAACAGTAGCTTAAATATTGTCTGTGATATTCAAAAGATCTATTCATCCAAGTAACGCTTAAAGCTAATGGCCATAAGAATATTTGATAAAATTAAGAACTCTAATCCATGCAATACAAAAAATGATAATAGAAGATTAAAGACTATCTTTGATATTTAAAAAGTCTAAAGATAGTACATTGAAATGCAAGAGAAGTTAATAAAACCCAGCAAGCACCCTACAGAGTGAGAGTGCATATTAATATATTATTCATATAAGTGAGACCAAGTATGAAACAGCCGGATTGAGATCAGAATACCACAATTCATTTGGCTTGGGCATATCTATTCACAAAGGCTGAACCATTTACCCAAGATATTGGTAGTGGTTAGACACTATATAAAGGCTTTGTTTTACCATGAGGCAGCAATACAACTGTGCATACTGTAGGGTCCATTTACTTCTTGGGG
Organism: Sequoia sempervirens; assembly: GCA_007258455.2. NCBI lineage: Eukaryota > Viridiplantae > Streptophyta > Pinopsida > Cupressales > Cupressaceae > Sequoia > Sequoia sempervirens. The sequence continues at coordinate 152,411,139 of VDFB02252616.1, forward strand.
ATTTATATATTACAATAGATGTGACCCCATTATTTTCATCTAGCTCTTCAGTATTTTCAATTCTGGAACTTTATTAAGGACCAATATTATGAAAATTCAAAAAACTATAAAAAAATCTTAATTTATATACCTCCTTATGACTAGGATTGGATGATGCAGTTCGAATTTGTCAAGCCTTATTAGACTGGAAAAATTTGCAGCCGACAATTGATTTAATGTGACAATTCCATTTGTCAATTAACTTCAATTTGAAAATTCACATAACAATGGTGACAATTTGATTTATTTCCATTCTGTCGAACATCACAGACATGCAACTTTTATTTATATTCCATTTAAATAACAATGGAATTACGAAGGCAATTCAATTAATTTCTATTGAATTCCTGTTCCACTAGTTACAGGCATTTAACATTCATAAGCTGCAAGTCTCCAATTTGTTTTTACTCTTCAAACACTTTATTCTAGCACCCAGCTCTGTGCTTCTTCAACTATAAGGTAATTTGTTTCTGTTTTGTCTTCCCTTGCTTCTCCCTATTGCTCAACTCAATTCAATTCTCCTTTGCATATATTATCACCTATTTTCTCAATGCTGCTGTCATTTATTTACCTCCACTCACTTACCTTTCACCAAACTGTGTGTGGCTTTCTTTTCTTCCCTGCATTTGATTTATATTATTTATTTATTTTGTTTTGTGCCTTATACATGGCATGACCAATCTGCAATTCTTTTGTCTGCACACAGACTTTATTTTCTGCGCCTATCTCTCTCCTAGTGCTACTCCCCTCTCCTCTTTGGTGCTGGCTTCCTATTGTCTTCATCAATCGGTCTCTTTGCCTTCCACACATGACTCCTCCAATCTCTAGCATGGCCCTTCCCATTTCCATGCATTGTATAACTCTTCAATTCTCAATGCCACCCCCACTCTCTTAATGTCTGAAAAAATGCAAATATAATAATATATCTCTTTTTGCAATTAATCGATAGACATTACCTCCTGGGAAATAAATATGATATTGGATAATTTGAAAGAATAGTGCCTGAATATTGGAACTTCGAAATGCATAACAATATAAGACATTTTGTCAATCAATGACAAAAACGGCATTCAACCTCCTCTACCATTGATCACCAAAATCAAATTATAATGCAACTCAAAACAAACAAAGAAAAAAAATTCAAATGTTTTTGGATGATGTGGATTGCTCATTCCCCGGATGCTCCTGTATCATTGGATATCTAGTACTCTACATCATATCTACTCTGCAGGAAGCAAAGAGAAAAAAAAAAAAGAGGATACCATGCTGATAGGATTTAATTATGAGAATTATCTTTAATCATCGTGCTATATGATGCAAAAATTAGTAATCTTACTAGTAGAAAAACAAATATTTGCATTCCTTCCAAAATAAAAGGAAATAATTATGAAAGTAAAAGAGAAAAACTATCAAAAAAGAAAAAAAAAATTCCAAAAGAGAGAAGACCAGCATACCTCTGTACCAGCAATTCCCATGGCAATTCCAATGTCTGCAAGCTTTAAAGCAGGTGCATCATTAACACCATCTCCAATCATCGCTATGACCTGGCCAGCTTCTTTAAGCATGAGAACTATATCCTGCTTATGCCTAGGTTCTGCTTGAGAGATAACACAACCACCAGGCTTTGCGAAAACATCACAACGCTTGTTCAAGGGAAGTTCCATAAATTCCTTTGCAGTAAAACTTTTCACATTAAGATTCTCTCCTTCATAAAATATACCAATATCCTGGCATACAGCTTCTGCTGTGAACTTGTTATCACCAGTAATCACCATTACTTGAATACCAGCTTCTCTACAATCTTTTATTGCTTCATAAACTTCTTCACGAGGAGAATCCTATTAATTTGGAATATTTCATGACTTTGTTAAATGACGGCAAAAATCCATGGAAAAGGAAAATGTGAAATATCTGTGATAGATTTTTTTATAAACAGCACACTAATTCAAAATTAAAGGAAAACAGGGGCAGAGGACAGGATAAAGTGTATCTTTAGAAGTGGCAGAACTTACTCTCAATCCAATAAGACCAGCAAAGATTAAATTGTTCTCTATCTCAGAATAATTTGCTGGGTCCAATAATTTCCTATGAGCTGGATGGTTCTCTCCATTGTAATCATTAAACTCACCCAAGTCTTCTTTGTATGCAAGGCCTAAACAGCGCAAAGCCTTTGAACTAATTTGATGAAGCTTCATCAAGAGTAATTCTCTGGATGCATCATCCATTTCAACTATGGTTCCATCTGCTAACTGCAGAAAAGCACTTCTTTCCAATACATCTTCCATAGCCCCCTGCACAAAAAGCTATACATTAATATCACTAAATAAATGCAATCAAAACCCAAAACTATTATGCCAGTAAGAATAAATGCTGCCAAGTCCAAAGCAAACGCCCTGCAAGGATCCATGGTTTTGATGGCCTTCATGAGCGAGCACTGTGAGATGCAAATATCTAAATACAGATTCTCATGTTTATATGAATCTCTACTCTATTCAGTATGAACTTATAAACCTACATCTATAAAGGAAATATTACATCAAAGAGTCTTGCAGATATATGTAACTCCCAGTTTGAAGTCAGAAAAAAACAAGAAGCTGGAGGTGTTGATTAAGTAGACATCCCATCATTTACAACAGTCACAGTGACCTATCCCTTCCTTTACTATAATCACAGTAACCTGACACCATAAACAAGCAGAAATAATGGAATAAATAATGCATTAAAACTTGAGACAATTATATGACAAGGAGCACACAACTTTGATACATCAACTAAAGCTGACAGTTATAAGAACGTAATATATCTACTTTATGTCCGGGTTATCTAAATACAACTTCAGTGATTCCGCACAAACCTATTCTCATGGACTGCATTAACATCAACTTATGTTTTATGGTCTATGACTCTATGGTACCACACAACCTCCTTTAGCAGTCCACAGTACTTCCAAGATCATCATTCCATCTTCACCAGATACTGAACACATATCTAATGGCACTGAGCATCATGTAAAGATCAGATGTGTAACCATTCAAGCACACATCAATCCTTATGCAATCTTCATCATTGACTTTGTCACGATTCTAGATAACTAGATTCCAAACTGCAAAGGCCCACTCACAACATGCAGTACAACTGAATGCTGACAATGTTGCAGCCTTCCTCCTAAAGGGGTAAAGTCCCACCTATGACTCTAAGAGCCATGTTTGAATGTCACATATCTTCACAATGCATCTTAGCCTTTGGAAGGTGAAGAATCACATGTACAAGAGCAATTTCATCTTCCATAAGGGTTTTTAAGCCTTTACAGCATTGTAACATTAGTCATACATATCTAGATAGACGGTGTTAGGTATCCCATTCTATTTTATGATATCTAGTATTGGTTGGGCGCATATGTTTTATAAATCACCCTCAAGTAGCTTTAATAAAGGGATGCATGTACTTTGTAAGTGTTGTGACCTTTTCATAACATCGCCCCATTGCAAATGGGGACCCTCGTGTTTTTTTGTTTTTTGGGTTTTTTGCCTTGGCGTCGCAGCTGCTAATCACCAGTCTTTTACAGTGAGCAATTTGAAGTTAGATTTTTTGAGTTATCACCTGAGCCAAGTAGAGAATTCAAGCCTGAAACTGTGCTTAGATGTCATAGAAATGCTCAGAAGACCCGGAAGACAAGGATCGCCTGTGCTTTCACTCAATTCTAACACTTCCTACTTTTTAGGGATTTTGCTTTTTGTTTTTTTCATTTTTGGCACTTTTGGACCAATCTGGGATTTACTATTTTTAGAAAGTTTGTTTTTTTGCTTTTTCTATTTTTAGACAGTGCTAGGTCTGATAATGGAGTCAAAGTTTCCACTTTTAGAATCAAAAAGCAATGAAAAATCAAGCAAAAATCAGGAAAAGCAATGAAAAATCTGAGAAAATCAATCAAAAAGCAACTGAAAATCAGGCCTTTGGATCAAAAATCAATCAAAAAGTATGCAAAGATGAGCAAAAATCATGAAAAGGAAATATAAAAATCAAGAAAATCAACCAAAAGGCAAGTAAAAAGCATCAGATTCTTGGCTGAAATGATGTAAGTCTGAAGAAATTTGCCCAAGACAATGGCAAGAACTCTTCCAAGTCCCGCCCAGCACTTGAAGATGATAGTGGAAAGAATTTTTGGAAGTCCACCAGCATGTGGAAAGGTAGATGGAAAGACTAGAAGAAAGTCCGCCCAAGCCAAAGAAGGCATGGCATGAAGTTCATGAAGTTCGCCCAGCCAAGAGGAGGAAGGAAAATTTGAAAAAATGACTAAGTATGGATGCCTTGGGAAGAAAGTTTCATGAAATGGGCTAAATATTGGTAAAATTTGGTTAAGTGTTGAAGGTAATGCAATGTCTAAGACAAGGCAAAGTCTGCCCCACTTGAAGATGGAATGGCACAAGCATGATAAAGTCCGACTTTGCCTAAGGAAAGAATGTCTAAAGCAGCTTGAAGTCTGACTTAGCCCAAGTAAAAAGATGTCCAAACCACTTCAAAGTCCAACTTTGGCCAAGGGAGAAATATGTTCAAGTGTTAGCAAAGTTTTCCTTGGCATAAGATGAATAAAGTCCGACTTGGCTAGAAAGAAAGACGTCCAAACCAATGGAAAGTCTGACCTTGCCCAAGAAATGATTGTCCAAACATGAGTAAAGTCCGACTTTGCTTAAAGAAGGCATATCCTAACATTCAAGCACAATGGCAAGCATGATGCAAAGTCCGACTTTGGCATAAAGAGTGAATGGCAAGACCAAAGTAAAGTCCGCCCAAGGAGAAAAATTCAAAAAATTGACTAAGTGTTGGAAGGAAAACAAGAGGAGTAAAGAGGAAAAGTAAAGAGAAAGTGAATAAACTCCTTGTCCAAGGATGGAATCTGCCCTACTTAGCACAAGCCAAATTCAGAATTGGAGGCAAATCCACAGGAAAAGTTCATTCAAGCATAGAGATGGCCAAAATCTTGGCTAAGTGTTGAATAGCCAAAATTTGGCTAAGTATGGGAAATACTTCATAGAGAAAATTCCAATTTCCTCCATTGTGACGAAAGCGCAGAGGCATTCTTCTCCAAATTCAAGGCACTTGAAAGAATATCTGGACATCTTGGGGAGATTTCATCTACAATCCCAAACCTATTGAAGCAATCAGGAAAGAAAATAACTTCAAGTCTAGACGTTTGCACCAAGGCAAGACTTCCAATACAGGTGAGAAGAAGAAATCAAAGTCCCAAAAGGAATCCAAGATCAAAGCTAGAAAGAAACAAGCACAAAGGACAAAGTCATCAGAAAGGAAAATATTCTAAGGCAAGAGCACAGAAAAACGAACAAAGTGACCAAGGAGGACATCGAACCTGCTGAAGTGGCATCTTGACCAATCAAATTGTTCCAAGTCAGCATGTCCAAATTCAGCAACTTTCTATTTTATTGTTGGTTCAGATTTAGCAAAAGGGACAAGTGTCCTCGAATGTAATTTTCTCATTGGTCAAGAAGGAGTTAGTTATGACAAGCCCTAATTAGGGTTTTATTTTAATCTTGGCCGTTGATCCTAAATCAATCTTGGCCATTGAATTGTAATTGGGGAGCCTATAAATTGAGCTCATCCCTCATTTGTAAAGCATGGGAGCATGTTGCAAAACATGTTGAGATAAGTAAATTGTTGCATACGACTGCCAAAGTAATAAGCAATGCATTGTTCAAATTGATGGTGACTACTTTATTTTGGAGTTTGCATGGTTCTTATCCCTCATCATAGTTTAGATTTCATTTCATGTATATTAGATGAATGCAAGATCTGATAAGTATTGATTATGGTGAAACTTTTTGCTCATACTTTCTTTGAATGGATGATTTCCGTTCAATGCGTAAAGTTAGCCTGAGCTTACTTTGTGGATGCTTAACTTCTATCTAGATAAAAATTGTTTGATTTGATGGTAGTTATTCATGACGTGAAAATCATAAGCACACTCCCTTGAAGATTGCACCCACTTTGTGTAGTTGTCCTAAGTGTGGTGAAGCAAAGCGTGGTTATTGGTTTCACCAAGTCAATACCGTCTCTTGAATTCTTAGGAGTAGATTATAACTTCTAAACCCTTGTCTCCTTTTCAGTTTGTTTGAAGGACCCAAACAACAAAGCTTCATTGTCCAAACCTTCATTGTCAATTGAACGAACCTAGCGTAAGTCCCCTTGAAATACCAGCAAAACACATCAAACCAACTAAGACTATCCTATATGCATCAAGAACCTTGGAGTCTACTTTGTGATCACTTTTCTTAGCACATTGGATTTTTTGTTCAAGAGAGAATAGGATATTCTATTGGGTATTTTATTCTAATGTTGGTTAAGGTCACAAAACCTGCATCAACAGTAAGTCATCCCACTAGTTGTTAGAATAAAAAAATTATCCCGCATGCATGAGATGGTAGTAGTTGCCTTCGGCAAAACTCTATATATTGTAATGACTTCTCAATTGGAAAGGCATCTTGTAATCATTGTATTTGGAGTGTATTCTCTATTTGGAGGTTTCCCCCTCAAAGTGGCACTACAAAGATAATACAAGCATTTCTATTTCTCTCATTTCTGCAATATTTCTGTGCTTAGCATATTTTGTCCTGCAAATTCATTACAAGTGGTATGAAAGCTCTTTCCAACACCATTTTGGCAATTAGTTTACCAATTTAGGGCCATTTTTAACTATCCATTGTATGCTCTCAACTCATTGTATCTTGGTGATTAGAAAGTGGTTACGGCCATGGTAGCACTAAATTTGCACCCAATTTCTACTAAAAAAAGGATTCCCTAGCAATTAGTTCCTTTTCTTTTTGAGTTAGAAACCCTATACTAGAGTTTTTCAAATATCCTTAAAAAAGTTTGTCATTTCTGGCTAAGAAAGATTCCCCATCTAATGAAGTGAGGGGTATTTTGGCTCTAATATCTAGGCCATAGATAGCCTCTATATACGGCTGGAAGCTTCCATGTACCTTTAGGTATATCAAATGACCCCCTAGGATTTTTCACAACCTAACCCTAGGTAACCTTTGATCATCTATATTATGTGATGCACCTGTAAGTTGTTAGCCCCAAGAAATTACTCATCACATACCTCAAAGGAAAAATAGTGTGCTATGGATATAGTCCTAACCCTCCATAGTTACTGCTCTAAAATATTGGCCTCACTATTTATGAACAAGATAAGTATATTGGCGAGCTCACAAACACGCAATATAGTGCCTTCTCTTCTTATCCCCATTTGTGTGCCATCTACCTTGGATGGGGTCATGATAAATTTTCTACTGGTTGGGTATTTGACGTCTATTCTATAGCTATCAATCTTTTATTTGCACCATAGCCCATATTCAATTTCCAAATTTGCAATTATTATAGTTGTATTGGATCCATGGGGTTGATTCTTTGCACCAATATAGCATTAGTATGGTCCAATAGAACATTAGATCTACAAGATATAACTCTCTACTAAAAAATAAATTGAAGAAACTAATTGCATTCCTACTCACAAGGATCATAAATTTTAAAAAATCCTTAGGAAAAAAAATGGGGCTAATTTTCACATCCTTTTGTGAATTGACTTGTTTCATTCGCCTCTTTGAGCTGTTCTATTTTCCATAACTTTGGCTACCCTTTTCTAGGGTTGGGGCCAAATTTTACCCCTTTCCATGGATTGTCCAATCACGCTCATATCTTCGAGCTAGTCAATTTGTCATATAACTTCAACTACCTTTTTTTTGGACCACACTTCTCTCCATAGTGGCAGCTCATCATTCTCAAGACCAGCAAAACCCACTAGAGCCAACTATGCACTCTCTCAATGACCACTTGGATCAAATAAAGAAAATAAGACAAGTTCAACACCCTCAATGCCTCAATCTCATTTCTCCCCTAGTAAATGAACCACACTTTCTAGTGCAACACAAGGTCAATCTTCCACTCCTACAGTTGGTTCCTATTTCCCCCATCCAAGTGGCCCTCTATGCCTTCCTAAGCTAGATTTGATGGTACAAACACTACTAGCTAGTTGTACAAGGCTGGTCAATATTTTGCAATCAATCAAATTCCATTGTATCAAAAGCTTGCCATTGCCTCTTTTCACTTGGAAAAATGTAAGATCCTAGGGCAGAATGTAAGCTCATACTCTTGCAAATTTCCAGAAATTCAATTTAGCACTGATCCAAATCTTACTCAGAATTATGAGAATCACTGTTCAGTTATAAATCGATCACATAATCATAGAACAACAACCAAAGAAACCAGAGAGCGGTCATTTGCATAAAGAGTTACCGAATAGGTAGAATGAAAGTACGCCGAACTCATATATTTAATTAGGAAAATTTATCAAATTTATTAAGCAGGCTCCAATCGACGATTTACATAGAACGAATTATCCAATGTGATGCTTGGCTCCGCTCAAGGTGGCGTCGCCACTTCCCTCAAGTCCACGCGGACCCTAGAGAATATGATTTCTTTGTCGATGCACCAAAGGCTCCATCACTCTATTGGCCTGTGGGAGTAGCGCCTAACCCGATCCGGATTGTGTCTATCACCTCGCCTATTGTTTATGCCTGGGAAGACTCATGCTCACAGAGTATGACTTTGAATGCTGATTGGAAGCCTTGGTTAAGTGTGTTGATGTTCTTCGTTTCCCTAAACGTAACAACTTCTCACTAGTGGCGGCCAGAGCCAGAGGATTGGCCTAGACACCTTGTATTCGTTCCTTCAGCAATCGTTCCTTGTAGCATCAAGACTTGAGATGAGTGTGCTATGGATAAAAGGGACTTGAAGCAAATACGAATCTGCCTAGGGAGAGACTACGCACCCTTGAGGACTCCAACCGAGCAACTACGCCCTCAAGTCAACCAAGTAGAGAAAACTCTAGATTCGTGATGATCAAACCAAGAAATCAAGCTCCTATTTAAACTAATTCAAACCCGCCAACAAATAATATGTCGGCCAAAACAAATAATAAAATTCAAATTTGGTTTAGGTGCCTCAAGTGAGGTTGGCCCACAAAGATTATAATATTTTATTATTAAGAGTGTTTAAAAATTAAAAAAAATTCTAATCAAGTCGGCCAGGAAACTTATATCAGATTTGGGACATTACAGTCCCCTCCATCAGACAATTGCTGGTCCTCCAGCAACCTCAGATTGGGATGCTCAAAAATCTCCACCCCCTCCCACATGGCATCTTCAATGGGCAGATTTTTCCATTTTACCAAATATTCGAGGATGGTCTTATTCCGTAGCCACTTCTCCCTCACATATAATACAGTCTCAGGTTCCAAAATAAGTTTTCCTTCATCATCAAGTGGTGGTAGCTCCATGGAAGGTGAGACTTGCTGTCCCAAAGCCCTTTTGAGGCAAGAAACATGAAAAATGTTGTGAATTCTACTCCCCTGAGGCAACTCTAGCTTGTATGCAACCTCCCCAATCCTTCGTGTGATCTTGAATGGTCCATAAAATCTTGACTTCAATTTCTCTGCTCCATTTCCCTTGAGAGATGACTGTGGGTAGGGCTGCAATCTCAAATACACCATGTTGTTAATTTAAAAAACTCTCTCAGTCCTTTGTTGATCTGCATATAACTTTTGTTGATTTTGGGCACACTGTAAATTTTCTTTCAAAGCGTTCATAATGTCTGCATTCTGTTGTACCATGTCTCTAGCACTTGGAACTCTACTATCTACAAGGATCAGGTTCATGAAGGAGGTAGCCTCATAACCATAGAGTGCTTTGAAAAGAGACATTCCAATGGACATGTGATGTGTGGTGTTGCAGCAGAACTCTCCAAGATGTAGCCATTTCACCCAAGCTAATTGTTGCCCTGTCACATAGTTTCTTAAATATCCTTCAGTCCATTTATTCACAATCTTTTTTTGTCCATCCATTTGGGGGTGATAGCTGGTGCTGGGAGTTAGCACCATGTGAGCCAAACAGAAAATTTCTTGCCAAAACAAACTTATAAATCTGTTGTCCCTGTCATTCACCATGTTTCTTGGCAACCCATGAAGTCTAAAAACTTCTCTAAAAAACAGATCTGCAACTTGAGGAGCCTTAAATTCCAAAGCAATGGCATAGAAACAAGCATATTTAGTGAGCCTATCCACCACAACATAAATACAATCTTTACCTTGCACCTTAGGAAGTCCCATGATGAAATCCATTGATATGCTTTCCCACTTCTGATTTGGGATGGGCAAGGGTTGCAACAAACCAGCTGGTAACACATTTTATGTTTTATTTTGTTGGCACACCAAACATTCTCTCACGTGCTGCAATGTATCATTCTTCAACCCCTTCCATGCAAAACGTTATCTTACTTGTTTGTATGTCTTGTAGAATCCTGGATGTCCAACAAGAGGAGTATCATGGCAAGCCTTTATAACCTATTCTTGATCTTGGATTGAGGCACAAAATAGAGCCGATCTTTATAGAGAATGAGCTCCTCCACCACCTTCTACCTGTCATCATTTATCTTCCCCTCCAAGATGTCATTAGCAAATGAATCTTTAGCATACTCAACTATAATGCCCATCTTCCAATCAGCAGATACATCAATCATGGCACAAATGTAAGGCTTCCTAGAGAGAGCATCGACTACCACATTGTTCTTGTCTTTCACATATTCAGTATCAAAATCATAAGCTTGGAGTTTGATTACCCATTTCTGTTGTCTATCATTCAAGTCTCACTTATTGAAGAAGTACTTCAAGTTGTTATGATCTATCTTCACCACAAATTTCCCTCAGACCAGGTACTGCCTGAACTTAGCAAGGGCATGCATGATCGCCAACATCTTCTCATCGTAGATGGATAAATCCTTCTCTGCATTTGTGAGTTTCCTGCTCTCATATGCTATGGGGTGCTTATTTTGCATTAACACCGCTCCAATACCTTCCCCTAAAGCGTCACACTCAAGTACAAAAGGGGATGAGAAATATGGGAAAGCCAAAACAGGACATGAACTCATAACCTCCTTGAGTTTATCAAATGCATGTTGTGCAGTGGGACTCCAAATGAAAGCTCCTTTCTTAGTCAGATTTGTCAATGGTGCCACAAGTTGGGGGAAACCCTTCACGAATCTTCTATAGTAGTTGCAAAGACCCACAAACCCTCTCTCTCAATTGTGTCAAGTTCTTAGGCCTAGCCCACTCCTGAATAGCCTTGATCTTCTCCTCATCAACACTAACCTCTTGAGCGCTGATCTTGTGACCCAAATATAGAATCTCTGTCATCCCAAATTCACATTTTGACATCTTAGCATAAAATGAATTCTTCTCAAGAATGTCAAGTACCTCCTCTATATGTCTCAAATGTTCTTCCCATATCTTACTGTAGATCAAGATGTCATCAAAGAAAAACAATACAACTTTTCTCAATTGAAGAATGAATACCTGATTCATGCGGGATTGGAAAGTAGTGGGGGCATGTAATGTCCCCAATTTAGCCCTACACTCTTCGTTTGGATTTAGCCTATTTCCGGAAACTCGTAGGCTAATCTGAAATGAAAATTAGGGTTTCCACTTTCAGAGGAGGTTTTGAGGTCTTCCGTGCGAGAGTTTCTAATGCATGTCTGGTGAAGCTTTCTGGGTTTTTGGAGAGCTTCATAATGACGTAACATGCATGACAGGTTATTGACTTGCATTCTCGACTGCTTTTGGAGGCTTGCATGTTGGAGTTTTTCAGTTTGGATTTTGGATTCCTTCTGGGTTTTCAGAGAGCTTCGCGGTGGTATGACATGCAACTGAATCAGAGAACTTTTCCAGACTTTTTGTTTTTGTAAGTTACGACCGCTGCTCAAAATGTGGAGAAAACGAGTTTGGAACAACTTACTATGTTTAGCAGTATGCTATTTTTAGTAAGTTCTATTTTTTGAAGTGTTATTTTTAACAACAATTCAGCAGTTCAGTGCAACGGCTATTTCTAGCAAGTCAGCTTGAGCAATGGTCTCCAGCATTTGAGGTGATTATTTTGGCAAGTTTGATATTTGATGAAAATAATGTTTTAAGTGAAAAAATATTTGCCTAAGGCATGGAGGACGATTTGGAGAGATAAGTGATTTTTATAATGTTTATTAATTAAACATTTTGGAGGCTTTATTTGGCAAATGATAATGTTTTAAGTGAAATATTAACTTAGGCAAAATGGACGCCTAGTTTGGAGGAATATTTGCAAATTATAAAATATTTCACATAATCATATTTGGACACCTATTTGAGGAGATATGTTATTTTATAAAGTATTGCACTTTAATACTTTTGGGATGCCACATTATACTTTATTAGCATTTTTGATAAAGTATATTTCATTATTGGAGAAGAGGCTAAATGAAATTCAAATTGCAAATTATTGGAGATGAATGTGAATTTGAGATAGGCACCCTAATTGGAGGGAAAAGAAGATTTGAATTTGGGAGAAAAAAAAGTTATAAATAAGAGTGTTGGGCTCTTCATGGATATCTATTGTTGCTTATCACACTATTATGCTGCTGAAATGCTTTCAAAGCTTGCTTCGAGGAATGCATACCTCCTAGTTCTTTCTCTTGGTTTCGTGCTTGAAAGATAGCACCTAGTTGAGTTTTCAGAGACTATAATGTCCCCTTCCTAGGCAGTACAGTTATGTTTGAGGTTAGCCTATCATTCAGATCCTCGTAGGCTGGCAGAAGTGTTTAGAGGATCACTTGAGGTAGTTATCCAACGTTTGGGGACATCACTCCAACAGTTGATTCAAGTTTGGGCCTTAGCAAACACTTTCAGAGTGATTTACAGATACTTACTATTTATAGTAAGTTAGGCAGGCAGGAGCTGCTATTTCTGGCAGGTCACCTAGTTCAACTGGTCAGCTCAGTTTCGATCCAGTTTGACAGTTTGCTAAGCAAATGAATAATGGAGCATTTAATAATAATTAAACGATTATTATTTTGACTTTATATTATAAAGTCACTTTAATGATATATTAAAGTATTAATTATTAATGGCATATTATAAAGTATTTAATACTTTATAATAAAAGAGAATTATTATTATAATGAGTATTTTATTATTCATTAAAAGGGACGCCATTAATTAATTATATTGCCCAAGTCAAAGAAGAGGCGAATTTATATTATTAAATGCATTTTAAGTGATTTTTTGAGAAAGGGTCGAATTCTTGAGAAGGTTATATATATTCTACCAAAGGCAAATCGAACTCATATGTTGATTATTCTAATTTTCCATTATTTTCTCTCGGAGAGCATTGGGGTTTAAGAAACCAAGGTTTCTGCAGATCATCAGATTTTGAAGAACATTCCCTCTTCAGAATCAGGCATACTGAGACTGTGCAATACCAGTTGAAGATTGTCATCAGGGTGACTTCATTCAGAGGTTGCATTTATGCTTACTGTGGTAGTTTTAGAATAAGTTTGAGAAGAGATTATTCACCAGATGTCAAAGGCGACTTGACTGGAGATCATTACCAGTTGTTGGGTCTTTCTATTCACCAACCGTACTTTCTTTATTGGTGCTAGAGGCCGTACTTGTTGCAGCAAGGGCGTACTTTCTCCCCAGCTAAAAATGCCTAAGATTCTAGCCTTCTGGTTCTTCCAAATTGGACGCCTAAGGGTTCTGGAGGCTTGGCACATATTTTGAGGTTGGAGATTTGTAGTTGAAAGGCTGGCCGTGCCTGTACTTCTTCAAAAATGGCAGCTGCAAGCAATCAGGTTCCTCTTGAATAAAAATGTTGCATTTTCCTTATATGTTCGATTTTATCCATTGTATGAGTTCAGAGGATCAATAAATATATGCGCCTTCATCTGAATAGTGTTTTTGATGCATTTTTAGCGTCTATGAATTTATTATGAATTTTATAATATTTTAGAGCAAAATCGCAATTTCTCTTTTATGGCAAAAACCTACAAAAAAAATAAAAATTTCAGAAAACAAACAAAAACTTAGTAGTGCCAGCCAGTGAACAGGTTGAGAGACACCTGGTCTCTTACAGAGACTGCTTCTCATCCAAACTAGCAGACAGAGCATCAAGGTTGAAGATTTTAGAGATTTGTTAGTTTTGCATTTGTTGGTTAGGGTTTTGCTGAAACAGAAATCTGCTCATAAGTCCATGCACAATTTTTTGGTGGTTTTGGGTATTGGCCCTATGCTTTAGTCTACCTTGGGCGCCCCTCCTTGCAAGTTTACAGATTTTTTGGAGGTGTCTCGGATTTTATCTTGCTGGTAGGACATTTATGGAGGTTGTACCTTCTTTGAGGTTGCATTGGAAAGTGTGCATAAATAAATCACTGCTATTTGGAGGAGTTTCTTGGCTTGGTCTTGGTCGCTCAACTCCTAGCTCTCATTTGCATTCAGTTCCACATCATTCGGAGGTGTTTTGACAAAGTTATGAGCATTTTGGTGATTCTAGGGCTTGCTGGTATGAATTTTCTGATTGCTGCAATTTTATATTAGACTTAATATTTTAGTCCCTTTTGCTCTATTTCATATGTTGGATAGCTTGTACTTGTTTGGAGTTCATTTCCTAACATTATGGAGATCATTGGTTATCTATATTTCATTGTATTTACAAATTGTTCATCATATTGTAACGCTGAATTAGTAGTATTGATCAGCTCTTTACTTTCTGCACTTTACATTTTATATTCCCACTTTAGTGGAAGAGGATGGCTATGCCGCCTAGTTTACTTTCAATTTAATCATTATCATTCCCACAACAGTGGAAGAGATTGGCCCTTGCTCAGTCTATATTGTATTTGATTTCTATTTCTCCACCATATGATAGCGCCATTCCCACCTTGGGTTGGAGAGCACATTCTTGGCGTTGAGCTTACTTTCAGCATTGTAATACTTTCCAGTTGCTACTGACGACCCTCTTGCCATATGACAACATCATTCTCATCTTGAGATTGAGTGCGCATCCTTGGCAAAGAGTTACTTTCCAATTGCTGGTTTGGTTTAAGCTAACCTTAACGGGTTCTTATTGTGCTGGTGTGTTCATTCAAAAATCGAAAAAAATTGGCCGGCACATTATAGGGCATTGGTTAACCCAAATGGCATCACCAAAAACTCATAATGCCCATAATGACATCTGAAAGCTGTCTTATACACATCCCCATCTCTGACTCTAATCTTATGATATTCTGAACGTAGATCAATCTTGGAAAAATACACTACTCCATGTAGCTCATCTATCAATTCATCGATCCTAGTGATAGGGTAGCGGTTCTTGATTGTATTTTTGTTGAGAGCTCTCTAATCAATGCACATTCTAAGTGTCCCATCCTTCTTTTTGACCAGCACCACCGATGAGGCAAAAGGACTCGAACTTGGACGTATGTGTCCCATATCCAACAACTCCTTGATGGCCTTCTCGATCTCTTCCTTGTACACCCTCGGATGACGATATGGAGTAGTAATAACTGGTTTGGCCCCTTCTTCAAGCTCTATCACATGCTGAAACCCCCGATCCAATGGCAACCCCAATGGAATCTCGCTAAACACCTTGCACTTTTTGTTCAGAATAGCCCAAATGTCAATGGGAAAGGTTCTTTCTTCCTTCAATGGACTAGTGTCTGTAATCAAACACTCTACTGCCCATGCTACTTCATCTCTCCTAAAAGATCGCTCCATTCTTTTTGTTGAAACTACCATAGGACCATTCCTGGAGAGACCCTTGAGGACAACCTCTTTGCCATTATGCTTGAATTTCAACAACATAGTTTGATAATTGGTGGTGTACTCTCCTAATGAATGAAGCCACTGGACCCCTAGAACCATGTCTGTGTCACCGATTTCCACCACATAGAAATCATCCCTCATCTTGTGTCCTCCTAAGATCAACTCCATTTGTTCAATCTGTCTAGTGCACGAAAGGATGTTTCCTCCAGCAGCTGCCACATCAAAACCTTCAAAGTCTTCTGCTCTCAAGCGCAACTTGGCAACTGTCTTTGTGTCAATGAAATTATGAGTAGCTCCACTATCTATCAACACTATCACTCTCTGACCTCGAAGGACTCCTCGAACTCGGAGAGAATGGTATCGTGGTGCACCTAAAAGTGTTGCAAGAGTACCTCCCATAGGGCCTCCTTCAATCATGACTTCTTGTTCTCCCTCATTAGTGACCTCCCCATTGCCCCCTTCTTTGGTTTCTACCTCATCATTGGAAACCACTTCAATGTTGTAAACTTGACCCCTACCTTGACATTTGTGACGTTCATTCCACTTTTCTTTACAATAGTAGCACAATCCCTTCTTACAAAGTTCATTCCTTGACATTTCATGTGGTCCTAGAGGAGGGCCCTTAGGTGGTGGATTAGCCTTAATGAAAGGCTTCTTTGGCTGCCCTGTTGGTGTACTTTTGCCAATGGTCTTCCCTTTCTGGGTGGAATCTTCAAGACTCAAAGCCCTCCGGATAGCTTCCTCTAATGTTATTGCCTCCAAAGCTCTCACCAAGCCACGAAAAGACTCTCATAGGCCTTCAATGAAAAAGAACATGAGCCTCTTGTTCAAAACATCAGATACCATCACCACGAGTCTTTGAAATTCTGAAACATAATCATCCATGGTGCTTGTTTGCTTGAGTCTTGTCAACTCCTGGAAGTATGCTTCAGGATCTCTCCTATCAAATCTTTCTGTCATCTTGTGTTAAATCTGCATATGTAGATACTTTTCCAAATCCCCGAGTGACAATACCATGGTGCCACCATTCATGAGCTAAAGCCTCCAAATGTAGAATGGCAAACTTGATAGCTTCTTTTTCAGTCATGAGGCTGAGAGAAAAATATGTATCCAGCTTCTATATCCATGCTTGTGTAGTCACCTTCCCCAAGCCATCAAATGTTGGAAGTGTCAGCTTACTCACCCTGTGCTGCAAATCCCTATTGGGGTGGTAAGTTACTTGGCCTCCCTTCGATCTATTCTTTATATTGTGAAATTGAATGAATGTAAGTTTGTGCCTTATCTTAGGATCAATTTGTTTATAAGCTTCCATACTTGCATTGATATCTCCCTCTGCTAGACTTTGTTCTTCACCTCCACTATTTGGTCCATGCTTGGGTAGAAAAGTGGGTTGTGTGGGGTGCATAAACTTATTACTTTGATTCTTAGATCCAAAATTGTTGGAATGACTGCCTTCCAGGCCATTGTTTGAAGCTGATCTACAATTGTTGTTCTTGTCATTCATGGACTGCATCATTAATTGTATCATTTGGTTCGTTTGCTCTTGCTACTTGGCCATTTGCTCCTACACATGGGCCATCATTTTCAAGAAATTCTCAAACTGATCATCTTTGTCTCCCATCTTTTTACCTCTGTCTCCTATTTCGGAAGACTCTATTGCTACATTCTTTCTTTCCCTCTCAATGGTGCACTGATCTCTTTGACTCGATTGCATAAAATACCCTCAGGCTGGAGGGTCTCAGGCTCTGATACCACTATAAGATCCTAGGGCAGAATGTGAGCTCATACTCTTGCAAATTTCCAGAAACTCAATTTAGCTGATCCAAATCTTACTCAGAATTATGAGAATCACAGTTCAGTTATAAATCGATCACATAATCATAGAACAACAACCAAAGAAACCAAAGAGCAATCATTTACATAAAGAGTTACCAAACAAGTAGAATGAAAGTACGTCGAACTCATATATTTAATCAGGAAAATTTATCGAATTTATTAAGCAGGCTCCAGTCGACGATTTACATAGAACCGATTATCAAAGTCTTGAAATCCAGGTTTTGAGCAAGAACGAATTATCCAGTGCGATGCTTGGCTCTGCCCAAGGTGGCGTCACCACTTCCCTCAAGTCCACACGGACCTTGGAGAATGTGATTTCTTCGTTGATGCACCAAAGACTCCATCACCCTATCGGCCTGTGGGAGTAGTGCCTAACCCAATTTGGATTGTGTCTATCACCTCACCTATTGTGTATGCCTGCGAAGACTCGTGCTCACAGAGTATGACTTTGAATGTTGATTGGCAAGCCTTGGTTAAGCATGTTGATGTTCTCCATAATTATGCAATTAATGAATGCCAGCATAAATGGTTGTGGTGAACCACAAGAAGTGGAAGCTATGGGTAGGAAGAGTCGTTATCCCAATCATGTACCTGCACTCAAACCTACAACTAAGGAAAGGATGCCTTTCATTGTAGCCGATACGGAGACAGTTCTAATCAATAATGTTCACGTGCCTTACACTACGGGTTTCTTAGTGGTTAAGCCGGGTGAAGATGTTGATGATTATTCAATTGAAACATATTTCAGTGAAGATTCATATTTAATACCTGAATTTGAAGATAGGAGTGATATAATGTTGTCCAACTCTCTGGAGTTTTTAGCAGTGGTTGCTGATCGATCTAATATTCGAACGGTTTACTTCCATAACTTCTCACGATTCGATGGTATTCTATTAATGAAATATTATGCTTCTCGTGCGGATAAGGGATACACCATCAAACCTCTCATGAGGAACCTTAGGCTTTACGAGTCTTCATTTCCCTGAATGTAACAACTTGTCACTGGTGGTGGCCAAAGCTAGAGGCTCGACCTGGACGCCTATTTTCGTTCCTTCAACAATCGTTCCCTGTAGCTGAAATGATCCGGACCAATTTTTTTCAATTTTTTCAAGAACACATCAACCAAGAAGCACCCATTAAAGTTAGCACAAACCCAAACCAGCAGTTTGCAAGTAACTCTTTGCCAAGAATGTGCACTCAATCTCGAGATGAGAATGATGCTGTCATATGGCAAGAGGGTTGTCAGTATCAACTGGAAAGAAGTACAATGCTGAAAGTAAGCTCAACGCCTAGAATGTGCTTTCCAACCCAAGGTGGGAATGGAGCTACCATAAGGCGGAGATACTAAGAAAGGAAATTACAAAGCAAATGATAATGCTAAAAGTAACTCAACGCCTAGAATGTGCTTTCCATCCCAAGGTGGAAATGGAGCTACCATAAGGCGGAGATACCAAGGAATTACAATGCAACTCAGAATGTAAATAGGCGGCAAGCCAGCCTCTTCCACTTATTCAGCAGGAAGTACAATAAAGTAAGAGAAAGATAGAGAGGAGAATTGCTGATAGTACTACTAATCAGCTTACAATATGTTAGAATGCTCGCCAGAGCCTATTAATCCAAGTTCTTCAATGCTGCAATAATTTGTAAGACTTCCTCAATGCTTGAAAAACCTCTCTGGACTCAAACTCCTCACAAATCTGCATTTATCTATGACTGATATAACAGACCAGCAACTGAAATGAAGCAATCAACAACCCTAGAATCCACCAAAATACTCACAACTCACTCAATACTTGCCGGAATGACATGAGACTTGATGCAAACGAAAGCTATAATGATGGCAATGAAGACTGGACAAAGAAACAGCTGACAAATTGAAGTATTTTTTTTCTAAACATTTGCCAGGCAGACCAAAATGGTACAGCCAAGAGAGAGGCGATTTTTTTAATATAAAATTCTAGACACCTCAATAAAATGTGAAAACTCCCAAGAAGGGTCACCCCAAGCTGGAAAACACAAGGGAAAAACACCCAGAATGATATCTAATTTATTTTTGAATATATGAGTGAAACTACAATTCAGCTATGATATTCAGCAACTCCAAAATATGACAGAAAATGCAAATACTCAGCTACAATATGCAAGATCACCAAAACAATATAAACCTCACTACAAATTTACTCAACTACAACTAACTCCCCACTAGTTGCTATCTTTCAAGCAAGAAGTAGAGCCAAGCTAGGAGGCATTCATTCCTCGAAGCAGTCCTAGCACCATTTCAGCAGCATAACAATATTCAAGTCAGAAGATGAGAAAATGAATAGAAGAGGTCTCCTTTTATAGACTCAGCAAGGAATCTCCAGAAGCTTCTAGAAGTGGCGCCCTAATTTTTAAATTTGAAATAACCTTATTTCCCTCTAGGAATGGCGTCCCCTTCATCAAGGCAATATTTGACTTTTTTTTATTAAATTAAAATTATCTTCTCCTCAAAAGTTGGCGTCCCATTTCTCCATGCATAATTTTGGCCTTTAGAAAATATTAAAATAATCTCCTGATGAGGCATTCACCCATGAAGTCCCCCTTTTTAAAACAACTTCAAGTTATATTGCTAGGCCAAGGGGTTAATGTGAAAATATAACATTATTTAAATCAAAATAACTTATCTCTCCAAAAATGCATCAAAAGGCCAAAAATCAACAATACCAACTGAACTGCTTGAAGAGGAAAGCCTGCTGAACTGATGCCAACTGGACTG
The DNA here is from genome assembly GCA_007258455.2 of Sequoia sempervirens. Classification (NCBI taxonomy): domain Eukaryota; kingdom Viridiplantae; phylum Streptophyta; class Pinopsida; order Cupressales; family Cupressaceae; genus Sequoia; species Sequoia sempervirens. The sequence goes on from VDFB02252616.1 coordinate 152,431,463, forward strand.
TTGCCAAAAATAGAATTTACTAAAAATAGTAAATTCGGAAAGTCGCTCAAATCAAACTGCATGTAACACCATTGCGAAGCTTTCTGAAAACCCAGAAAGAATCTGCAATCCAAAATCCCAAACTCCAAGATGTAGCCGTCACAACTTACTAAAAATAGTAAGTCCGGAAAGGTTGTCCGACGTAGTTGCATGTCATACCTCTACGAAGCTCTCTGAAAACCCAGAAGGGATCCAGAATCCAAACAGCCAAACTCCAACATGAAAACCCCTAAATCTTCAAAAGAACCCACCAAGTAGCCGAAAACCCTAATTCTGCCTCTGACTAGCCGACAACACACCGGAGATAGGCTATCAATCACTGGAAAGTTTAGGGCTAAAAATGGGGACATTACAGTAGCATCAAGACTTGAGATGAGTGCGCTATGGATAAAAGGGACTAGAAGCAAATACGACTCTTCCTAGGGAGAGACTACACACCCCTGAGGACTCCGACTGAGCAGCTACACCCTCAAGTCAGCCAAGTAGAGAAAACTCCAGATTTGTGGTGATCAAACCAAGAAATCAAGCTCCTATTTAAACTAATTCAAACCCACCAACAAAGAATGTTGGCCAGAACAAATAATAAAATTCAAATTTGGTTTATGCGCCTCAAGTGAGGTCGGCCCACAAAGATTATAATATTTTATTATTAAGAGTGTTTAAAAACACTTTTTTTTCTAATCAAGTCGGCCAAGAAACATATATCAGATTTGGGACATTACAAAAAATAAGTCACACAATGGTTTCAATGTTTAGATAAGACTCACCCATATCTCCTTTGGTTAAAATTTTGCAAGGAACTCTTAGTTTTCTTTGGCCCTAGTGCCTATGAATACTCTATTGGTATCCTTACTAAATTATGCCAAATAAGTTTTGTCACAGTATATTAACATGAGTTTGAAAAACTCGCCAACCAAACACGTGACTTGGATGATTCCCTTTTTCATTGTTGTTTCATTAGTGGTCTCAAAGAGGATATATGTCTAGAGGTTCTCATGTTTAAACCAACTTCCTATCACAATGATCTAGCCTTAGAGCATGACTTGCAGAAGACAAAATGGCAGCCCAATGGAATTAGCTAGGTCCTCCTCTTTCCAAACTCAAAAGAAGTCCTCAAATAAAAGATCTAAACACCCCACATTTCATATACTCTCTTGATAAAAGATAGTCGAGAAAAAATCCGAGGGACTATTTCATAATTATGATAAGAAATGGGTAGAGTGTCACAAATGCAGTGAACAATGCTTGTATCTAATTGACTCTACCATAGTGCCTAGTGAATCTAAGAAATTTTTAGATGCAAAAGTGTCATGTCCCCTCCTAATTGGGTCGGCTCATAGCACACTAATTAATAAAGGTGTTTTTAAACACCACATTTATATATATATATATATAGATATATACAAAATATATATAATAAAATAAAGTTAAATTATAATTTGAATTTAAATTTGGGTGCCTAGCTTTTGGGCCCTATGGACCTATTTTGAAATCAATATGAAATTATTTTGAGGGGCGCCTTAAGGGTAATTTTGGGAGAATTGTTATTTTGTCATTTACATTTGTGCTCAGGTAAGGACGAAAACCTCTGTTTGCAGAGATTTTAGGTGAGGATGAAACTCCGCCAACCACATTTACTATTCACATTCAAATTTTGAACTTTAGGGTCAAAAATCTCACTTCTAGTTTACCAACACTAGTTTGATTACCTTTGCAATCCAATCCCAAGTGCACATCCGAATCACCACAAGCCTATCCAGGGTTAATAAATAGTCATAAACTAAAACTTATAGCAGCGAGGATCCAGTAGCATCCTACAATAGAACCAGGGAAGGAAACTGAGTATGGCAAAGTGAAAATCAACATGAATCATAAAGGAAAGTCATTGAGTAGGAACCAAGGAGGAAGACCTAAGAATTGGAAGATCTAGCACAACCAATACAAATCCCAGCCATCAGATTCAAAGGGTATAAACTCAGATATAGGCCCCATGTTTATCAGCAAAGCAATCACTTCACTCCATCTAGGTTTATCCAATAGCTAGGTCGACATCAGAAGGGTTTAGGGTTTGATCAATAGTTTTCCCAGCTCCATTCATGACTTGTGCATAAGGGAGTAGACCAAAACACGTAGTGAACATATCATAGTTGCAGCTATCCAGAGGATTGGAAAATCAGGCATTGTCATTTGAGGGTTTTTCACACCTCAAATGTCAAGGTGGATGGTAGAGGGGAAGCAATTCCAAGGTTGCAAGTGATAGCACCCTTGCTTATCCATATCCCCACCATAGTTCTAGTAGCAGTCCAAATTGCATAGGCGAGTATTATTTCAAATGTTGATAGGCAAGTCAAGCCCATGCTGATCAGTTACAGATAGATGTAATGTCCTTCATAATGCACTAAAATATGCAAGAACTCTCGCTAGGAATTTTGAATTTTTTTATTACTCAGATGTGTTAATTGTTTACTGAATTTGCTATTTGTTGAGTGTTTTATGAGTTTGCAATTTTAAGTTGGATTGAATAGTGGAAGCTGAAACAAACAGAAATAATTGCTATTGTTGTTTCACTATGACTGTAGCGTAAATTTTAACTTTGCAACATCCAGTTGAGTGTAACTAGGGCACAAAAGGAAACTCTAGGGACATTTCATTGGTATCAAAGCAGCTCCCCTCCCAACCTAAGGGTTTGATCTTGTTCATCCAGCAGACAAAGGGCCTTAGAGAGAGAAAAGAAGAGGTTAGAGGCAGCATCACAACAAGTCAATAATTGAATTGGAAATAGACGTAATAAGATGGAAGATCAAGAGGCAAAACAAGAGAATAAGTGGAAGGCCTACATGCACAGGCAAGAACAAATGACACAAATGCTCATCCAAATGATGTAGAATATGATCAATACTAATAGCCACACCAAATCTATACAAAAAAATTGAGGAGAAGGGAGTAATTCATATCAAAATGGGGTTGGAAATCACATAATAATAGTAGGGCTCCAATTGGATCAACACCAAGACATTTCTTGCCTACATTTTTACCTAGAATAGAGTCACCACAAGAAGAGGAGGAGCAAATCCCAACAAAAAATGACTTTAATGCTTGCATAGATGAGTACTCTAGAATCTACGATGATTCCTACATTAATATTTGGAAGGGAATCAATATATAATTGTGGGAGCTGCAGGTATTACTAAGCCATGTAAGCTGGAATAACATCAAATAAGCCAAAGAGGGACGCGAGTTCCACTATTCTTCAGCCACCTCCATTTCATGAGCCATGGGATCCTTTTCTAAGAGTTGTGAATCATTTCCTAAGTCCATACTAGCAGCTAGCTCCTGCGTCAAGGTAAAGAAATTAAAAAGATGAATCTTGGACTGTAGCGACTCCTTTACTAAGTCACAGCTTTCATATGCATGAGCCGTATCTATTTAAGAGTCCTTTGGGGGTGACGTGGGAAGGAGACCCAGTCAAAGTGGTAGCCGCCACTTAATTATGGAGTATTTATTTTATATTGGCTGCCATACATCTTGCACAGAACCTCTGTACATTTGCAATGTGTCGTACTCCCTGCTAGATGCCATAGTCATTGTTGAAGATTATTAATATGGTTTATCTTAATTCCAGGTCATAATTGTAAAAGTTCTATTATTTATTTATAATATTCATGAAGTAAAAGCTGGAATATGAATACCAGGGTTCAGTGTTATATTATTGTTATCATTTAAATATTTCTTCCTGTGCTAGCAATAAATATATTGTACTCTGAATCATGGAAATAGTGAGTAATTCTTGTGATGAATTCATTATAAACTATTTCCACTTAAAACCATCTGGAACAAACTCAGAACAGCAAACAAGTAAACTGTTTGACAAAATGCTGGCATAGTCAAACAAAGAAATATTGTAAAAATTCTGTTCCATCTTGGGTGGGGATTTTACAGGTGGTGGATCACTTGACCAAATATGTGCATTTATGTGCATTAACTCACCCATATATAGTTGCTATGGTTGCTCAACACTTCTTGGATTCAATCTTCAAACTCCATGGCACTCCTTGATCTATTGTCAATGATCATGATCCATCTTTCACTAACAAATTCTAGCAAGAGTTGTTTAAGTTACAAGGCACTGCCTTGAACATGAGTTCAACCTATCATCCTCAAACTAATTGTCAAACGGAGGTCTTCAACAAGTGCCTTGAGACTTATTTGCATTATTTTGTCTGATCAATAGAGACAGTGGACCAAGTAGCTACCTTTGGCTAAATGGTGGTACAATACCACTTATTATAGTGCTTCCAAAATGACCCCCTTATGAGGCCCTCTTTGGTACTCTCCCACCCTCCTTGTGTACTTATGTTTCAGATTCTTCTAACGTTGCAGTAGTTTGACAACATTTTGGCCAAGTAGGAAAACACCTTTGGACTAGTTAGGGCTAATTTGACAATGGCCCAAAATCACATGACACGACAAGTAGATCAACATAGGACAAAGTGTGCTTTTGATAGTGGTCATTGTATTTTTTTTGCGTCTCCAATCCTACAAGCAACTTTCATTACGAGACAAGAATGGTCAAAAGTTGGCTCCCAAATTTTACTATCCTTATCAGGTGATCAAACAAATAGGTGATATGGCATACAAGTTAGCACTTTCACCATCTTCTCAATTCCACATAGTTTTTCATGTCTCATGTCTCAAGAAAGTGATTAGACCTACTTCTCGACTATTGACAACACTATTTGAGTTGGATGAGCGGGGCTCAATATTTTGGAACGATGGGGTATTTTAGACAAATGCACCAAGCACCTTTGCAATCACTCTATTGGGGGAAGTTATTAATCCAATGGAAAGGCCTACAACCTAAAGATGCCTCATGGGAGCCCACCAACATTCTCTCTAGGTTCGCACATGTCAAGCTTTGAGGACAAAGCTTTTCAAAGAGAGAGGAAATGTTATGTACCCTTTCTATCTTATGATAGCTAGTATTAGTTAGGCACACAAACTTTGTAAGTTTCCCTTAGGTAGCTTTAATAAAGGGATCCATATGCTTTGTAAGTCATCCCACTAGCTGTTAGAATAAAGTATGTATTCCATGTGAAAGGGATGGTAGTATTTTCCTTTGGAAAAAATCTATTTATTGTAATGACTTTTGAATCAGAAAGGCATCTTAAAATATTTGTATTTGGAGTGTATGCTCTATTTGTAGGTTTCCCCCTCGAAGTGGCACTGCGAAATAATAAAAGCATTTTTATTTCTTTCATTTCTGCAATATTTCTATGTGTTCAGCATATTTTGTCTTGCAGGTTCATTATAGATCGTTATCATCAAAGGACAAGCATAGCTAGTGGAAGCTAGACAACCATATACACTCCTTGAGAGTATGCCATGTACAAAATGCACATATTAATGAATTTTTGTTCCCGCTTTATAATATGTCCTATTTGTTACATCCTTAATGTAGTTTATTATTTTTACATCATTGTATAGCATTGTGATGCATATAACGCATCTAGCTCCTAATGGTGTTGTCCCACAACATCCCCTTGTATAAAAATCACCAAAGAGACTAAATAAAGAGTGTTATATATTTTGATACATCAACCAAAGCTCACAATTGTAATTAGAGAATATCTGTTTTATGTAGTTTAAGTGATGATTAAAGTAACTGGATAAAGAGTGTCTGACATAGAATTTGAGGCCTTAAAAAAGTGTATTTTTAATCAAATACAAACCTTAACTAAGAGGCGATTCTGTCCAGAAAGCTCCCTAACAATAACACCCATAGATTTTCGGATTTGATCAAAGTCCAATGAAGCCAACCTCGTTGATTTTTCTATCAACTGATTGCAATAAACTACATTAAAGCAAAGACAGTGAGTCAATAAAGTAGAGAAAGCACATACAATCTAGATATTTCAAGATATTGCTTAAAAATGTGACTATCAATAAATAAGCTGCTGGATGATAGCAGATTTGGGCATAGGCACTCACCTAATTTTACTGTGCTATTCTCAGTAGTATAGTTGGCAATAACATTTCCACCATTACCACTGTTCATGGCCTTCAATCCTGAGATTCCCATCTTTTCAACCAAAACCTTCATAGAGCACAGCACATGGAAATATATAATATTATAAACAATGTATAAAAACCAGAAGTACGCTTTACCATTAGATCTTCCTTTTGTATTTTAACTAATAGCTGCAGGATTCTATGTCCGAGATGTAAACTTGAGTTGTCTAATCTTATGTTCTTTTCTCCTTCTTGTGTCCTTGATTGTTGTTAAAAATCTTGAAATTTTATTTTGTCCACTGGTGCTCCATCTAATATTATATCTAATTGATTCAAGACCTACCTAGCTCTGTCATTTATACATGTTAAAACACAAAACAGGAAGTCCAGCTAACCTTCAGGGCTGCTTCGGTGGGCATTCCAGTAGCATGGAACTGGTGACCTTGACAAGAAATTCCTGCGTCATTGCAAATTGCAGCAATTTCTGCTAGAGTTTCTAAATTTACACTCATATGTGCTGGCCATTCTAAGATACTCCCATCAGTGGGGTTATATGTTGTTCCTTCCACATGAAATTCTTGAATTGAACTCACAGTGTGACCAAAGGTTATGAATTGAGTAACTGCCATCTGATTTGTTGTAAGTGTGCCTGTCTTGTCAGAGCAAATCACTGTTGTACAACCCAATGTCTCAACACTAGGAAGCTTGCGTACAATGGCATTCATTTGTGTCATCTTCTGAGCCCCAAGGGCCAAACATGTAGTAATGACAGCCGGCAAGCCTACAGGTATAGTAGCAACAGCCAAAGCAACAGCAATCTTAATATAATAGGTACAATTCCCAAATGAGAACCTAATATTCTTTGGCCAGCCATCAACAACATCCCATGAGAGAAAATTTTTATAGCCGATGATCCATGCTAGAAGACAAACAAATCCAATGGCTTTTGTCAGACTTTCCCCAAAATCATGTAGTTTCTTTTCCAAAGGTGTATCATCATCCCCTAAGGCAGCTTCCTGGATTTGCACTTGAATTCTTCCAGCTTCTGTAAACATTCCAACACTAATAACAATGCAAGTACAGCAGCCATTGACAACAGTTGTTCCTGCAAAAACAATGCAATTTTTAGCCTGCAACTCACAGTCATCCATAAGGACTGTTTTTGTGCTTTTAACAACAGGATGGCTCTCTCCAGTGAGGGAGCTCTGTTCCATCCTCAAGGTCAATGTCTTCAGGGATGCAATTCGCATGTCTGCAGGAACCTTATCTCCCACCCCGAGTTCAACTATATCCCCGGGAACAAGTTCTCGGGCTGGAAGATGTGGAATACTAGATCCATCTCTCAAGACCTTTGCATGTTCAGGTTTCATTTCTTTGAGGGCTTCTAAAGCCATCTTAGCATTAGACTCCTCCCATACTCTTACAATGGCATTGAGCATAAGAATTAAGAGAATTACCAAAGGCTCCACATAGGCTGTCATTCCCTCCTCACCAATTTCATGTTTGTCCCAGAAGGCAAGAATAAAGGAAGTTAAAGCTGCCCCCAAGAGTATATGAACTAGTCTATCATCAAATTGTTCTAGAGTCAGTATCCAGAAAGGTTTCCCATTTTCCTTCTGAAGTTCATTCCATCCATATCTTTCTCGGCGTTTCTCAACTTCCTGAAAGCTCAATCCTTTTTCTAAACTCACATCATATTCTTCCAAGCATTCTTCCACTGTTCTGGACCAAGCACAAAATGGCTTTTCTTCTGTGGATCCCATTGTGCACAACCAGCAAATCAAAGAATGTATGCACAATCAGCAAACCAAGGAATCTGAAATGAAACAGATTTATCCACCATCAAGAACAACTACGAAGCATTCTAAAATCAGTCTACTCTCACAAAAAATTGAAGTCACAAATGGGAATTTAAGAATCCCCTTCAATCAAAAATAATAATAATAAAGAAGTCTATAATGAGCTGAAAACCCACTCCACTGTGAAACAAAAATTTCTGTCATAAGCAAGAATTTTAGAATCCCTCAATAAATAAAATCATTTTATATGGGCATAAAACACAGTTCTACAGGGGAAAACAAATGCAAAGTGGCATCTAGAACAACCACTCTACTACTGTTCCAATTCAATGTCATTCTACAAGGAATGTGCTTACCTGAAATAAATGCAATTTAAAAAGCATTTTTATATATCATTACAATTTACACAAGTAATTTGAATTAACAACTGCCATGATTGTTATACCATCATTACAATATAAACAAGCAGCTAATAGCTCCAACACTAACAGATATCAATTCAAAATGCAAAATATTTTACACAACAAAGCAAAACACTTTAGCAAAGGATATGCGATGGCCAACGAGTTGTATATAGCACACAGTTCTTCTGAAACAAGAAGCTTGATACGTGTAAACCCTCTAATAATTGGTTTTATCTGATGCAATTTTAGAGTGCTCCTTCTACCATTACTACAATTTACATCAAGAAATTTCGACTAAAAATATCATTAAACAATAAGCAGCTGAACACCCAAACAAATTGGTTTTGTTAGATGTAAGTTCGAAATGCTTCTCCTAACACGATTACAATTTACATCAAAGAAGAAATCATTAAACAATAAGCAGCTAATAGCCACAGGAACCACAGAACATCTAATTCAAAGAAGAAATCATTAAACAATAAGCAGCTAATAGCCACAGGAACCACAGAACATCTAATTCAAATTGCCAAAGATATTCCACCGTGAAAAAACTCTTCAAAAAAGAAAATATGACAAGATATAGTGAACTATTGTACAGTAAGAAACTTCAAGTTGTTCAAAAAATGGCAAGCCCTCAACAAATAAAAATAAATAACTCACTCTTAAAAAGTTGAAAACTTTCAAAACAATGAATTATCAATTTCACCATAACAAAGAAAATTGCTTACCGTTAACAAATCCTTCAAAATCTGATACATCAAGAAAATAATGTTCCTTAAACAAGACCCTGAACATTTATACTGCCTTAAGCTATTACATAAGCATTACCTTCTCTGACACCCAAGAATGTATCTTTGGATTTAACAAACACAAATGATATTTTTATAAGCTTCAATAGACCTGTATAAATCCAATCTGATTTGCAACTGTAACATGTGCCACACCCACCATAACCCACCTCACTAGATTGTAACGAGAGAAACGCCCCAATTTTCTGCTAGACCACAATCCAATAAACAAAAAATATATCACCAGAAAAGATTCCGGGAGATACAGCTCCACTCAAATTGAATGAGACAATTCATATTTTGTTCCCCTAACCCTTCCGTGCATTGCTTCTTCATAATGTGGTTGTGGTTAAGTGCCCCACACCCACAATGAAGATAATACAATGAGTAAGGTTAGAAGATTCAAAACCCTTCCCATTCAATGACAGTTAAACTGTTGTGATACCCTAATCCTCATGCTGTCGTCTTCAGTGTTTGTGGGTTACATCCCACAGAACCTGAAGATAGAGATGTGAATAAGGGTTAGGGGCATAACCTAATTAAATTCTCATATTTTCAAGAGTGTTGGATATTTTTCTTAATAATATGTTCCACTTTTAAAATAAACGGTACTTTTTTATAACTGCATTAAATCCAAGAGACCAAGAGTTCGACATGTAAATGTCGATTTCCACCGAATCTCAATCTTAATAAAACCATTACATCATGAAAACCAACAAAACTCCATTTTACAATAAGAAACTAATAGTTTTAAAAAATTTACAAAACAAAACACTTTCCATGATTTTTCTGTTTCCACCAAATCCAACCACAGAAAAATTTCAGATTACAACAGAATACAGACTCGTCCATTACATCATGAAAACAGACAGACGTCAAATTCACAAATAGTATTCAATTGGTTACCTCCGAGAAGTTTCAAAAAAAAGAACACACACTCCATGCAGCTAGACAAATTTAAACTTCCAACAAATATTAATCATTCTCATTACATCATGAAAGCAACCACAACTGAATTCGACAGTAAAATTCAATTGGTTACCCCAAAGCAAAAATCACAGAACGCAATCAAAAAATAAACAGTAAGAAATACTACCAATTGGAATGAGGTCTAGTAGAGAGCCACCATGGTTTCAAAGCAAAGACCCCCAGAAGGATATCACTAAACATCGGATTCAGGCATTTGAGTAGAGCATCAACCCTAAATTCAACTAAGTTATCTGGAGTTCAACAAACCCAACACTCTCAATCCAGAAAGATAAAAATCCTGTGGGTGTGATTTAATGACAATTTGTGGGTGACGGACTTATATTAGCACTGAAACATCCGAGTTCGAAATACCCCAATACCAGCTACCCAATTTCAAAGCATAAGTCCGCGAGTGACTTCTATGCAGGCTAACATTTCAAAAAGAAAAATAAAGGTGAGAATACAAAAGTTAAGGTAAGTACCGCAGAATGCAGCACAAATTTCAAAACATTTCCGTAAAAATTTGCCTATGTAAAGCATAAGAATATCCTACAATTTGCAGAAAGCAAAAGTAGTTCTCTCTTTTACACAACTTGTATTTCTTTTCGGACTCCATGCCCAATCCACCTCTAAAGGAGTAAAGTTTAATAGCAGGCAGAGCCGAAGACCCGAAAAAAATGCGAACCCAACAGCAAAAGAGTAGACCGCTAGGTAACTTCGCGCCACCTTCCTTCACAGGACATCATGATGCAAAATGCATGCTTTTGAATTTTTTAAGCAGCACAACGTATAATTTCGACTTTTTTGAAAGTTCAGTTTTAGTTGACAACTGAAAGTGATGCGGCCACAGCTTAATCATAAATTTGCTTTAGATTTTATTTTCAAAATTTAGTATTTAGAAGAAGATCATAATTTCGTAATTACTTAAAATAGGTAAGGAAAAAATTATACAACCATTTGATTTTTAAATTGAATCTTGATTTACTCAGTTGTCACCATTTTCAGTTCAAATGTCGACTGTGAAGACCCGAAAATCCTTGCCAAATGATGGTTTTGAAGCTAAATAATACTGAAGATATACTTTGAGTCGACAAGGGTTGGCTCGTGTTCTATATTTCCTATGTGTTCATCGAAAGGCAGTGACATTGGGGAGAGGATGTAGAAGTTGTGCACCCTAATTTCACATTTCTAATTATCCTAAGTGGAAATTTCAAGTCACTCCCAATTTTTCACAGCAGCTTATTTGGCAAGTCCCCTGCTTATAAGTAAGGTTTCAGGGTCACATCAGCATGCTTTTTGTCTAGGTTTCCAAAAGGCCCAAAAAAAAAGTGAGACCAATACTTGTACATTTACATCATGTTTTATTGAGCACTGATGTGGAATCACATGATTGGTTGTTTTTTAGATCAAAGGAATACATTTTGTTTAATTATGGGTAGTCATCATCAACACTAACAAATTCTTTAAAGTCACAACTATTGATCCAATATTGATAAAAATATTGGACATTATATAAACAACTACTATCACAACTATTGAAACATGCTCAGGGATTGGGTCCTCTCCCCTAATTGGATATGGAGGTTCAAATAAGGGATTTCCAAACTTACAACCCTTAACATACAATTATATGTATAATAGAAAATATTAATAAAAAATATCATGATAATATTATAGAGACACAAAAATATTTGGAAATGGTATGTTTATTGATTATTAGAATTACATCATGTCATTTAGTTGCACATTGAGGTCTTGAAGCCTTATCATATTAGCATAACCTACAAACAAAATACAAACTTCCTCTTGGGTCTTGTGTCCATTTGCACTACTCCTCAAGTTAAAGATCTTCAACATGCACTACTCTTTTGGTTCCCATTTTATTGGCACATATAGATGTCAGTTTAGCAAACCAAATACAAAATCCCCATGAAGAGGGATGACCTCCCATGTACAAAATCTATTCCAAAAATGCATTTAAGTGAGTTAATCCTTGCAATTGATTGAATAGGTGTTGTGTTTTCTCTTTTGAATGCCAACCTCATACCATGTCTTAAAAAATGGTCCAAGATCCAACTTCACGATACACTAAGGAAGTGAATGAATGAAGGCTTAAGGAGAACATCTAAGTAGATTCAAATTTCATCAATTCATAATGAAATATCACAAAATCCATAATTGTGATTAATGCAACCCCTAAAAATTCTCTAAACTCTTGGAAAATGTTGGTCAAGTGCATTATTTTTTGTGGTGAATCAATGTTTTTTTTGGAAAAAATTAAATCCCCACAACAAAAGTGTGCACATCTATAAACAATAGTGTGTTTACCTAACTAATTATAGAGTGATTTCAAAAATAAAATATTTTTTGGGTGGTAAAAAACATATAATTTGGATGGAAAACTTATTTTTATGGAAAAGGATGTATATTAATTTGTTTAGTGAATTAACAACTCGAATTATCTTAGATTTTGCATCAAATAATAATATGATCAATAAATCAAGTTATATTATGAGGTAATTCTGGCACACACACATTTGGGGATAAAAATTCTAAAATAGGTCTCTACCCATTAGATTTGTTGATATCTATAACTAATTTGTCTCACACAATTTACTAGGTGTAGTGTCAAAAATTGTCACCCGTGACAATTTCACACTAGGTTTAGCTCCCCTACATGTTTGGATCTAATTATGCATTTAATTGCCCATTTTAATAAATATCTTTGGAAAATCAAACAAGGGAATGAAATTCAACTTTTAATATTTTCCCCTGACACTTTAGGCCCTGAAAAGGATGGGTATGGTCTAGGGTGCCCAACACCCTTGACCAACCAATTTTGGCTCCATTTTGGATATGTCAGTGTCGACATTTTGTTATTTGAATTTTCAATTTTATTTGTTGGCCATCGATGTTTGATTTTCAAGAAATTAGAATAATTGGACATAAATACTAGTAATTTTCACCATTTGAAATCTTAGATATCTATTGACCAAAATTGAAGATCTTGGAATTAGTCAAGGTAAGTCAAGGGTAGATTTAGCAGCATTATTACAATGAGCAAGTTTGCAAGACATCAAGAAGAAGGAAGCAAATTATGTGCAAGGAGTAACTATGACCAATCATATCATTTTGTGAAGAAGTATTGAGTTATCCTCTACATGTTATCCACAACCATCTATTATGTTTTGGGAACTAACCTTTTACAGGTCTATTAAGCAATCAAGGCATCCATCAATCAACTTTTAATGGTGACTTGTGTGTCATCACTCCATCAAGGGTTTTACATCAAGATAACATTATCATTTATCATTTATCATTTTAGTCAATTATCATTGTTTTGGCATTTGCCCGAACTAGGGTATGCCCTCTTGATCATCATCAATCATTGTACATGGAGGTAGAAATACCAAAATGGGGTTTGACATAGGCAAGCCCCTATACTATTAGAGTAATTTTGCATTAACTAATAATTAATTACTCTTTAATTAATTATGTCTAATTTATTCTCATGCACTTAAACTAGACTTAAGAGTTCTTTATTAAGTTAACTAAGTGATTTTCTATTAACTGAAGTGAGAAATTATTAGGGTTTCTCCTATATAGCACTCAACCCTCATTGTATTATCTCTTAGAGATTTTTTTCTCTCTCAAACTCTCAACCTTTGAGGACTTTTGTTTTCCTTGAAGATTCTCAAGGTTCATTTTGTAACTTTTTCTTGTTGAGGAATATTGCACATATTGTTTGAAAGATCTCTTGTGTGGAAGGTTTCTTTGTTCATTGTTTGATCTTGTGGCTCATGCTTTTCACAATCCTAACATATACAACACAACCTCTTCCCCTCTTTTCATGTGTACAGATCAGATATGGGAGTTCCAATAGAAGATAGCTTCAAAAAACATAATGCAAACCATAACCTATAGTTTAGACTTTGCATATATGAAAAAAATGAGGCTAGTTTGGGGCACCCCATACCCTAGACCTACTATTTTAGCCTCAAATTTATGTCATTGTCCATTAGGTTTGATGTTGGTTTGGTTAATCCAGTGGCTCACTTGAATTCTCGTGCATTTTTTATCAAATGCGTTGGGGATTGACTATCAAGGGGTAAATTGATAAAGTGGTGTAGTAAATAGTTGGGGGAGAATATTAAGGTAAGATCCCTTTCTAGGAATTTTTCGTGATTGAATGTGTTGAGCATATGTTGTCATTGATGTCAAAGGAGTATTGTTCTTGATGTAAGAAAAGTGTCAATTATGCTTTTTTATTCTATCATTGATGTAATGGCATCTAGAAGATTAGAGAATGTAAAATATTGTCATGCCCTTTTGAGTTATGGGTGTATATGGGGCTTGCTATGGTGCTAGAATTAGTTGAGGAATGTTTGTAGCATCATACTATATTTATTCATGAATTGATGGAAGTAATTTGAAAGTTTAATCTAATTTTTTTGAGTTCAATTACCCATATAGTGAGATTATTCTAGTAACATGTTTTGATATGCATCCAGGTTGATGTTTTGGATTAATGCAGTAGTTGATTGTTACATGTACTCTTTAAAGGAAATGTGGGAAGGTGAAATAGGACTAGGTTAAGATCATTGAAGGAAGTGCACAACATCATGTTTTATTGATGGTAACAAATTTGATTTAGGACTGACCCGCTACATGTTTCATACAAATTTGAATTTTGGTCCACCTTAGCCAACCTGGCTAATTGTAGATGGTGTTAAGGGGTTCCTTTCCAAAATGAAGTGATATTAATGTAACGGTATGTATATAATGACTAATCATCATAGTTTAAATGTGAGTGGAATAAGGTGAGCAAGTCTAATTTCGGGTGATGTAATGGGAGTTGCATCTCAATCATTGTGTGCCATCATCAAAAGATCATAAGTTGTGTAGGAGTGTGTGAAAGAAGATCAGATCAAATGTAATATGTGCAATCAATATTGAATATCTACAAATATCATCTATGTAGTCTATTAGAACTAGTGTCTTACCTATTGAGCTGGTGTTCATATCTTTGTATTGGGGATTGGTGTCTCTAGTAGCTTGGTGCCTACTTCATGATTGTAAGTTACTCATTATTTTTGTGAGGTTGGATTTAGATAGTAGATCTATTATCACAGAATCTAGCAGCACTCATTCCATGGATAACCCCCCTACAAAACTTGTCAGTTTCCTAGGTTAGTGATCTTTAGGCACACAAAATGAGGTGATTTTCAATCCACATTGAAGTATGTTCCAAAGTCTCGAATAGTCTATTTGAGCATCCCTCTGTGTTCATCTCGTGAAGACATTCGAAACAAGTACCTTTGCGAACTCTCGTTGTTTATACTTAGTGAAATTGTCAAAAGTGCAAAAGCTCCGGACAAAAGCGCACTAACATTTTAAAAAAAAATTCTAAGTATCAAAAGTGCAAAAGCTCCGGACAAAAGCACACTAATATTTTCAAAAAAAATCTAACTGTTGAAAGTGCAAGGGCGGGCTTTTTCAGCACCTCTGCACTTAAGTGAAAAGTCAGTTTGGTGCACAAGCTCTGATTTTTAGCGCTTGTGCATTTTTTCCCATAGCCATTTTTTGAGCTGGGCAATGATTTTTCAGTGTTTTGCACTTTTTCTAGTTTTCTCTACTTTTCATGCCTTAATTAAATGTGTGACTTTTTGTTCTTCTATTTCACTTACAAATCACTTAAAAAGTGATTTTAGGTTATTTCTTTTTCATTCTTGTCATCTCTCTCTCATTCTTCATCAAGTTGGAAACTCTTACACCACCGCAAACCCACTATTACACTTGCCATGAAATATTTGAGACTAAGTGCCAGGGCATTGATTTTCAGCGCCTTGAAACATTGTTTCCAAACTTACACCCAAAAGTGCAAGGGCACTGATTTTCAACACCATTGCACTTGAAGGCATTTTCCTAAGTGCAAGGGCGCTGATTTTCAACGCCCTTACACTTTTCCCAGTTTTTCCTTAAAATGTTTCCAAATCACTCTATCTTCACTCTAAACCCCATTTATTCACTTTTGCATCATTTTGTGTGCCTCGTCGCTCGCTTCACACTTGCTCAACATCATTGCTCGCTTCACGCATCCCAATGCTTCTTTTTCATCTAGCATTTATTGATTCACCATCTTTGCAGTTCCTTTTCAGATTTCATCAAGTGATCCTGAAGGTGAATCTTTTGATCCATTGAACTATCCTAGATCCACAAAGAATTCTTTATGTTGCAAGTTGAGGATACCAGCTTTTCAAAAGCCTCAATGCATGCCATTTGTGATACATAGCTAACACTTGATAATCTCAAGACGTATCTTCGCAGGTGCAAGAAAATCCATTCATCCACCAAAGGGTCGATCACAAGAGTTCATACCATTGTGGATTACACCATTGGTCCGGATGAGAAGTTTATGCAGGAGACCAGGAAGAAGTATGAAGACTTTCGTGCCCAAGCAAGGAACCATGAAGATTCTTGATCTTCAGTGTCGAACTTTTTGATGCTTGCCTTTACGCATCTTGTAAATAGTTTCTAACATTTAAATGTCTTTTCTCAAAATGTAATTACACTGAAAATTTGAGATGTAGTTTCTTGAAGACAAATTACATTTTGACTTTAGTCAAAGTTAGGCGAGATTTTCCTAAATTAACTTGCCTAACTTTCCTAACTTTTCTCAACTAATTTCCTAATAATTCTCATCCCTCTCCTTTATAAATATGAGGGATTTCTATTGTAAAGATTACCTTTAGTATTTTGTAGTTCATGCTTTGTGAATGAAATTTTATCAATAAATAAGACAATTGCAAACTAGACTTTGTGTTGGATTCAATATCTTATGAATTTATCTTATTTGGTGGTGATTAGTGGATAATATTTGAAGGGCTTCAAGTAATTTATGTAAACTTTGTGTTTCATTCCTTATTTGGATTTAAGTTTATGTTTGGATACTTTTTTTGAATGATCTACAAGACTTTTCACTTGTAATCGGGTGATCCCACAATAGTGGTTTACAATTTTTGGCCAAAATGGACACTGAAATTATTATTTTTAACTAAATCTTCACATTCGGGCAGCTATAGTGGCTAGAACATGAAGAATTTGAAGATAATGAAAACTAGAGTCTCATCACATTTTTTCTATACATTCTAAAAATATTTTTTTCAAAAATTTTGGAATCAGTTCACACTTCTTTTCCATCTCGCACGAAAACTGGTTTTTTTCAAAAAATAGCATTTTTAAAAAGTGACGCGGACCATATAATGTATAAATTTTTTTCCATGAAGGATAAAATTCTAATTATTTCAAATTTAGATTTGTAACTCAGATATCTAGTGCTTCCACTTGGTTAGATATTTTTTTATTGAATATTTTTTCTTTAATCAAGTTTCAAAGTCAAACCAATTACATTTCAGACATAGTGTGACCATATAACGCATAACTTTTTTTGTATATATCGAAATTCAAATTTATTTTTTTTGTTGGATCAAGGACTTCAATATCTGGTGCAATCATATTTTTAAAATTTTTGTTTGGATAATATGCTATTTTTCCACATGTGCAGAACACAAACCTTCATTTTCGATGAAAACCCTATGTTTCATAAAACTAAAAAAACAAATACATAATAAAACCAAAACATATTAAGATTATATTCGTTGGATAGCTTGTTCTGAGGACTACTCGATTCCAATTGGGTTTGTAAAGATTCATCCATTTTCATCAACCCGAGCTCTGAAGTGCAAAAATTTAGGGTTTTTTTGTGTCTCAGAGGAGGGATGAGGAATAAGGGGGGTTCGAATAAACCCCCAGGGGTTCAAGCGAACCCCCCTTTGAGAAGGGTTTTTGTTGGCATTTTTGGTGGGAAAGCATTAAAAGGGTTCGCCCGAACCTAGGTTCTAGCGAACCCCTAATGGGTTCGGTCGAACCAGTATGTTCGTACGAACCCTTAAAATCAATATTTTTTCCATGCATTCATTTTATGTGAGTTTTCCTTCCTCACTTCAATTGTAAACCACTATTGTGGCTTCACCCAATCATTCATGTTGTTCGAGGAATTGCTATGTCTAAGAAGACTTTGTGCTTCTAATGCAAAAAATGATACATCTCTCATAGATCCATCATTGAAAAAGCTACAAAATGAATTTGTACCTTCGTAAGCTTTCCCTTTTTCTTTTATTTGTTTATTATTCACATCTAGTATCTCTATGATTTTCTTTGACAAGATAGAGATATTGGCTTTACTGCTCATTCTTAGTTTAGAGTTATTGTGAATTTAGAACTTCCAACCATGAAGCACTGTAAAACATCTTCTATGAAAAAAGAGAGAAGCATGAATGTGACACACACCCTCCATTTCATAGGTATAGTGTACATTGTGTAAATAATTTAATAAATTTTTCTATAGCTTCTATTAGCAGTAAGAAGGGTGCCTCCCCTTTCTGAGAGGAGAGATTTTATCTCACATAGTTGTGGATGAAGTTCTAGTTGTGTAATCTATTGAAAAGAGGATTACATAATTTTCACCCAACAAGATCCAGGAAGCTCTTCACATTGTGGTTTTTCCCATTCTAGGTTTCCACGTATATCTAATTTTCATTGTGTGAATGTGTGCATTTGTATTGCTTGATTTATACTAGTTATTTTGACTCATGTTTGGAGAAGTGACTAATGGTAATTCATGTTGAATTAAAGAGTTTTAAATAGATTTGATATACTGATTCACCCCCCCTCTCAGTATATTGTGTGCTCTTCAATTGGTATAAGAGTTAAGTTCCTTTGTTAAAGCTTAACAACTTGAGGTAGATTCAGGATGGCACACTTAGTGGCTCAAGAAGGATTATCTGCAAACAAGACACCAATTTCTAACAAATCCAATTATTCCTTTTCGAAAGTAAGGATGGAAGCATACTTGATGGCCCAAGGATTTGATGTTTGGAAATTAGTTGTAGATGGATATGAGATCTCTAAAAGTACCCCAAGAGATTAGGTCAAAAATAAGGCTTGTGAGAATAATGCTAAAGTGCAAGGAATGTTATTTTATGTGGTTTATCTAACTCTAATTTTGTATAGATCATGCATTGTAGGATAGTAAAGGAAGTATGGAGCAAGCTACACAACATTTATGAAGGGGATGAAAAGGTCAAACAAACAAAGCTTCAAACTCATTGAGGTTAGTTTTAAATTCTAAAAATGAAGGAAGAGGAAAAAATTACCACATTCCTGCTCTAGGTTGATGAGGTTTTCAACTCTACCAGAGGTCTTGGTGGAGAACTGAAAGAAGGTATGATTGTGAAAAAGGTACTCAAATCCCTTCCCAAAATTTTGATGCAAAATTTTATGTTGTTGAAGAAGCTAAATATTTGAACACTCTAATTATGAATGAGTTACATGGAATCCCGATTACCTATGAAATCATAATTGAAAATGACAATTTTTTAAGGAAAGAGGTTGCATTCAAGGTTTCCAAGAAGCAAGATGATTTAGATTTAAAAGATGGATTGGATCTAGAGGAAGCAAACTTTGTTAGAAAGTTACAAAGAGGTTCCAAAAAGTATAAATGTAAGTTTCCTTTCAAATGTTTTAATTTTGGTGAAGTAGGACATTTCATGGCTAAGTGTCCATATAAAGAATCTAGCAATGATGAGAAGAAGACATTTCCAAAAGGGAAAAAGTTTCAAAATATTATTTATCAATGAGGAAGGATATTCATCTGATGATGATGACCAAGCCATTTTTGAGAATGAAGGAGAAATAGATCTTTTCATGGATATGGAAACCTTTGAAGATGATGCAAAAATAAAGTCCAAAATAGATGATGATGCGAAAGAAGACCTTGTGGAAGAATTGCTTTGCACTAGCAGGGAAATCAAAAGGCTAAAGAAAAGAATTATAGAAGAAGTGAAAGTCAAAGATAAATTATCTCATAATATTGAGAAAGTGGAGAAGATAGTCATTGATCTAAATATTCAAGTGGAAGAGGAAAAGAGGGTTGAAGAAGTTTTGACTGAAAGATTTCCATCAAGAGACAAGGATTGTGAAAAACTAAAGCTAAAGAAAGAAGACCTTGTGGAAGAATTGCTCTGCACTAACAGGGAAATCAAAAGGCTAAAGAAAAGAATTATAGAAGAAGTGAAAGTCAAAGATAAATTATCTCATAATATTGAGAAAGTGGAGAAGATAGTCATTGATCTAAATATTCAAGTGGAAGAGGAAAAGAGGGTTGAAGAAGTTTTGACTGAAAGATTTCCATCAAGAGACAAGGATTGTGAAAAACTAGAAGCTGAGATTGTATCACTAAGGAAAGATCTTGAAAAATTAAATCATTAGTTGAAGTCAAAGTTTGGGAAGAGCATTGAGATTTTGGATCAGATAATAGAAAGTCAAAGATCACCGCATATCAAAACCAATCTTGGTTTTTTTGATATACAAAAGAGTAAGGTGATTGAGTAGCCCATGAAGTCAGCTGTTGGGAGTTTGGAAGAGAATGGCTCTATAAGTTCAAATTCTAAGTTGTAGCAATCAATGAAATTAAGGTGTTGAATGATGGTTTCATCCAAGTGCAAAGACAAAATAGAAGATTCCAAAGACAAGCCTCAAGAAGACAAGGATACAATTCCAGGTGCAATCATTCTTTTTTCTGGTTGTTTTAATTTAAATCATTTTGGTCATAAGGTTGTGAATTGTAGAAAAGTTTTGGTAAGAAGAAATAATTTTGTTAGCAATAATGCATTTGCACCTTTGTAAAATTTCAATATTATTTGTCACAAATGCAACACTTTTGGACATATTACTCGAAACTGTAGAAGCAATTTTGTGAGTCCTCCTATATCAAACACAAAAGGAAATAAGTCAAAATGTTAGAGCAGTGAAAAAAAAAGGTGTGGAAGAAGAAACCAGAGGAACAAATATTAGAGAAATCTATGGTGGCTCAGCTTGCTCTACATTCCCAAAAGAAGAAGAATCTATGGATCATTGACAACAGATGTTCAAGCCACATGACCAAAGATAAGAAAAAAATCATGCACTTCAAGAAGTTTGATGGAGGATCTACAACCCTTGGTAACAATTTTTTGCTAAGATTACCAGTAAGGGTATTTTGAGTCTTGATGGTGGAAAGAAAAAAACTCATGATGTTCTATATGTAGAAGGATTGAAGAACAATCTTTTGAGTGTAATTCAAATGAGTGATAAAGGCCCAAAGATTTTATTTAGTGCTAAAGGTTGTGAAATTAGAAAGACTGATACTGGTTAGTTATTTACAGAAGGAAGTAAGACTGAAAATGATGTATTTCATCTCAGTGAGGTAAATGGATAGAACTTCTTTTCAATACAAAGAGATGAGAGTTAGCTCTAGCATAGAAGATTGGGACACATCAATTTTGATGATCTTGTGAGGATCAATTCAAAAGGAATGGTAAGAGACATGCCGAAGATCAAGAAGCCTCAATCTACTAGTTACAAACCATGTCATGAGGGAAAATAAATAAGGACCAAATTTCCTATTAAGGAATATTCTACAACAAGGCCATTAGATTTGATTCATATAGATAGATGCAGACCAATGAGGATAAAAGGAATTTAAGGTGATAGGTATTTTATGATGCTTATTGATGATTACTCTAGAATGACTTGGATCACTTTTCTCAAAGAAAAATTAGAAGCTTTTGAGAAGTTTAAGGCATTTAAGGCAATGGTTGAGAATGAAACAAGATGAACAATCAAGTGGTTGATATTAGACAGAGGTGGTGAGTTCACTTCTGACAAGTATGATGAATTATGTGAGTCACATGGGATCCAAAGACAAGTTTTTTCTCTTAGAACTCCACAACATAATGGAGTTCTAAGAGGAAGAACCAAACTATACAGGAAATGGCCAAAACATTGTTAAGTCAAGAAAAGTTTTCAGACATGTACATTGTCCCCTGTCATCACTATGACTTGGCCAACTTCTTTAAGCATGCGAACTATATCCTGCATATGCCTAGGTTTGGCTTGAGAGAAAACATGACCACTAGGCTTTTCCAAAACCTAACGACACTTGTTCAATGGAAGTTCCATAAAAAATAATTTAGTAAAACCTTTCCCACTGAGATTCTCTTGTGACAACAGCCCCAACAGGACCCAAAATTTCTGCACAATTTTTTTTTAAATAGTATTCCATTACAATCATGATAACAAATGAGTAAATGGACCTCAAGAGAAAACAAAGAAAATAATTTCCAGCAATATAATATTTCACCAGTCATGAATACTATAAGTCATCCTAATGACCAATGCAGGATTAACTACTCATAATACCTGAAGCATACCTTAAGCGTTCTGCAATGGTCATGTAGACTCCTTGTCCTTATCTTCCTATGGTTCGCATTAG
This sequence comes from Sequoia sempervirens, assembly GCA_007258455.2. Classification (NCBI taxonomy): domain Eukaryota; kingdom Viridiplantae; phylum Streptophyta; class Pinopsida; order Cupressales; family Cupressaceae; genus Sequoia; species Sequoia sempervirens. Next base: position 152,453,844 of record VDFB02252616.1, read on the forward strand.
GGTGCAATATGATCCCAACCAAATGTGGATTCAATCCTATCCACCCCATCTAAGAAAATTTTGTGGCCCATGGTGAGAGAGTAGACATCAAACTAGCCTATAGTGTATAGGGTCAAATTCCTAATGACCATTCACCCAAGGTGTTATCTACCTCGGATAATCTAAGATACCGATACCTGCATTAGGATATGCCAAAACTAGACTAAGAGGTTGGTCCAATTATCACCTACCTATTCTTCATTAGAAAAATCTCTTCCTTGCAATCCATCGAACAACTAAGCAAACAAGGTGGCCCATAGCTTGCATGTTGTCGGCCTTAAGGCCTACATGCCATTGGTGGAAAACCACCCAACCCTCTAGCGTACATTGGACATACATCACCAACATGTCATTGGCCCCAAGGTCCACATGCTCCTGGAAGAATCCATCCAAGCCTCTAGAGAAATATCAAGCATCCATCAGCTACATGTCGCCAACTGCAAAGCCCACATGCCACTAGCATAATTAATTCATCCTGATATCTATGTGGTATGGCTAACAATCCTTTAGTATAATATGCTCCTTGACTACTTCCAATCTCAAGCTTTGATAAGCTTATCTTTGACTAGGTCATAGGATTTATCCATTGGTGATCACCTCAGATGGAGAGGAGTAGCCTATGTATTAGAGGTATACAACCTCTACATATGCCCTCATAGGGTCCTTACTCCATCTGTTGCCATAAAATTTAGCAACTATACCCAGCTTAGCACTATAACTAGAAAAGAGATACCTAATTAGGAATAAGTAGATTCATATTCTAGCCTATACCAAGGCTCAACTATCTAATCTAGTAGTGGTATGGTGAAAATAAAGTGTGTTCACTTATCCTTCCCTAGATTCTTTCAACTAATACGCAGTCAATGGAAGGAATCCAAGTATGCCAAGGATTATAGGAAAGTTTAATTAGACACTTGCTACCTATTCTCATATCTTAATTTGCTATTGCATTTTTCATAGCAAAAAAGACATTGCAATTGTTATGAGTTTAATTACAATGTTGGTTGTGCAACTACAACACTAGCAAGGAGTTGAAGAGAGGATTGCTTGCCCCAAAGACTCTCAAGTGAATATAAGTTAACCAATTCTTTCTTTAACAAATCTATTTTGGTAACTCCTCTCACTTCCAACCTTAATTTTAGTGATTCCCACATAATGTTTGTTAGAGTAATCATGCATTAGATAATAATTAATTAATCTTTAATTAATTATTAATCTAATTTATTCTCATGCACTTAAGTTAAACTTAGGAGTGATTTTTTATGTTAACTAGAGAGCTATTGTTAGATCATTTTGTCTCATTGCATGAGATGTTGAAACTTGTCATGATCTAATCCCTTTCTCATTTAGGGTTGCTCCTATATAGCACTCAAACCTCATTGTATTATCTCTCTTGAATTCTACATCTTTTTCTTGTTGAGGAATATTGCATATTATTATTTGCAACTCTCTTGCGTGGAAGGTGTCTTTGTTTTGTTGTTTTATGGCATGGCTCTATTGCCCCCAACAACACTACTTGAATCAAATAGAAAACAAAGGAAAACATATGGAAGTCAAAGATACAAATTTCAAGAGCAAGAAGACAATAATATGCTTGAGTTCCCCCTATGTGTGTGTGAAATGTGAAAAGTTAGTAAATCAACACAAACCTTAATAAAATGAATTATATCAAAGATTCAAAACAAAGAAGCTACTCTAAATTGCCACAAAACAAATCTTTTAAGAACGTCTCATTGTCCTCTATTCTTAAAGATTACTTTAACCCTTTGGCCCTCAAATTTCTATGTGCACAAAGGCTGTTAGAATGACACTTAAGAAATGAGATTAGTATTCAACATGCAAGCCAATTAAATTCCTACATGAAACTATATGATAAAAATGATGATGGATACTATGATCAATGGTGGATGATTATGATGAATGGACAAACAGTGGTGGATACTATGGTAGTGATCTATATGAATTTACATATGCTCAAATGAAAGCTATGGAAAACTAAGATGATACTCCATATGCTCAAATGCTAACTGTGAATATGCTAATCTAAAATGTAACTATGGTGCAAAGGATGACATAAAATGCAACTATGAAGCAAAGTGTTAGTCTAAGATCTAACTATGATGAAAAACATGATATAAAATGTAACTATAAGACTCCATAATGCTCCCAAGCTCAAATAATATTCTTGCATGATAACTCTATTCAAAAGTGGATCTCCAAATACAATGCCAAAGGGTTGTATTTATAGCCTTTTCCAAGCATCTTGTGAGGTGGCAACGATCAACGGTCCAGATTCAAACAAGAAGAATGAATGGTGGAGATGAAGAGAATCAAGATGTTGTCCCCTTGACCAAAGACAATATGCCATTTGGATGGAAGAATCTCTTGACCAATAGGCAACATTCCATTTGGATGGAAGACTCAAGTGTGGGAAGAAAAGATCATGTGTTTGAAAATTGGTGGAAGTATGTGAGGAATAAGCCATGTGCTTTTTAAAAATTGGTTGAAGATAATTCTAATTAAAAATTATAATCATTTAGTTTCATGTGACCTTGGTGAGGTGGCACAAAAATTTGTAGACATGTGTTTGAATTTCTAATTGAGATTAGTGAAGATTAATTAAATAAAACAATCTTATGGAAAAAAAATTATTTAATTAATTTAGAATTAGAATATGATTTTAGATTTGGAGAATTTAGAAAATATGAACAAAATAATTAAGCAGAGAATTTATTTATATGTAGCCAAAATATTAATTAAATAACTAGTATTTAATTAATTAAGTGTCATGATCGATTTTAGGTGTATACACCCCTAACAACACTACTCAAATCAGATGGCAAACAAAAGAAAACATCTAGAAGTCGAAGATACAGATGGTACATGAATTTGCAGAAGTGACCCCAACAACACTAGTGAATATGCAAGATGCAAGTTGAAAATACAGGTACCAATAGTTTGAAGAACACTGGTCAAGAGAGAGGTAGTAATTTGCATGAGTGCCCCCAAAAACACTACTTGAATTTGATGGAAAAAAGGCAAACATTTGGAAGTTGAAGATACAGATGGTACATGAATCTGCATGAGTAGTTTCATTGGGGGAACTCATGCAAATTCTTGTTATCTTGATCTTGATCATCATTTGTTTCAAAGAATTTTCTTCATTTCAACACTATAACAGTCATCTTTCAATAGTTTTCTACATCTTCATGCTTCAATGATGTTCTATATGTTATTTTTGGGACATTGTTTTGATTGGAGGCTTCTTAGTCCTTCACCTTGTTTTGGAGGCTTTTCAATCCTTCATTTTCCTTTCTATCTTTTGGAGAGGATATTTTCCCATGCAGTTTTCTCCTTTTCTCTAGTTGTGAGAGATTAGATTGTTTGTACATGTGTGTCTCACAAGGCTTTGTTTGTTGGGACCCATCATGCATTCTCTTTTTAAGGGTTTTTAGCTACTCTCTAAGCTCATCTTAAGGGGGGTGTTAAAGTAATCATGCAGCTAATAATTAATTAATTATTAGTCTAATTTATTCTCATGCACTTAAACTAAACTTAGGAGTGACTTTCTATGTTAACTAGAGAGAAATTATTAGATCATTATGTCTTGTTGCATGGGATGTTGACACTTGTCATGATCTAATCCCTTTCTCATTCAGGATTGCTCCTATATAGTACTCAACCCTCATTGTATTATCTCTCTTGAATTCTATAGCTTTACCTTGTTGAGGAATATTGCTTATTAATGTTTGCAACTCTCTTGCATGGAAGGTGTCTTTCTTCATTGTTTGGTCCTATGGCTCATGTTTTTCACAATTCTAACAATGTTTACCCTTATAGACCATTCCCTTTTAACCCATTATCTAGTTAATTATTTATTTCATGGTTTTACCTTTCCAACATGTAGTCACATATTCATTATTTATGGTTTCACTACAAGGAGTTATAAAGTTTATTCCTTTATCTCTTTAAATGCTCTTATTTTAAAATGAATAAATAGGGTTGTTATTATTTGAGTTTAAGGCTCACATCATCCTAGTCTACTATTAACTAAATATGTGGAATCCCAGAAACCATAAGATCCGAGCTTAAGGTGTTTTGATATTATTTAAGAGAGATAATGATAAAATTACTTTTGTTGTTGTGGATGCCAAATCTGCATAATGTTAGTCTTTGACAAGCATTACTATTGAAGTCAAATAAAACATAATAGATCTAGTATCCCTATGAAATATTGTATCATGTTAGATATGCTAAATAAGATATTAAAACAGCAAGAAAAACTAAATGAGCATATAAACAACATGAATCAAACTTCATTTCATAGTGGATTGGTGCTATTGTTGAAAATAGCCCTTTCCCAATCCTTGATAGATAAGCTAGATGATGATGATAAGATGGACAAGATTAGCTCTCAATTGAAGAGAGTAACCTTGTATGAAATTGTGGAGGATTTGATGATGAATGAAGCCTTCCATTTATATAATGCTTTGATGAGAGAAATAGCCAAATGGATGAATGTGGGACAAAGATTTGACCAATCAAATGGAGCCACTCGTCAACTTGTGAGTGGTTGAGGAGTGCAAAATTTGGGAAATGTGCCCAAGAGAGGGAGTTTCAAATTTGAATTTGTGATATAAATGTTGAGTTTGACTTGTGCAAGGGACATGTAAGAACCATGTAAGAGCTCATAAATGACTTGTTGGATGTACATGTCCACTTGTTTTTGAATTCAAATTTGAGGGAATATTCCTCAAAGATGCCATGTTGATGGAAAATGTTGATTTAATAAATCAATAAATTGATTTATTTGTGCAAGTGGGATTATCTAGAGGATGTGATGGGTGATTAGGTTAGGCTAATTAGGATTAGGTTAGCTTAATGATGATTAGGATGATTTTGACTTTTATGACTTAAATATTTGATTTATTTAAATCATAAAAGGATGGAAAATGCATTTGGATTTAATTAAATGAATGTTTGATTTATTTGATTAAAAGGAACAACCTTAGGAATGAACTTAATGAGTTTAATTTATCTGATGAATGGATGAAGGTGAAATTGATTAATTAAATGAGTGGATGCATGTGAAGCCTGGTTTACTTGATGAATGCATAATGCTAATTTTGCATGTCTACAGTTGTCATTTTACTATTGTAGACATCTAAACTTGACCACTTACATTTGGTCAAATTTATCCTTTTTCATCCAAATATCCTCTTATCTGCATTAATTAAGTAATATTACTATTATTTAATTAATTTTGAATGAAATAATCATGTTAATTGACATTTGTAATTAATTCTAAATGATAGGAGCATGTGAGGTCTTCCAAGATGAGTTCCTAAATAATAGGAGCACATGGGGCACCCACATGGAAGGTGGAACTCACCTTGAGTTAAGTTAACTGTTTGGAGTAAAAGATAACACTTCTAAATGCATGTAAAGATCCTAAGAGTTAGGGATTGATGTTTACATGCATGAAGTTTAGTTTAGTTCAATTCAGTTCATAATTAGTTTAGTTTAGTTCAGTTCAGTTATGGTTCAATTATCTTCAGTTAGTTTTAGTTGAATGCTAGTTGACTTTAGTTAACTTGGAATGCATGACTAATGACTTGAGTTGCATGATACATAACAAGTAACTACCTTCAGTTAATAAGGAATGACCATTCTTACATGAATGATGGAAAGATATGTTTTAGTTAACAGAGAATGACTTGGACCCACCTTGGGCGCCCAAGTTGGCTTCTTGGAGCTAACTCTTTTGCATACTAAGATATTTCAGAAGACTAAGTTAAGTGGGCCCATTCTTGGGGGCCCACTTTGAGGATAAGCCTTGAAGATATTTACGAAATAAAGGTTGAGTTAGTACTTCAGTTTGGGTTGCCCAAATGTATGAAGCACATGTTTTGGCATTGTTCTTCATGGTAAAACTCTACTTGCAAGAGATAGGAATACCTTTTGTGAGATAGGGATTGAGCTTTGTAATTGTAACTCTTTTGGAGTTTACAAAGTTGATTATTTCCTATATATCTCAAGCAAGTTGAAGAGAGTTTGGATTAGTTTTATTGCAGGTTGTGAAGAAGATTTGGTGAAGGAAAAAAGAAGCATTCTCAAGCAAGAATTGGAGTTATTGTAATATACTTCAAAGATTAAATAATACATTGATTCTTGGTGGAGCTTTTTCTCGAAAGGGTTTCTCCACGGTATAAGTTGTGTATCTTATAATATCCTATCTAATTCTTCTACAACTTTTGTCTTGATTCTACAAATGGTCAAATGGATTAATCAGATAATTACCCACAAAGAATACATATTTAGATCAACAATCATAAAGTTTTACAGTGTATTAAGCTAAGAAAACACCTCAATTTTCAACATTTGGTATCAGAGCTAAGGTTGGGTAGAGTATTGGGACACATTTCTCTTGAAATATTGAAGGGTTTTTTGTTGTAGTGGGATATTTTACTATTGTGTTATTGCCAATTTTGGAAAATAAGTTTGTTACAATGAATTCTCGTTTAGATATTGAAAGGTTCAATGGATCTAATTATGAGATGTGAAAATAAAAAATGGAGGATTTCCTTGAAGAGAGAGAACAATGATTAGTTGTTGGTAATGATACAAAGTCACCTACAACGATCTCAGATGAGGATTGGGCTAAGCTTGATAAGAAGGAAAGAGGGACCATAATATTATGTCTTGCTAATGTTGTTTTCTTGAATTTTTAAGAAGAAACTATTGCATATAAGTTATGGAAGAGAATAGGTAATATTTATCAAACTAAAAGTCATACTAATAAGTTGTATCTAAAAATACAGTTATATTCTTTAAAGATGAAAGAAGGTGATTATGTTGCAAATCATTAATTTGATTCTAAGTTAGTTAGCATATGTGGATGTAAAGCTAGAAGATGAAGATAAATGCATTTTGTTACTTTATTCTTTACCAGAGTCTTGGGAAAATTTAATTGTCACTATTAGTGGTAGTGGTGCAGATCCGAACATGGACAATATAATTCCTACTCTCCTATTAGAGGAGATGAGGAGGAAGTCTAAAACGGAAATCCATGATGCATTGTTTGTAAAAGGTAGGTCTAAGAAAAAAGAACCTAAGGGAGACAAGGAAGGGAAGGGAAGGGTAAGTCAGAATGACGGAGTAAGGTAAAATGTTGGAACTGTGGGAAACCAGGACATGTGAAGAAGGATCGTAAGAATAAGAAAGAGAGTTTTGATTCTTCTACAAAGGAATCCTCGGATGTCAGTAATGATGCATTAGTTATTTCAGCTAATACTATTTGTGATAACACTTTGCTTCATGTTTTAGAGTGATCTTCATAGAGAGGATGGTAGTCACAATGCCATGTGTGACTCGGTACCACAGTTCAGTGCGAGTTGTTGCCAGTGACGTGGATGCATAATTGGTAAGGTTATCTCCATCTGATTGGAGATATGGTTTCTTGGTTTAGAGTGTATTTTTTATGATGTCATGTTATACTCTTGATACTAGTTTCAAGTTTGGCATATTACATGTTCTCTTGAGACCAAGATGTATATATGTTATGGTGCATGTGATCTCGTAAGAGGAGATGGTTAGATAATGGATGTCATGTTTATGTTCAAGATTGGAGCTTTGACATTGATCTTGTGTAGTTCTCTTATATATTGGGTGGGTACATTAATCATTTGCTTGATTACTTCATGATAGTGCTATGTTGCATTTGGAGTTTGGCATGGATTGGATAGTTATAGGTCCTCATGGATTCTTGGAGAAATAGGTGAGGCTTGAGTTCTCTTATGGTAAGAGATATGTGTTGGAATGGTTACTAGTAAGAAAAACAAATTCAACAGAAAAGACCAAGGAGCCTACACCTTGGTTGAACGTGAGTTCAACACACTTAGCGGTTACACATGCCTCTAAAGAGGTAGTTTGGATACAAAGACTTGGGAAAGGTATTGGTTTTAATTGCAAGTAAGTTAAACTTGAATGTGATAGTCAGAGTGTTATTTGTTTAGCCAAAATTCTTATGTATCATGCTCATACTAAGCATGTTGATGTTAAGTATCGCTTTGTGCAAGAAATGGTTGAGAGTGGGAAGGTATTAATTGAGAAAGTTGACACTTTAATTAATATTGTAGATTATCTTATGAAACTTGTTCCTACAGATAAGTTATCTTGGTTTTAATCATTTGCTTGGAGCTTCATGATTATGCAGGTTGCATTTGAAGTTGGAATATATTGATTAATTGGTGCAAAAAGGCCATTGGCCTTGAGTCATGTACTTGATTTATAATAATGATTCCTTGTTTAGAATAATTACAATGTATAATGCCAAGCGGGAGAATGTTGGAAATAGGATGTCATTTAGTTACAACCCTAAACATTATTTATTTCATGCATATCCTAAGTCTTTGGAAAGTGTTCTCAAACACTAGGATTGGAAAGAGATTAATTTTGAATGAAATAATCATGTTAATTGACATTTGTAATTAATTCTAAATGATAGGAGGATGTGAGGGTGTCCAAGATGAGTTCCTAAATAATAGGAGCACATGGGGCACCCACATGTAATATGGAACTCACCTTGAGTTAAGTTAATTGTTTAGAGTAGAAGATAACACTTCTAAATGCATGTAAAGATTCTAGGAGTTAGGGATTGATGTTTACATGCATGAAGTTTAGTTCAGATAAGTTTAGTTAAGTTCAATTCAGTTCAGTTCAGTTCAGTTATGGTTCAATTATCTTCAGTTACTTTTAGTTCAATGCTAATTGACTTCAGTTAACTTGGAATGCATGACTAATGACTTGAGTTGCATGACAGATAACAGGTGACTACCTTTAGTTAGCAAGGAATGACCATTCTTGCATGAATAGTGGAGAGATATATTTTAGTTAATAGAGACTGACTTGGACCCACCTTGGGCACCCAAGTTGGCTTCTTGGAGTTAACTCTTTTACATGCTGAGTTATTTTAGAAGGCTAAGTTAAGTGGGCCCATTCTTGGGCGCCCACTTTGAGGATAAGCCTTGAAGATATTTACGGAATAAAGGTTGAGTTAGTACTTCAGTTTGGGATGCCCAAATGGATGAAGCACATGTCTTGGCATTGTTCTTCATGGTAGAACTCTACTTGCAAGAGATAGGCATACCTTTTGTGAGATAGGGATTGAGCTTTGTAATTGTAACTCTTTTGGAGTTTACAAAGTTGATTATTGCCTATATATCTCAAGCAAGTTGAAGAGAGTTTGGATCAGTTTTATTTTAGTTTGTGAAGAAGATTTGGTGAAGGAAAAAGAAGCATTCTCAAGCAAGAATTGGAGTTATTGTAATCTACTTCAGAGATTAAATAATACATTGATTCTTGGTGGAGTTTTTCCCGAAAGGGTTTCTCCACGGTATATATGGTGTATCTTCTAATATCTTGTCTAATTCCTCTACAAATTTTGTCTTCATTCTACGGATTGTAAAATGGATTAATTAGGTAATCACCCACAAGGAATCTATAACAAAGAATACATATTTAGATCAATAATCATAAAGTTTTATAGAGTATTAAGCTAAGAAAACACCTCAATTTTCAACATTTGGTATTAGAGTTGAGGTTGGGTAGAGTATTGGGATGCTTTTCTCTTAAAAGATTGAAGTTTTTTTGGTTGTAGTGGGAGCTTTTACTATTGTGTTATTATCAATTTTGGAAAATAAGTTTGTTACAATGAATTCTCGTTTAGATATTGAAAGGTTCAATGGATCCAATTATGAGATGTGGAAATTAAAAATGGAGAATCTCTTTGAAGAGAGAGATCAATGGTTAGCCATTGGTAATGAGACAAAGTCACCTACAACGATGTTAGATGAGGATTGGGCTAAGCTTGATAAGAATGCAAGAGGGACCATAAGATTATGTCTTTTTGATGTTGTTCTCTTGAATGTTTCAAAAGAAACTACTACATATAAGTTGTGGAAGAGAATAGGTGATATTTATCAAACTAAAAGTCTTACTAATAAGTTGTATCTAAAAAGACAGTTGTATTATTTAAAGATGAAAGAAGTATTAGGGGAAATTTACATAAAGAATGGGCCTCCTAAGGATGACATCATCAAATTTTTGAGTTATCAAAAATCAATTGACATCATCCAAAATAAAAATAAAATTATTTATTTTATAAAATAAAACCTTCTAAAATCCTATCAATTAACTCATGATGGTTAATTTAACTCTACATATCCTATTCTATCTCATTCATCTTTCTAAATATAAAATATTCTTTTTGTTTTTAGATTTATATTCTTAATTTTTATTATATAAATTATTATGTTTTTTTTTTAATATTTCAATTCTTAAAACAAAAAAAATATATAAAAAACATTTCAAAAATATTTTAAAAATTTAGAATGAAATTAATTTGTAATAAAATTCATCTGTGCTTCTTCTTTTTTATGAAACAAATTCAGTCCATTTTTCATTTTTCATTTTTTTTTGTAGGTTCAAGCATCATAAAAATTGGCTTAAAGGGAGCATATCAAAGTGAGGTGATCAGTTCTTTGTTTTTCTAGCACAAAAACTAAAAAATATGTTTACTGCAATTTCATTAAAAATAATCGAAATATGTTGCTACAATTTCATTACGCAAAAAAAACTAAAACCCTATTAAAAAGAAATTTAAAAAAATAAAAAAGAAATTAAAAACTGGAAGGAGAAAAAAAAGTTGAGAAAATCACATGAACCAAAAAAGAAATTTGAAAATAAAAAATAAAACCAAAAGGAAATTGGAAAAATTGGAAACAATTGAAGGAGAAAAAGTTGGAGAAAATCAACAAATATCAAACAAAAAAAAATAAAAAATAAAAATTAAAAAATAAAAATGATGGAAGAAAAAAAAGTGAGAAAATCAAATAAACTATGGAAAAGAGATATCCCTTGACTACTTTAGATATATATTTTTAAATATAAATATACTAGTATATAAATTTTATATAAAATAAAATATGAAGTATAAAATAAAATATCTAAAGTTACTTTTACTTTACCATTTTTTAAATAAAAACAAATAATCAAGAAAAGAAAGTGAACTTGAGTTTTTTAATAAATTATAATAGAAATATATGTTACCACTTTTTTTAAAAAATGAACTTGAGTTGAAGATTTTTTAAATATAAAATAAAAAAATCAAGAAAAGAAATAATCTAAAATGAAAAGTGAATTTGAATTTGTCAATAAAAATATATGTTACTATTAAATTTTGTAGTTTGGACAGGTGTTCCATTCCCAAGGATTATTTAATTTTTCTAGAGACTTCTAGAAAAGAGTTACTTGTCCAAATAATTATTTAATTAATTAATTGATTCCTCTAGAGACTTCTAAAATCCAGTTAGTTAGGGTTGTTAGAGTCTAATTAATCTTAGCCATTGATTGAGATTAAATCATGGCCATTGGTTTTCCAATAAGAAAAGTATAAAAGGGGATCAATGGGCATTTGGAGAACACACACTTAAGAAAGACTTGTAGTGATAGCAAGTAGATTTGCAGTGAGAGCAAATAGTCTTGCAGTGATAGCAAGGATGCAGTGATAGCGTTGGGGACAGTAGCAGTGGAATTTCAATAGGAGAAATTGAGGGAAGAATTTTCGGAGAAGAATATTGTCGGAGCTCTACCAGTAAGAGGCAAGCAGTTTATGTATCTCTTGATTTGCTGAAGATTAATAAAATTCCTCATCTGCAGTACTGGTTTTCCCTTTGGGGTTTTTTCAAGGACAATTTATCCAAAAATATTGTGTTAATTATTGTGCATATTTTATTCTCTATTCCTATGAGTTTATTTATGAGGTTGCGATTGTGTTATTTTTTAATATTTGTTGTGAATTAATTTTTGGCAGTCAAATAATCTATTTAGATAGGAGATTAATAATCAATAACTGCAATAGAATTTTCACAATTAATACTTTTAAAAACACAATGGACTTGTGTTTTTTAAGGAATTATAATAGAAACATGTGTCCCCACTTAACTCATGTAGTTAAGTAATTTGTATTATGTGAGATATTTTTTTCTTTTTTAGAGTTCCTTAGGAGGCCCATTTTTTATGTAAATTTCCCCTAATGGTGATTCCGTTGCAAATCATTTGAATGCTTTTAATTTGATTCTAAGTCAGTTAGCATTTGTAGATGTAAAGTTAGAGGATGAAGATAAATGAATTTTGTTTCTTTGTTCTTTACCATAGTCTTGGGAAAATCTAATTGTTGCTATGAGTGGTAGTGGTGCAGATCTGAAGATGGACAATATAATTCCTACTCTCCTATCAAAGGAGATGAAGAGGAAGTCTAAAACGGAAATCCAAGATGCCTTGTTTATAAAAGGTAGGTATGAGAAAAAGGAACCTAAGGGAGACAAGGAAGGGAAGGGTAAGTCAGAAGGACACAGTAAGGTAAAGTGTTGGAACTGTGGGAAACTGGGACATGTGAAGAAGGATTGTAAGAACAAGAAAGAGAGTTTTGATTCTTCTACAGAGGAATCCTTGGATGTTAGTAATGATACATTGGTTATTTAAGCTAATACTGTTTGTGATACATCTTTGTTTTATGTTTTAGAGTGATCTTCATAGAGAGGATGGTAGTCACGATGCCATGTGTGACTCGGTACCATGATTCAGTGGGAGTTGTTGGTAGTGGCGTGGATGCATCATTGGTAATTTTATCTCCATGTGATTGGAGATATGGTTTCTTGGTTTAGAGTGTATTTGTTATGATGTCATATTATACTCTTGATACTAGTTTTGAGTTTGGCATATTACATGTTCTCTTGAGACCAGGATGTATATATGTTATGGTGCATGTGATCTCCTAGGAGGAGATGGTTAGATCATGGATGTCATGTTTATGTTCAAGATTGGAGCTTTGACATTTATCTTGTGTAGTTATCTTATGTATTGGGTACATTAATCATTTGCTTGATTACTTCATGATAATGCTATGTTGCATTTGGAGTTTGGAATGGATTGGATAGTTACAGGTCCTCATGGATACTTGGAGAAATAGGTGAAGCTTGAGTTCTCTTATGGTAAGAGATATATGTTGGAATGGTTAGTAGCAAGAAAATCTTTTTCAACAAAAGAGACTGAGGAGCATACACCTTGGTTGAACATGAGTTCAACACACTCGGCGGTTACACATGCCTCCGAAGAGGTAGTATGGATACAAAGACTTGGGAAAGGTATTGGTTTTAATTGCAAGTAAGTTAAACTTGAATGTGATAGTCAGAGTGTTATGTGTTTAGCCAAAAATCCTATGTATCATGCTCATACTAAGCATGTTAATGTTAAGTATCACTTTGTGTGAGAAATGGTTGAGAGTGGGAAGGTATTAATTGAGAAAGTTGACACTTTAATTAATGTTGCAGATTATCTTATGAAACCAGTTCCTACAGATAAGTTCTCTTGGTTTTAATCATTTTCTTGGAGCTTCATGATTATGTAGGTTGCATTTGAAGTTGACATGGATTGATTAGTTGGTGCAGGAAGGCCATTGGCCTTGAGCCCTACACTTGATTTATAATAATGATTCCTTGTTTAAAATAATTGTAATGTGTAATGTCAAGTAGGAGAATGTTGGAAATAGGATTCCATTTAATTGCAATCCTAAACATTATTTATTTCATGTATCTCCTAAGTCCTTGGAAAGTGTTCTCAAACACTAAGATTAGAAAGAGATTAATTTTGAATGAAATAATCATGTTAATTGACATTTGTAATTAAATCTAAATGATAGGAGCATGTGAAGGCATCCAAGATGATTTCCTAAATAATAGGAGCACATGGGGAACCCACGTGGAATGTGGAACTCACCTTGAGTTAGGTTAACTGTTTGGAATAAAAGATAACACTTCTAAATGCATGTAAAGATCCTAGGAGTTAGGGATTGATGTTTACATGCATGAAGTTCAATTTAGTTCAGTTTAGTTTAGTTTAGTTCAGTTCAATTCAATTATGGTTCAATTATCTTCAGTTACTTTTAGTTCAATGCTAGTTTACTTTAGTTAACTTGGAATGCATGACTAATGACTTGAGTTGCATGACAGATAATAGGTGACTACCTTCAGTTAATAGGGAATGACCATTCTTGCATGAATGGTGGAGAGATATGTTTCAGTTAATAGAGAATGACTTGGACCCACCTTGGGCACCCAAGTTGGCTTCTTGGAGTTAAATCTTTTGCATGCTAAGATATTTTAGAAGGCTAAGTTAAGTGTGCCCATTCTTTGGTGCCCAATTTGAGGATAAGCCTTGAAGATATTTATGGAATAAAGGTTGAGTTAGTACTTTAGTTTGGGACACCCAAATGGATGAAGCACATGTTTTGGCATTTTTCTTCATGGTCGAACTCTACTTGCAAGAGATAGGTGTACCTTTTGTGAGATAGGGATCGAGCTTTGTAATTTTAACTCTTTTTGAGTTTACAAAGTTGATTATTTCCTATATATCTCAAGCAAGTTGAAGAGAGTTTGGATCAGTTTTATTGCAGGTTGTGAAGAAGATTTGGTGAAGGAAAAAGAAGCATTCTCAAGCAAGAATTGGAGTTATTGTAATCTACTTTAGAGATTAAATAATACATTGATTCTTGGTGGATTTTTTTCCCAAAAGGGTTTCTCCACTGTATATGTTGTGTATCTTCTAATATCCTATCTAATTCTTCTACAACTTCTTTCTTCATTCTACAAATGGTAAAATGGATTAATTAGATAATCACCCACAAAGAATCTGTAACAAAGAATACATATTTAGATCAACAACCATAAAGTTTTACAGAGTATTAAGCTAAGAAAACACCTCAATTTTTAACAAACCCTACATCTAATATTGATCCCCCCAATAATCCTAATCCTCTGCCTACTCTTACTCCTCCCTCCAATCCCATTCCTCCATCTAATCATAGTCCACCAATCCATAATCCTAGTCCTTCACCCATCCATAATCCTAGTCCTTCACCCATCCATAATCCATCATTCACTCCTACCATGCCATCTAGGCCACCAATTTGTAGGTTTCTCACTCTAGAAGTTCTCCATGGACTTATGACAAAGAATACATCCCCAAATCCACATCTTGAAGTCGTGGAACCATGCTGCCCCACTCCCCCATGTGCAATCATTAGTGATGATACCCATCTCCATCCCACACCTATCATTACTATTACCACCTCTAGCACCACCCAAACTATTGAAACCATTAGATCTATTGAATCTACTAAGCCCCCATCTCCTACTTCGAGAGTCATCAAACCCATCAAAGATACACAAATCCAATCAACTCCTCCTACTTATAGATGCACCCAATCCATCAAAGACACACAAATCCCCACTCCTAGTAGCATCAAAATTCATTCCCCATGAACTTCATGAATCCTCTATCCTTCTATCTCCCCCACTTGAGGAGTCCCTCTGACACTCTGTCATCATGCCATCCATACAAGATGAGTCATGCCAAGAGCTTGATCCAAAGCATACCAAAATATCCCCTTCTCCACATCAAGATCTTTCCAACCCATCTAGTCCATCTCAAGATCATAGTACCCCGTCCATTCCATCTCATGATCCCCTTGACACTCAAGATCCAACCACTCCATCTCATGAGCCCTTATCATTCGTTGCCACAAATCTACATCCTATCATGTCACCCAATCCCTCTCTTGATCCCTTACCACTCACTCCTCCCAATCAAGATGTTGTTACCCCATCATCTCCATCTATGATCTTCCACCATCGCCTAACCCCACTATCCTCACACCACTTTTATATTCCCTCGGTACTCTCACATTCATCCATGAAGGTTTCCTTGCAGAAGAGGAACCGAGTATATACACCACCCATCCTCCTCCACCTAATAGTGGAATCACATCATGTTTCCAAAATAACAAGCACCCTACCATAGAGCGAATTCTCAAAAGCATGAACTATCAAGGAAAAGGTTTAGGCCTTCATGAGAAAGGTATTTTAGAGCCCATCCATATCAAAGAAAATCCGCATACACAAGGTATTGGATATATCTCTCAAGAATCGCAATCCAAAAATGTTGGTACAACCTCTATACGTCCTCAACGGGCCTCCTCCAAAAGAGTAATAGGCTCTTTCAGTCACTCCACTAAACCATTTTCTGCCATCCCCCCTCCATTGTATCACCTCAAAACAACCATCCATATTCCTCCTTCATCTTCCAAATTCATTTTGGGTCTTTATATCCCTTCATCCACCATCTCCCATCATTCATCTACTTCATCCATTTTGGGTCCTTATGTCCCTTCATCCACCATCACACATCCTCTAGGTACTAAGTCCATTTTGGATCCTTATAACCCACAATCACCTCCTCCATCCCATCCTATTCATCCTTTTATCCACCCATCACCTATCCATGTCACCCATCATAAACATACCACTCTCTTATTCCCTAATTAGGATCAACAAAGGCACACACTTACATATCCTCCATCCACATATCATCCCAAAAATCCAACCTCCATCACTCCATTCATGTTTCCTTCATATCATCCATCTCCTTGCACCCATCCCATTGCTATTAAAAGCACTTTGGATGCTAAAGTAAAAATGCATAAATCTAAACATCCACATGAATCTAAAGCTCCTCATGTCCCCTTAAAAATACATGTTGAAGAAAAGAAAAATCAAATCCAAAATCCAAATCAAACCCATAGGCCATGAAGGCCCACCAAAGCTAAAATCAAAACCATGTGAATCCTAAAGAAAAAAGGTGCAATGCCTTCAAATGAAAAATTTGTAACAACATCCAAAGTTGTTAATCTGAAAGCTAATCATACACACCCTCTATCTCCTAAATCTATTTTGGGCCCCTATGTCCCAAAATTTACTATCCCATCTCCTCCATTATCCTCACATCATCCATCCACTAATCCTCCGATCCTTTCACATCCCCCACCATATGCACCTATGTTGGTCTTGAAAACATTTCCCCATCACACATCCACCTCATCATTCCACCCATACACTTTCCAATATCCCATCCATTCTCCCACATATCTCCCACATCAAATCCCTTTAATCCATCCTCTTGCATAATCCATTTATCCTAATAAGGTTGTACCAATATCCAATAGTCACTTCACACATGGGCTCTTAATACCTCATATGGGACTTGATGCTTGAGTCCTTCATCCATCTCCTTATCACATGTCTTCTAAATCCACTTATCCAGATCCCCATCCTTATCCATCTCCATCCAAATTATATCAAAAATTCAAAAAAGTAAAAAAAAACAAAAAAAACAAAAAGTAAAGAGAAATAATTTGTCCAATGGAAAAAACTTGGAAAAAAAGTGCATTGGATAAGTACCATGATGAAAACTTGGAAAACATGCATCATGTGTAAATCCCCATCCGTCTCTTTCCATAATTGGAGGCAACTTCCTACTATGCATCCCCTTCATCCATCTCCTCCATCCCACCTGTCTCCCACATCCTACCCATCATATCCCATTTATCTCCAATCCCTCCATCCTTCTTGCGATCTTGATAAAGACATGGACACCTATCTATGCATGTTTTGGATACCTCTTGGTATAAATTCCCTTCATCCATACACTATCCTAATCCTTATCCACATACATCTACCTTGTCCACCCATCATGATACCATCAATCTCCCTTCCTTATCCATGCATCCTATCCATACCCATCTCACTCCCTTATTTTCCCATCCTTCTATCTTCCATCCCTCATGCCTCATCATACATGACATATCTAGAGTGGGGCATATTCTAACCTTGTACCATAGTCTTTGGAGACATCATTCATTGATCCTATCATTCCTTCTATACCACTATTATTATCTCCCCATCCATCCATCATTGCATCCCTTCCATCCCCCATCCTTTTCTCCCTATCCATTCATTTTTATCCTCATCCCATCTCATAATCCCTTTTCATTGGTATTTGGCTATAACCTACCCCCTCATTCAATCTAATGCCATCTATCTCATCATCATCACTCCCACTTCTTTCACACATCTTTCCAATCTCTATCACTTTTCACCACTCATCTATCCATCATATCATCCTCCCAATTTATCGTTTGATGATTTGGATAACTATCCCATCCCATAGCTACACATGATCACCACCATCCTATCCACTAGGTCTATCTTGTCTCGTCATATCGGTTCCATCATTTTATCCACTTATCATGGTCATCTCATCATCCTTTATCCATGGTTGGTCGTCGACCTTTTGTCAACCTACCTTGCCCCTGCACTTTCACATAGGAAAGGTTGATATTTTGATCCACCCCTAGGGAATTTGTCTATCTAGTCTTTGCCATCCATTGAGGTCTCCATTGTCCTCTTTCCACTTTATCAATGGTCTTTTATTAAACTATGAGGGCTCTATGCTTTCACGTAGGCAAGGCTAATCATTGATCAACCCCCAAGCCCCTAGGTCTTTAGGGTGTGTTTGCTTTGTGTCTTGTGTCTTGTCATCGTGTTGTGTTGTCAAGTATGTCCCTATCTAGCTGGTTCTTAAAAAATGAGATCCACCAGTATCATCAGATCCAATCGGTTTTGAATATCTTGCATCATTTCAATCACTTAGTTTAGTTTCCATCTTTGGTCTTAACAGGATGTATCCTTCCTAATAGACTGCATCGATCCCCTCCATCCTCTTGATCCTATGGAAAAGGACGTTCAAAATTGATTGTGATCTTTTAATGCTTTTGGCTTTTTGTTTGTCATTTGAGCTCCCTATCACACCTTGTTGTGGTTTCCTTGATCCATCATATCATGGTGTGATGTGACTAGTAAACATAGGGGCATATCTTGATCTTTTATTTGTTTTTTTCTTCTTGGTTGTCCTATGTAGTACCCACCAAGATCCTTGTGGTGTTGTGTTATGTTGGGGCATCCTTTGTTATTGTGGTTTTCCAACATTGGCCCTACCAAAGCCCCTACGACTTTGGGATTTTGGACTAACCTCTTTTTTTTTTTGTGTCAGTCCCAAGCCTATGATACAAAGTCACATTGGTTCTTCATACCTTGGTGCATAGTATCTCATGCTATATCAAAATTAGTGCTCATTACATGGCAACATAAGAGATAACACTTAACCTGTTTGATTTGGTTACTATCCATTTATTCTTCATCACTCTCCTCATCTCCCTATCCTATCCATTTTCATCCTCCCAACTCCATCTATCTTCATCATATCATCATCTCTTCAATCTTCTTAGGATAATATAGATTGGTTACTCTAATCATATTTTCTTCCATCCTCATCATTTCATCCTCTCTTCAATCTTAGGATAATATAGATTGGTTATTCTAAGCATTTGTTCCTTCATCATTTTCATTTATTTCAACCATCTCACATCTCCATCCAATCCTAATCCATTCAATCTAACACAAATTATCTAATCACATCCTTGGTCTTGTTCCTAGCCTTGCTACAAGCCTCGATCCACTCATCATCATTGTCATCATCATCGGGATGTATCCTTTCCTATCCTTTTGTGTTGTTTTGGGACGTATCCTTCCCTCATCAACAACACCTTCATCATCATCATCGGGATGTATCCTTCCCTATCTTTTTTTGTTGTTTTGGGATGTATCCTTCCCTCATCGACAACACCATCATAATCATTGAGATGTTCCCTTCCCTATCCTTTTGTTTTATTTTGGGATGTATCCTTCCCTGATCAACAACACTCTCATCATCATCACTGGGATGTATCCTTCCCTATCCTTGTGTTGTTTCAGGATATATCATTCCCTCATCAACAATACTCCATCCATCATCAATCAAATTTGGCTTGTATCTTGACTAGAGCAACATCACATTTGTCCTTGAATCCATCTGTGCTTCCTTTCTTCTCATCTTCTCTTCCCAATCTCCTATCACTTATCATTCTCTCTTATCCATTATTTTGCATCATCTTCCCCATCTACCCCTTTCATTATCTCATCCATTTCGAGAGCACACCCGTGTTCTCTTGAACCCGCATGTCCTCTCAAGGGGGCATCCTTAATCCCTAATCTTCATCTTCATTCCTATCATTCTTCTTCCTAGTCACTTCTTTGAATGACTGGGGCATCTTTCCCAATCTAACCGTCTTTTTCTTGGTGCTATCTTTTAATCTTCTTTGAAATGGTGCTACTTCATAACACTATCTCAAAGAGGGGTAAAATGTAGACATCTAAATTTGACCACTTATATTTGGTCAAATTTATCCTTTTTCATCCAAATATCCTCTTATCTGCATTAATTAAGTAATATTACTATTATTTAATTAATACCCCTAAAGTCCTCTAAATTCCTAAGGTATCTAGTTAAATAATTAAATACCTTACCCTTTATTCCTTTCCTCCAATGAATTAAATAAATGATCCATTTATTCAATTCCCTTCATCTCCCATCCCCCATGATCTTCACTTAATCTTAATCCACCTCTTAATCCCATCATTAGGGGTGTGCACATGTCTAATCCATGATTAGGATGTGTCACATCCTCCAACTTTTGCAAATTTGCTCCTAATCTTAATTAGCCACCTAACTATCCTCTAATCATTGATTAGGTAGTCTTCCCCAAGGAATTTTTAATTCATTTTTGTCTTCCCAAGGTCTTCTTAGGGAATTTTTAATCCCATTTACAATCCCCATGTCCTTTCCAATCAAATTTTAAATTCCATTTTATTCATCCAAGGTTTCTAAGGAATTTTTAATTCCTTTTATCATCCCCATGCACATTAAAAATGATTTTTTAATTCCTTTGGTCAACTCTTTGATCTTAGCCCTTGATCTCCTATCCTCTTTCAATCTCCACCATCCATTGGATCTCCCTTGGTTAAATGGCTAACACTTAGCCATTTTTTTATTCTCTACCACCATTCTAAAACCCTAAGCATTCATCCTCTCAATCTCTCAAGCACACACTACCATCTCACATCCATAGCCAAATCCACCATCCTTGCATGCAAATCAAACAAAATCAAGCCATTATGCTGCAAAAATTGATCTAGGAGAACACAATCGAACAAATCAACAAGGCCAACCATTTGATCAACTTAGGCAAGGTAATTCATTTGTTTCATCTTTTCTTTGTTCAAATTCAACTAGGCCAATCTTGAGGTGTTGTTGTGTTTCATTTATGGTGTGCTAGAAAATATGTGTGAAATTATATTAAAGAAAACACACTGAGATGGAAAGTATTACATTAAAGAATCTATCTAAATCAAACATAGTTTAACAACAAAATTCTTTAAAAACTTTGCATCCTCCTCTAATCTTAAATGTCTTGGCAATTTGTTCTCTCGGATCTTATTCCTGCATAAATCCTTGAGATGTCATCTAAGAAATGAGTAGCCTATCCACTTACAATGTAGATTATAAACCTTCATCTATATGATTAAAAGATTCAACTATATGAAATGATAAATGGACATGGTGAAATGGGTTGATATGCACAAAATGATATGAAGTGGAAGACAATGCAAATTATGCTAATGCTAATGGGATTAGAATTGATTCTACATGCTGAATTAAACTATGAAATGCCTAAAGGAGCCATCATCCAAACAAAATTGATAACTAATCTAAATGCTAAACTGATAATGCAAATGAAGCTCTAAAAACTCAAGTGAAATTATACAGAGTAAGATTATGCAATTGCTCCTTATGCAAAAGCTGTAAATTAGGCCCGATTTATAGATTTTTCCAAGGCATTGGGTGAGTTGGCAACCATGAGTGATCAAGATTCAATTTGGAGAATCTGATGGAGAAGAATAAATAAGATGGAGAAAACAAGGTAAATGTTCCCTTTAATAAAACCATTTTGCCTAGTGCAAGAGGGAATCATTTGGATGAAGGAGCCATGTGTCCTCAAGGTCGTTAAATTGTTGAGAATAATTATCCAATTTAGAAAATAATAATAATAATCATTTTCATGTGACACATGGTGAGTTGGAGGGTGAGGTGGAAGGTAGTTAGAGAAAAGTATGTTATATAAATGTGATGGAATTCAAATTTAAAAATTTGAATTAAGTGAGAGGGAAGTTAATTAAAATAAAGTAAATTATTTAGATTTTCTCATTTTAATTAACTCATGAAAGAGGTGAATTGGAATAGAAGAATTAAGAGGAAAGGAACTACATAAATAAATTTGATTTATTTATCTAGTAGAGGAATACAAATTTATTAATTAAATAATCAATATTTAATTAATATTCTCCAAACCAATTTTTGAGTGTATACATTTTTCCCCTCTTTGAAGTGATGTGTTTACACATTACTTCAAAGAAAAATTTACCAGTGCTGCTAAATATTTTAATAATGCCCCGAACAGTGTTTTCAAAGGATTTATGAATGTATGCCCCCTCGAGAGATAAATTTGAGAAATTTGTGATGAAAAAGATTTTTGATGATTTTTGAAATTTTCAATTGATTTATGATGATGATGACGATAAAATCATGATTTGATGGTATTCCAATGATTTATCTCCTGATATGAAAGATTGCAAGTTGCCCCAATTAATTGCTCTTTC
The DNA here is from genome assembly GCA_007258455.2 of Sequoia sempervirens. Classification (NCBI taxonomy): domain Eukaryota; kingdom Viridiplantae; phylum Streptophyta; class Pinopsida; order Cupressales; family Cupressaceae; genus Sequoia; species Sequoia sempervirens. Next base: position 152,476,430 of record VDFB02252616.1, read on the forward strand.
AAAAGAAATTAAAACAAAGCCACCAAAATCACTCCCTTAATTACCTTTATTAAGAGGTAAAAATTGAAAAGTAATTCATTTGTGCAAATTGCATTTTGAAAATTATTTGGAGGGAGAAATCATTTTGGAGCTTCTGAGCAAGATGGTGATCCCCCTGCAGTGTCATCAATTCGAGTGAGTATGACAACATAATCAGCTAGCAGGATACGAACCTCCCGTAAGAATTTTGAAACCTCCCTTGTGGTTTTGAAATGAATTTTTGTTATGTTTTTCATTTTGAATTTTAAAATTGCAAAAAAAAATAGTGCTTTTGAAGGTTTTCATGGCACCTAGACTAGGAGTTTTGGCAATTTAGCCAATAGTTTTGGCGCTTTTGCCAAAAGTTTTGGCACCTCCAAAGTCTATTTTGGTGCTTCATTTTTGGCGCCTAGGAGGTCCGAGATGGCGCTTCCAAGTGGCCAAGGGTCAATTTTAGGGTTTTAGCGCTTTGGCGTCCTATTCCAGTGCTTTCAGCTGAAATGACACTTTTGCGCTTTTCTCTGTCACTTTCAATTGAAATGGCGCCTCAACATGATTTTATGGCGCATTTACCAGGAATGGCGCCTCCAAGCCACAAAACAGCACATTCATTTGAAATGGTGCCTCCACAATCTGTTTTGGTGCTTCCAAGATAGAATGAAGATGTTTGTTATTTTCTCCCTTAATTTTGATGTTTAATCGCTTTCAGCCATTGATTAGGTTTCTGATGATAGGATAGATGATTTAGTGACCTCATGATAGGCGAGATACACTAATGATGATGTTTTTTTGACCTCATGATAGGTGAGAATCAAAACAAAATATTGATGAGATTTGATGAAAATCTCAATAGGATTGATAGATTGATTGATTGATGTTTAATTGTTTTGTTGATTTGGTTTGATTGATATGTTGATTTGTGATGTTTTCAAAATGATAGGAGATAGATTTAGATAATCTTTAGTCCCAAGAGCGATTTCCGCTGACATGGGAGATGATACCACAACTATCTCATGCTGAGAGAGAGATTGTTGAGAGATGTGGTTTGTCCGCTTTGATTGATATGCCTCAGGTTAGGATTAACTGAGGATTGTTGACAGCACTAGCAGAGAGGTGGCATAGTGACCACAACACTTTCCATCTGCCCACTGGAGAGATGACTATCACACTGGAGGATGTGTATAAGATTTTGCAAATTCCTATGGTTGGTGACATTGTGACCTATGACTCGACCGAGCAAGGAGGTACAGATGCACTATGTCGACTTTTTCATGATGAGTAGATTGTTGGATGTTGGATGCCATGGTTAGAGATATTTTCTAGTGATGTACCTTTTCCTTCCATTCTTGCGGGATTTTTCGGTGGCTTTTTATGTCTCGACAAGAGGGAAAAGGGGTTTTATGTTGGTTGGGGGCACACACTTGAGCAGATGGTTCAGTTCAGGACTTGTTTTTCTTGGGGGTCATGCATGCTTGCTCACCTATATCATGATTTGCACTAGGTGGTATATCTAGGAGGAGCCAACTTGTCTGATAGAGTCACATTGCTCCAAATTTGGGCTTGGGAGCACATTGCGGGTACACGACCTAAGATTGAAAAATTCTGACCATTCAGGAGGCCATACATTTATTGCTATGCCGACGCAATTGTCCAACATAAGTTGGGAAAACTAGAGTATTGGCGATGAGTTCTCAATGATTTGGATGTAGTCATCTGGTGGCCATATGTGGATTGTGAGCAGTGGGCAGAGGACCATCTAGAGGTTCCCTATTTTATGACAACCAGATGTCTTATTGGGTAGACTCCATACATCATTAAGAGATTCTTGTTACTGAGGGTATTGAGACAGTATGGCCGAGTGTAGGGGATGCCACAGGGATCAGCCCTGTATGCCTACAGGTAGTAGGATGTCACAAAGTGGGAACCGACGTTGTCCTACAATGCTGCATGTGAGGAGTTCATGCATTTATAGCTGGTGCTCTGGGACTATCATCCAGAGATATTTGAGGGTTACAAGAGTGATGAGTACACAACATATTGTGGTCAACATTTGTTTTCAAGGATTTTGAGACCTAATGAGTCCATGTCATCGTTTGAGGATGACGAAGACAGACCAGCTAGACAAAGATGAGGTAGAGATGATGGGGATGAGGAGGGAGAGGGTGGAGATGAGGGTGATGATGATGATAGAGGGGATGATGGGGGAGACGGTGGTGGAGGAGGAGGTGGAGGAGATGTAAGAGGTGGTGCACATCCGAGTTTAGAGGTCAAAGTGCCTCATAGGAGGTGATCCTTGGTGGAAACATCACATCAGCGTGTACACATATGCCTACCTTCCTAGCAGCAACAGTCCCAAATCATCACCTTACACACATAGGTCTAGACTGTTTAGGGACAAATTACACAATTATAAGGGAAATTGCAGACACAGACCCAACTGTTGGCCTAGGTGTAGGCACAACTCTTACAGGCATAGGGTCAGATTCAGACTTTGAGAGTCAAGAGAGATGTTTCCTGGTAGCAATTGGCAGATCTATAGGGTTAGGGACAAGCACATGGACATGTTACAACACTAATTGTAGAGAGAGATGCTTTGAGACGTCGGGTTGAGTAGGCAGAGGCCATTACAGAGAGGTTCAGCAGGCTGCTATAGCCATGACAGTTGCAGACACTGATACATTTTGATCAATTTTTCGACGATGGCCCATCGGAATTTTGACGATGCCGGGTCAGAATTTTGATGTTTCAAATGTCGTCAAAATTCTGATGCAATAACAACAATGAACAACCATTGAAATTCTGACAGGTCATCATTGAAAAATTGATCAAAATGTATCAATGAGATTATTTCAGGGAGATACGCCACACTTCTGAGGAGCTGTAGTTTTATAGGGATCAATATCATGAGTTGGTCCCACCTGAGTGGCTATAGAGCTTTACCCAGTCTCGAACTAGTAGATCTCAATCTCGGATAGTGAGCATGGGTGTGACACATCCATTACTAGGGGATCAGAGGGATCCAGGTGCAGAGACCTCCAGTGCAGTAGGGGGTACGGGTTTAGTGAGGCCAACAACGTTGGGAGGCAACACTACATAGTTTTAGTCATTTTATGCTATGCCATGATGTATACAATGACTTTTGATGATACCACCCTTTGATGTTTTATTTCTTGACATTCAAATATCCTTGTACATTTGACGTATTTTTGAGATATATATGCAGTGATAATGATGATCCTATGTGTTTATGCATTGATTTATGATGGATGGATTTAATTTCCATGTCCCATATGTTATGAGATGCTTTATGATGATGATATTATATGCCATGGATGCAATATGTGTTATGATCCTATGGTTTTTATGCAAATTTCTACATATTATTTTGTATTTTTCTGGTGCAATGATGTATGATGCATGATATGCAAGATGATGTTAATGCAAAGATGAGTGATTCTAATAATGAATGAATTTATATGGTCCTATGGATGTATGATATGCATGGTAACTTATGTGTTGTATTTTTTTAATGCAAATATTAGGATCTAATGCATGTACGTAATGAATGAATGATTATTTTGCATATGTTGATGCCTAGGATGTATGGCTAGATGCATATGGGTGAAAATGATATGATCAATGCATTTGTTTTTCCTAGATTTTTCATAATGAAAATATATGGTTAATGACCTAAATGAGTTCCTAGATGATATGATAATGCTATGATTGATGTCCTAATGCTTATGTCTCTAAATGATGTTTTGGTTATGTCAAATGTACTCAATCTATTAGTGATAAAAACAACATCAGCCTTAGAAAAATCTATAAATTCCATTACAACAACCAAATATGAATGCAATCCTAACAATGCAATAGTGACATCCCAGTGATTTATCATGCTTATTGTCATCATTGAGTTTTTAAAATGTCGAAAGTGATTACAAACATCAATGGTAAAATTGAACCATGCTGACCTGAGTACTACTTCCATGACGTTTGATAGTGCAAGTTATCACAAGCATCTAGGTATAATTGGACCAAGATGACCTAAGCATTCCTTGTGTAAACAGAAAAGAGTTAACATTTTCTATGTGAATCCAGAATATCATCAATGATGCTTTGTAGAGCATGTCCCGCGATGATTCTCATGGTAATAATGACTAACTCATAGGCAACAGACAAAGAAAATGTCATTCTCGATCATAGCTTTTCTAGTTCTTTGACATCCTTGAATTGCTCCTAAGAAATGATAACATAAATCATAGTGCAAAAAATTTTGAACATTCATGTGAATGTGTTAAAACCATAATTCAAAATAGCATCATCCTTGTAACCTCAATTTTCTGCTATTTTGGGGGTTTTTCAATTTTTTGAGTTTTAGGTGTTTTATGAGATTTCAACCAAGGAACTAACCTAAAGACCTATCCTAGGGGTCTTGGGGGTTGATCAAAGATAAGCCTTGCCTACGTTATACAAGCAGAGACCATGTAGTTTGACCAACTCGACCAATTTACAGGACCAGGATATGAACAAACACTTAATTACAACAAACTGCAACAACGCAATTCGACAAGGTGATTCTATTTTTGGCTTTTTTGGATTTTTGACCTTTTTAGGGATTTTATGACGTGACAAGGATGTTTGATGTGTTTCTGATGGTGATTGATGTTCCATGTTTGATTTCACTATGATCAATGTTTTTGTCGTGTTTGTCTTCATGTTGTTCGTCTATTGGTTTAAGCTCAAGATTTGTTGCCCCTAGCAAGGTCAATATTTTGTCCCTAGTGGAAACAAGCTAATTTATCATGGATATGTACAATGATCAAGAAACCAAGGTGAGACATAACTGACATAACAAGGGATGCACATGCAACTTGAATGAAGGATGCAGATGGTATTGATACCAAGCTAGTGATCAACATACATTCCCATAGAGGAAGAAGCCAACTTGTCACAAATAGCGCTTGTTGCCAGGTTTTCACCACTTGCTTTTATTGCACTTTTTCAGATTTTATGATTTTTAAATTTTTTTTTTATTTTTCACTTTTTTTTGTATTTTCTCTTTTTGATTTTATCTTTTCGTTACCAAGATGCCTGTTTGCCAGGTTTTCACTAGGGTAACCATTTTTTCAGGACATTTTCTAATTTTTGAATTTCTTCAAAACTTTTTTTGATGTTTTTGGATTTCTTCAGGACTTTTATAGATGCATCGACTGACCTATGCATAAAATTTCTTAAGATGAAGACTATTTTTGGGTTCCTCAAACTGATCCCCTTCTAGTGTGGACAACTAATATGCTCCTAAACCATAAGATGATATAATGACAAAGGGCCCCAACCAACTTTGGTTCAAACTTTCATTTCTTTTCTATGTCTTGCTAATTGTAGGGGTTCTCCTTCAACACTAAGTCACCAATTTGGAATGTTCTGGGTTTGACCTTGTGGTTATAATTTTTGGACATTCATTGTTGGTAGGCTTTTAGGTGATTCACTGCATGTTGGTGCCTTTCATCTAACAGTTCTAGTTCTTGTAATCTAGAGACCCGGTAATCTTCATCAAGGATGATACCTTTTAAGGAAACTTAGAGTGATGGTATTTCAACTTCAATAGGCACAATGGCCTTAGACCCATATACCAAAGCATATGGTGTAGCTCCTATCGGTGTACGAATACTGGTGCGGTACACCCACAAGGTAGGGTTTAATTGGATGTGCCAGTCACATCCCGCATCATTGACAGTCTTCTTCAAAATCTTTAGAATAGTCTTGTTGGAAGCCTCTGCTTGACCATTCCCTTGGGGATAATATGGTGTAGAGAAGTGGTGTTGAATATTGAACTTCTCACACAATTCTTGCATTTCTTGATTTTTGAACGGTCTTCCATTGTCAGTGACTATGGATTGGGGAATGCCATATCTACAGATAATGTAGTTGAGGATGAATGATAAAATTTTCTTTCTTGTGATGTTGGTTAAAGGAATAGCCTCAATCCACTTCCTGAAGTATTCTGTAGCTATGATGATAAACTTGTGTCCGTTTGATGAAGATGGATGAATTTTACCAACAAGATCTAGTCCCCACTGACAAAATGGCCATGTGGATGCAAAAGGTTGAAGTTCTTGTGTTGGTGCATGGATGAGATTGCCATGAATTTGACATTTCTGACATTTCTTCACAAACTAGAAAGACTCTTTTTCCATAGTTGGCCAATAATATCCTAAACACAGAAGTTTCTTGCTAAGGTTAGGCCGCTTGAATGTGTTTCACAGACACCCTCATGGACTTCTCGTAAAACTAATTCAGACTCGTCGCGTTCCAGACATCGTAAGAGAGTTCCGTCAAGACCTCATCGGTATAGTACATCCACTATAAGTGTATGTCGGGCGGCTCGGCGAATGAGATTGCATTTTTAGTTTCGTGACAAGTCAGGTGGAAGAGTGTTATCTTTCAGGTAGGTATAAATCTCACTATAGATTGAGGTGTTGGTATCGGATAGGTGACAGATGACATGAGATTCAGTACCATCATAGGTAGGGGAAAACAGTTGTTCCACCAAGAACTCCTAATGACATCTTTTCTCTGGAATTTGTAACAAGGAAGCAATAGTAGCCATCGCATCAACACTTTATTGTCCACTCTTGATTTTTTTTCAAATTTGATATCCACAAAATATTTCTTGAAATCATCTAGCATTGTCTTGTAAGGCATTAGTTTGTCATCCCTTGTTTGATAATCATCATTGACTTGATTAATGACTAACTAAGAATCTCCATACACTTGCAATTCTAGCACTTTCCACTCTACTGTTGTTTTGATCCCAATGATTAATGCTTCATACTCTACCATGTTGTTGGTACAAGGGAACATTAGTCTGTATGATTTTGGTATGGTATGTCCTTGTGGAGTGACAAATAGGATTCTGGCTCCTAATCCATGTTGGGTATGTGATCCATCAAAGTATAGTGTCCATTGTCTTGCAGTCACAATAAGAACATCAACATCTGGAAATTCAATGTGTAAAGGATTATTATCTAGTAATGGTGCCTTTTCCAATTGATCAACAATCGCTTGTCCTTTTATTGCCTTCCTATCTACATATTGGATATCAAATTCGCTGAGTATCATGACCCATTTAGCTAATCTCCCTGTTAGGTTTGCTTTGATGAGGAGATATTTGAGAGGATCAATTTTGGCTATCAACTTGATGGTGTGAGTTAGCATGTAGTGTCATAGCTATAGAGTAGCAAATACTACTGCTAGACATGCCTTTTCAATGGAGGTATAGTTGATCTCATAGCCATTTAGCATCCTATTGATGTAATAGACTGCTTGTTCTTTTCCCACCAAATCTTCTTGTGCTAATAAGGCTCCCAATGATGTCTCTGTTGTAGCAACATATAGCAGCAGTGGCTTCCATTCTGATGGTGGTACTAGGATAGGAAAATTCATTAAATATTGTTTCAAATGGTTGAAGGCTCCTTCACATTGTTCATCCCATCAGAAGGAAACATTTTTATGCAGCAAATGAGTGAAGGGATGGGTCTTGTTGGCCAGTTGTGAAATGAATCTACGGATTGATTGAAACCTCCCTTGTAGAAACAAATTTGACTAATTTTCTTTGGTGGTGGCATTTCCATAATAGATTTGACTTTGGTTGGGTCTACCTTGATCCCTTTTTCTAAAACTATGTAACCCAAGAGTTTTGATGATGTCACCCCAAACATGCATTTCTTGGGATTTAGCCTTAAATTGAATTTCTCCAGTCTGGTGAAAATTTTATCTAGGATCTCCAAATGTTCCTCCCTGGTATATGATTTGGCTAATAAATGATTTGCATAGTCTTCCATGAAAGTATGCATTATATCATGAAATATTGTTGTCATGGCTTGTTGGTAAGTAGCTCCTGCATTCTTCAAGTCGAATGACATAACATTCCAATAGAAGGTTCCCCATGGACAAGTAAAATTTGTTTTATTCTGATCTTCTAGAGCTATTTTGATTTGGTTATACCCAAAAAATCCATCCATCAGTGATAGCATGCCATGACCTACCGTCAAGTCTACTATGATGTCTATATTGGGCAAAGGAAAATCATCCTTAGGACAAGATTTGTTAAGGTCTTAGAAATCAGTGCAAATGCAGATGTTGTTATCAGGCTTTGAAACTGGCACTATATTGGATATCCACTTGGCATAATCAATAGGTCTGATGAATCATGCATCCAACAATTTCTTCAACTCTGCCTTTACCAATAGTGCGATATGGGGGTGCATTTTTCTCAACTTTTGTTTGACTGGTTCAACTCTTGGAGGTAATGATAGATGATGAATGATGAGTTATGGATCAATTCTCAACATGTCCGCATATGACCAAGCAAAGTTGATTTGTTTTTTCTGTGAAAATTTTGAGAAAGCTTGGCTTTTCCTGTTCTGTCAAAGATGCTGCTAGATGGATATTCTTCACTGTTTCTTCATTGTCGATGTTGACAGATTGTGTGGGTTCAATTAAGATTTTTGATCTTTCCTAAAAATGCTTTGGGAGGGTATCAAATCTTCCATCCTTTGACGCCTCAGAGAGGTTTTCGCCATCGGATGTGCTCTTCGTTTTTACTTTTTCCAAATCTAGTACTGCCATTGAATGGTTTTCAATATCAAATCTATTTCCTATATTATTCATTTTGCAGCTAGATGATTTGATACTCCCCTGTATGGAAGTCTTGTTACAATGTTCATTGGTGGAGTTTGTTTTAGGATCATTAGCATAGAGGAAATTGATGATGGTGTCATCGTTTGAAAATGTAGGGATGTCAAATGGTTCGGTTAGGTCCCCAGTCTATGAGCTTAGGATGTACCAAGGGTAAGAAATCACCCAATGGGTTAAGGTCAGAAATGGTAAGGGTTCAAATAATAGTGTCTTCCATTAGTCCAATAGCAAAATTGAGGTCTAGAAGGTAACTCTCTTCCGAATTATCTGTTTCACTCCGAGTTGAATCATCTTCATTGGAATCATCAAGGTGTTGCGATCCAAATTCAAACGGTCTCGATCTTGACCCTTGTCCCTCTTTGAGTAGGGGTGCATATTTATGTACCACATCAATATCCTTGTCATGATATGACTCTTCTGATAGTGAATCCCACTCATATTCATTGGAATTAGTCTCATGCCCATCATTGGCTTGTAACTGTAGAATTCTTTCAACCACCTTTTCTTTTGTGTCCTCTTTATAGCCTAGTCCAGATCTTTTGGATTGATTAAAAGTGGTTGAATTGGTTCTACAATTCCTTCTTTTCTTTTACCCATGGGGCCTTTCCCTTCATATCCCATCTTTTCCAAGATAGTGAAACCTTTTCCATATTTAGTTGTACGTACATTTGCAGTTGCTGCCTAGGATTCTTCTTTATCTTTATAAAGCCAGTTTAGAACATCATTGTCTTCTACTTCATCAAATCTAGTGCTCTCTTTTATGAACCGTCCATTAAATTTGGTGATTGGTTGTGGGATTTTTTGTGTTGATGTAGAGGGTTGTCCATATACCTTTGTAGAAGAAAAGTGTGAAAGACACAGGGACCATTCAAAGAAGTATTCACCAACACCCTTGTCTTTGACTTGGACTTTTTCATCAAATTGCTTTGACAAGGAATTCAATTGGGTTCATGATTTGAGGATGTGGATGGAGCATCTTCTTCTTTTTTCTCAAACTGTTTAGTTGTGGAACTATATTGGCTTTCATGATTTGTGGAGATGATCAACGATTTGGATGAGGAACTTTACTGGCTCTGCTCATTGGAAGTAGTGGAAATGGAAGCTTCTCTATTATGAGGCACAAAGATATCCTGGACAGATTTCACTGTATTGCAATATTGGGGACTGTTTGAATAAGCCGAAATGGTGATTTCCTGGCCACCACAAGTAAATTTTAGACATTGGTGATATGTTGAAGGGATCGCCTGTATTTCATGAATCCATGGTCAACCCAATAATATGTTAGAGGTCAGATCCTTGTCTAAAACTTGAAAAATTACATCTTTTTGGATTGGTCCCACTTGTATGGGTAGGATGATTAACCCTTGTGAATCTCTGTTCTCATCATCATATGATTTTATTGTAATATTTTTCTTTGAATCAATAGCATTCTCATAAAATCCCAAGGCACAAACAAGCTTTAAAATACATATATTTAGGCTAGCTCCTCCCTCTATTAGGACATGTTTGACATGATGTTTATGGATTAAGACTTCGATATGGAGAGCAACATTGTGGGGATGAGAGATGGATGCATCATCATTTTCGGAGAAGGATAGACAATGTGGCGTGGTTAAATGTCCCACCATGGCTTCAAATTTACAAACTTCCAGATTCATTGGCACCATTGTGTCCACTAAGGATTTTTCCAAGATCTCTTTGTGGGTGGGTGAAATCTTGAGCAATTCCAATATTGATATTTGTGCAGGGATTTTTTGTAATTGGTCCACTATGTTGTATTGATTGGATGATGTTATAGATGTTTTAGATGAACCTCCTTTTAAGACATATTTGGCCCATGCTCTAGTGGTTGCATTCATTGGTACACTATCTTGTTTCCAATTGATTTTGATGACATTGATATGAGTATCATTCACATTCATGTCAAGTTTGGTGTCATTGATTTTATTTTCAAGGATAACAATGTCTTGTTCTTGTTTGATTGGAACGTCATAAATCGGATTATCATTCGCGGTAATGTTTTGGCGATCATTGGTTTCAATGGTATTCATTTGGTTTTCTGCTGCTGAGATATGATTTATGATAGTATCATGGACATAGTTTACGTTCTTTTCCTTATTATTTGTCGTAGAGGATTCCCCTTTTTTGTAGTTCAATAAGGGATTTTTGAATGCTTTGTGATCTGCATTTGTTTGGAGTCCCTTTATTCGTATGATTTTGGCATCTATCAAGTCTTGTATTTTATGTTTCAATTGCATGTAACTATTCGTTAGATGACCTTTGCATCAATGAAATTCACAGTAATGGGCATCATTCCACCATGATGATTTTACTTTAGGTTCAAAGCCTCGAGTGTCAAGTAGTGTTATGAGGTTATTTTCAAGAAGTTCCCTTGATGCAGATTCGTGTGATTGACCCAAAGGGGTGAATTTTTGGCGGTTTGATTGTGTTTGATATGGTGGAAATTTCAATGGGGTGTTACTTTGATTGTGACTGCCTTGATTGTTGGGTGAGGAGACATTTTGATTAGTTCCTTGATTGATGTTTTGATCTACCTTGGTTCTGGTTCCTGACAAGTTAAAGATTGGTTTGGCATTATGTGTTTAGGCATTACCATCGTTGGAATTTTTGTTCCTTGTCCAAAATTTGGGTTTTTCATTGTTATGATGGTTAGATGAACTAGCATTGTTTGATCCTTCATTGTGAATTTTCAACACCCCTCTTTTGACTAAGGCTTCTTCAATTTTAACACCGTTTTCTACCATCTTCTCAAAGCTAGGAGGACATTGTAATTGCAATCTATAGCTCATCTCACTATTAAGGTTATTGATAAAGATTTCCATCATTTCATGTTCGGGTATGGGACGAGCCTAACGAGCGAATAACCTTCTCCACCTTTGGAGGAATACGAGAAAAGATTATCCTTGTTTCTGTTTAGTATTACAAAGATCCTTCATGGTTATCTCATGTGTAATGTTATAGGAATATTGTGTGATGAATCTGTTGACAAGTTCTCGGAAGGATTTTATGCCTGGTTATAACTTTGAGAACCATTCTATGCAATGACCCCCTAGGCTACGAGGAAAGAGTCTCATTAAGTATGTATCCGCATGGGTGAATTCAATACTCATTGTTCAAAATTCTCATACATGGTCTATAGGGTCTGATTTCCCATTATATTTGTTGTATTTTGGAAATTCATAGTTTTGAGGAAATGGTATCATGTTTAACCTTCTATCAAAGGGATAGGGACAAATATCTTGTAACAAGTATCTTTTTGGAGTTCCACCTTGCACATCTTGGAGTTGTTGTTGAAGGTTTTGCATCTAATTTGTCAAGGTAGTCATTTGATTTATAGTAAGCATTTCAGTTTCCATTTTCTTTGGGATACTCTTCAATTTGTTAACATCAAAGTCATTAGGTAACTTAGCCCCTTGGTTGGCTAACATCAAAAGGTATTTCGCCCCATTCTTTTCAAAGACTTTTTCTAGGAATTTATGGAAATTGGGGTCTTGATTTGCTTGTTCGACATCCCCTTCTGTTATCTCATTTGTTTCTTTTTGGGAGATCTTTTGAAAAGGATTTTCCTTTGGTTCAACCATGGTATGTGGAGGTTCAGTTTATTTGTCCTTAACTTTTTGTTTTTGGGACATTGTTAAAATGGGCATGCAAGTGATTAAGGTTTTCTAAATTTTGATCGTTATTTGAGAGGGCCAAGGAAATACCTAGGTTGAATAAAATGATGGATTCTATTGATGTAACGAAGGTGATAAAATTTGATACAAAGTGTATTTTTTCCAAGATGAAGGATAAAAACCTTGATGGGGAAACTCAACTTGATTATCAAATTTGGGATGTTGATGATGATGGGAAATTTTAGATGTTTGATCAAAGTTTAGGTAAAATATTTCACTTGGACAAGTCAATTTTAACAAATTTTTGGACTCTAAGGACAAATTTGAGGAGATTTTGAAAATTTGGTTGCAATTGTGGAAAGGTGAATGAATTTCCCTCCTAAACGAGATGTTCGAACTTTTGGAATAGTCTTGGATTTTGGCAATAATAAAATGAATACAAGTTGGGGTTGTTCTTGGAAGATTTTCTATAAAAATTGAATAGCAATTTGTCCCTAAAGTCGTAAAGCATGGAAATCCATTGTTGGTGTTCCTTTGGACTAAGAGTTATGGGTTTTGGTTTTCAAATTTTAATTTTTCGTGAAGCCATTGGATAAAAACCATGTTTATACTCTTGTCAAGGTTGTAAATGACTCTGGACTAGAAAAATGTTTGAGTTCTGGTTTCAAAATAACGGATGGGAATGGTATTTAGCTCTTTATTTTTGGGTTTTAATGGAAGCGTCGTTATAGTTGGAAAAAGTGCCAAAAAGGCATAAGCGCTATAGGAAAGCTCAAATGCACCACATAATGGCTTGGAAGTGCTATAGAAAAGGGTCAAAGCGCCACAAAATGGCTTAGGTGCACCACGGAAATAGGTGAGTGCGCCACAAAAATAGGCAAGTGTGCCATAGAATGTTGGGGTCAAAACGCCACAAAAAAACTCAAATGCGCTGGCAAATAAGGTGCAAGTGCTATAACAGAGGGTGAATGCGCTGGAAAAATTGGTGAAAGCACTATAGAAAGCAGTGAAAGCGTTGAACTAGGGAATGCAACAGTTTGTTTCCAGTTTGTTTGATTTTTCTGGTTTTTGGTCAAAAGATGTTTTGTCCCAGATGATGTATTCTGAATCACAGTTTCTGTAGTTTTTCTAGTGTGTAAAGTTTCGTTTGAGGTTTGTTTTGAGAACAATTTGACAAGCACAATCAAGCACAACATACATTCCCTAGGGCTATGATGGACTATATTCTCTTGGATTTCACGCAGGTTTTACCCCAACCACACTTATCTTTAGCAGATGAATTCAGAAGTTTGGCCACACGGGCTCCCCCTTACATTGCACTCTCTTCTCAGGTCAACCAAGCTTCCAGCCTCAATGAAACTCCCATGGAAGACTGATCATCTTTACTAAAGACTAGAAGAATGTGGATGCCTTCCAGGGCTTAAATTTGACGGTCAACCTTGCCTGTCAACAAATTTTTTAATGATGATTATCTATTCAAAAGTGCCCTTAAAAATTATGATATACCTTAATGTAAGTAAAATTATATATAAATCAAATATATATATATCATTATAATTCTATATAATTTTTGACAGTCTATCCAAAATCTCTCCTTTCATTTGATACAATCTTCTTAAAATTTTGATTGTATTTTATGGAAAAAATCTCTAAATACGGTCATACGACCATCAAATTTAAGCCCTGATGCCTTCACACTGATCGATGTTGTACCAAGAGAATAGATAAAGGATTTGGCCAATTCTAAAACAAGGGTTCTAGTAAGGACTTTTCATTCGTAGGAGTTGACCCAACGTGGTGAGAGACCATTGTTGCCCTTCTCGTTGGAGCCAACTGTGTGATATTGACGTTTACTCTAATAGCCACATTTATATCTCGGCTGGAAATACTCTTGGCTTTAGAGTGTTATCGGTTGAGTCATTCTCTTGGGTGAGTACTTTTTTCTCAAGGCAAGCCCTCTAGGATAAACAAAAGCGAGAGAGTATACCCACAGTTTGATCCTCTTTATTCTGCATGAATAAAGAAAAAACCCTCACCGTATACCCTACTCACACTCTTAGATTAACAAAGAATGGGTCTAGCTTTCTGGTCACCCAGTTAAGGGGAGAGCATATGCCTACCATTCAAAACACACCACAAAATAAATGAAAAAGAAGGGGTTTGGCTTTTTGGTCACCTAGTTAAGGGGAGAGCATATGCCTACCCTTCTAAACAGGAAGTAAACATGGTGTTCATTCCTTGCTAATTAATCTATGTTCCTAATTTAAGTAAGAAAGAAAGATATAAAATCCAACCCCTGCATGAAATTCATTAGTAGTTTCTCATAGATTATCTTTGGCAAGCGTTCTTGAGTTTTAGCATGATCTTTGACAACATTTTATGCAACTTGCAAAACATAAAATCTAACATTAGTTTTCATTCTTAGGAAAAATTTCAGAAACAAATGAAAGTGCCAAAATAGTAAGCAAAAGTGCCAAAACAACAGAGGCACAATAAAATTAATTGAAAGCACCACAAAAAATGGTCAAAGCGCCATAGAAACTCCCTGAAGTGCCACAAGATAGCTTGGAAGTGCCAAAAAACTCCCTTGAAGCGCCAAAACAGTCGGTGTAAGCACTAGAGAATCTTTCATAAGCACCAAAAAACTACACGTCTGAGCCTACAAAACAAAACTTCTAAAAAATGTTAAAATAATAGGGGTTAGGCCCCACAGTGGGCACCAATTTATGTGTGTTAGAAAATATGCGTGAAATTATATTAAAACAAACACACTGAGATGGAAAGTATTATATTAAAGAATCTATCTAAATCAAACATAGTTTAACAATATAAATTTTTAAAAGCTTTGCATCCTCCTCTAATCTTAAATGTCTTGGCAATTTGTGCTCTTAGAGCTTATTCCTGCACAAATCGCTGAGATGTCATCTAAGAAATGAGTAGCCTATCCACTTACAATGCAGATTATAAACCTACATCTATATGATTAAAAGATTCAGCTGTATGAAATGATAAATGGACATGGTAAAATGGGTTGATATGCACAAAATGATATGAAGTGGAAGACAATGCAAACTATGCTAATGCTAATGGGATTAGAATTGATTCTACATGTTGAATTAAACTATGAAATGCCTAAAGGAGCCATCATCCAAACAAATTGATAACTAATCTAAATGCTAAACTGAAAATGCAAATGAAGCTCCAAAAACTCAAGTGAAATTCTGCAGAGTAAGATTATGCAATTGCTCCTTATGCAAAAGTTATAAATTGGGCCCAATTTATAGATTTTTCTAAGGCATTGGGTGAATTGGCAGCCACGAGTGATCAAGTTTTAATCTGGAATTCGACAGAGAAGAATGAAGAGGATGGAGAAAACAAGGTAAATGTTCCCTTTAATAAAACCATTTTGCCAAGTGCAAGAGGGAATCATTTGGATGAAGGAGCCATGTGTCCTCAAGGTGATTAAATTGTTGAGAATAATTATCCAATTTAGAAAATATTAATAATAATCATTTTCATGTGACACATGGTGAGTTAGAGGGTGAAGTGGAAGGTAGTTAGAGAAAAATATGTAGAAATGCGATGGAATTCAAATTTAAAAATTTGAATTAAGTGAGAGGGAAGTTAATTAAAATAAAAAAAATTATTTAGATTTGCTCATTTTAATTAAATCATGAAAGAGGTGAATTGAAATAGAAAAATTAAGAGAAAATGAACTATATAAATAAATTTGATTTATTTATGTCGTAGAGGAATACAAATTTATTAATTAAATAATCAATATTTAATTAATATACATTTGTTGTGTTTCCTTCGTTTTGCATTTTAGATTAAGTTAGAAAACACTACACACAACTACAATTGAATTCCCTATAAAGTGTCGCAATCAACTCAACTCAACTGAAACTATGATACTTGTGACAATTACATCAAAACAATATAAATAGAGGAGAGATACTACTTTTCATAAGGTTTTAATTACTAATGAGTTGTAGTTTTAAATTTTATAAGGAAGCTATTTGTTGCTTCAGCCTGCTATGAGCATAAAATGACTGAATCGTGAAGAATTGGATGACCTATCGTGCAGGATATATTTAACCAACACAAAGTAATAAAATATTATTTATTTTTAGGCCTAAACTCTTCGACTTAGTTAATGAGACCTCTTCTAAAACAAGCTATAGTGCTGGGTTCAAAATATTCCACTATTCAACAACTAAGCAAAAAATTATTTATCATTTCTTTAGCTACGTTTTCACATATAGCCCCGAATGTTTCATCCGGACACATCCGACACTTCCACCTTTCGAACAGAGGGCAATGTATTGATGGAAGGGAGTTCTATTGGTTAATATACATTTGTAACAATTATTGCATATCTACCCACGATCCAACCATATCAAATCCAATCTGCTCACAAATGGAGGAGACTTGGAAAATAGGCATCTAGGGTTTCAAGTAGCATAAAGAAGGATGATACGCAAGTCTCAACTCAATCCTTGACCCCTAAAATGACAGGAAGGTGATTTTTGGTCTTTAGAAAGCTGGAATATACAAGCTAGGCAACTGTTTTTCCTTTTACCTGATTTTGTTACAGCTAATCAACGTTTACAATTTTGCAGCAACTGGTATAGGGTGCCACTTTTATTTTCCTATGCCTTTGGAAGAATTTGCTCACTCCTACTCTCACACCCTAGTATTTCCTTGAAACAATTTCTACAACCCTCATACCAGCACCAAATGCCTCAATATCCCCTTTCCTCTCTTGTTTTCCTCAGATATTTCTCTGCCCAAAATAGACCCCCAAATTGCAGATTCAAGGAGGATGAGGTCAGGTCTCCAAAAAGCATGCCGTTTTTGGTCAATCTCTACAAAAACGTGCCCTCTTTGAATGTCATCACGCTTCATAAGGGCATGGTCGCCTTCCTCCACCATTATCAAGGCCATTTCCCCATAAATGCAGGTTGTCTCCCAATACGAGGAAGGAGTAGGCAGCCTCTTAATGCGTCTCTGCAGGTCGACTCTTCCTTTCTCATCTCCTATTTTCTTTCATAATTATTTCTATTGAATTTTACTTTGTTTTTACTTTTTCTTTCCGAGGCCGATGACTCAATACTTTATTTAATCTTTATTATATTAAATTCCCTTCCACCGAGTATGTTATTACATATTTATTTGTATATGTCTTTATTTATATATATCGTTTTATATTTATTTCATATTTTATTGTTGTTTATTATTTATTTATAATATATATTATTTATATTTTAATGACTTAATCCTAGTCCTTAGGTTAAGTTGTCCAATTCGAATATCAATCAGTTAACCTCATACCTTTACCTTATAGGAAGCAGTGTAGGTAAATAATGTAATGGACAGAGCATCTGATCTCAAGATTACGCACAGGATTGGCATTACTAATTGTCAAACTCTTATCTCAGAACCACTGAATCCACCTCACCTTGCACCCCGGGTACCTGTAACCAAATCGAACACGTCACACAAATCTACCATTCCAATCATTAGTCTGGGATAGTCTTAAAATATAACCGATACATTAGATTTAACAAATACATGATAACGAAAATAATAACATTCATTTATATTAGCATTACAATTTATAACCATCACACATACACAACTACATGCTCAAGTCAATGTTTAATGAAAGGTCTCATCCTAGTCCAAATTACAACAGGACTAGGGATCTCATGAGAAAGTAAGGGGTTCCTAAGGGATGTTGCATCTCTCCTTAATAAAAT
Organism: Sequoia sempervirens; assembly: GCA_007258455.2. Lineage (NCBI taxonomy): Eukaryota > Viridiplantae > Streptophyta > Pinopsida > Cupressales > Cupressaceae > Sequoia > Sequoia sempervirens. Next base: position 152,494,548 of record VDFB02252616.1, read on the forward strand.
ATACCAATATCCTGGCATATGGCTTCTGCTGTGAACTTGTTATCACCAGTAATCACCATTACTCGAATACTAGCTTCTCGACAAACTTTTATTGCTTCATGAACTTCTTCGCATGGAGGATCCTATTAATTTGGAATGTTTCATGATACTGTGTTAAATGACAGTAAAAATCCATGGAAAAGGAAAATGTGAAATGTCTTGATAGATATGTTTTCAAACAGCATACTAATTCAATTTTTTTTTTAAAAAGGGCAGAGGACAAGATAGACAAGCATATCTTTGAAAGTGGCAAAACTTGCTCTCAATCCAATAATGCCAGCAAAGATTAAATTGTTCTCTATCTCAGAATAATTAACTGGATCCAACAAGTTCATATGAGCAGGATGATTATCTCCATCATAATCACTAAACTCTCCCACGTCTTCTTTGTATGCAAGGCCTAAACAGCGCAAAGCCTTTGAATTCATTTGGTGAAGCTTCATCAAGAGTAATTCCCTGGATGCATCATCCATTTCAACTATGGTTCCATCTGCTAATTGCAGAAAAGCACTTCTTTCTAATACGTTTTCCATAGCACCCTGCACAAAAGCTAAACATTACCGTCACCAAATAAATGCAGTCAAAACTCAAAAATAGTATAGCAGAAAAATTAAAATTCATGAAATGCTGCTGGGTCAAAAGCAAGCTCCCTGCTAGTATCCATCGTTTTGATGGCCTCCATGAGCGAGCACTGTGAGATGCAAATATCTAAACACTAATTCTCATGTTCATATGAATCTCTACTTGAACTTGTACAGCTACATCTATAAAGGAAATATTGCATCAAAGAGCTATTGATTGTGAAAATAGCAAGCTGGAGGTATTGATTAATTAGGCGTCACATCATTTACAACAATCGTATTGACCTATCCATCCTTTACCATAATCACAGTAATCTGATGCCATAAACAACTAGAAATAATGGAAGAAATAAAGCACTACAAACTAAGACAGTTATAAGACATAGATCACACGATTTTGATACATCAACCAAAGCTGACAATTATAATAATAGAATATATCTAATTTATGTTAGGATTATCTAAATACAACTTCAGTGATTCCTCCCAATCCTATTCTAATGGACTGCATTAATGCCAACTCATGTTTTATGGCATACAACCTCCTTTAGCAGTCAGTGCTTCCAAGATCATCATTCTATCTTCAATAGATACTGAACACATCCAATGGTACTGACAAGCAGATCAGATGTGGTGCCATTCAGTGCATGTCAAACTTTACACAATCTTCGTCATTGGCTTTGTCAAGATTCTAGATACCTAGATCCCAAATTCCAAAGGCCAATTCACAACACATCACCACCGAGTGCTGACAAGTTGCAACTTGTGGCCTTCCTCCTTAAAGGGGCAGAGCCCCACCTATATCTCAAGAGCCAAGTTTGAACGTCACATTTTTTCAAAGTGCAGCTTAGCCGTGGAAGGTGAAGAATCACACATAGAAGAGCAACCATTTCATCTTCCATAAGCATTCCTTAGCTCTCATAGCATTGTAACATTATTTATACATGTCTAGATAGATAGTTATCATCAGAGATTAGACAGGCATAGCTGGTGGAAGATAGACAACCATACATATCCCTTGAGAGTATGCCATGTACAAAATGCACATATTAATAAAGGTTTGTTCCTGCTCTATTCTATGTCCTGTGTCAAAACATGAATATAACTTATCATTTCTAAATTATTGTATAACATTGCCTCTGCATATAACACATTTAGGTTCTAAGAGTGTTGGCCACCTTACATTGCCTGGGATCAAGATCACCAAAGTCACTGGATAAAAAGTGTCATATATTTTGATACATCAATCAAAGCTCACAATTGTAATTAGAGAATATCTGTTTTATGTGATTTAAGTGATGATTATAGCAACTGGATAAAGATTGTCTGTTATAGAATGAAAAAGCATTAAAAAAGTATATTTTAATTGAATACAAACCTTCACCAAGAGGTGATTCTGTCTAGAAAGATCCCTAACAATAACACCCCTAGATTTCCGGATTCGGTCAAAATCCAATGAAGCTAACCTCTTTGATTTTTCTGTCAGCTGATCGCAATAAACTACATTAAATCAAAGACAGAGAGTCAACAAAGTAGAAAAAGCACATAGAATATAGATATTGCAAGATATCACTAAAAAACATGACTATCAATAAATAAAGTGCTGGATAATAGCAGAATTTGGGAAAAGTCACTCACCTAATTTTACTGTGTCATTCTTAATAGTATAGTCTGTATTGGCATTATCACCATTACAAATGTTCATGGCCTTCAAACCTGAGATTCAACCTTTGTAGAGCACAACACATGGAAAATTGTAATATTTATAAACAATGTATAAAAACCAGAAGTACCCTTTACCATTAGAGATTCCTTCTGTTTTTTAACTAACAGCAGGAGGATTCTATGTCCTAGATGTTAACTTGAGGTTTTCTAATCTTTATGTTCTTTTCTCCTTGGTTCCTTGATTGTTGTTAGCAAACTTGAAACTTTATTTTTGTCCACTGGTGTTCCACATAATATTCTATCTTAATTGATTCAAAACCTAATTGCCTCTATCATTTATACATGATAAATTACAAAATAGGAAATCAAACTAACCTTCAGAGTTGCTTCAGTGGGCAATCCAGTGGCACATAACTGGTGACCTTGACAAGAAATTCCGGCATCATTGCAAATTGCAGCAATTTCTGCAGGAGTTTCCAGATTTGCACTCATATGTGCAGGCCAATCTGAGATAATCCCATGAGTGGAGTTATATGTTGTTCCTTCCACATGAAATTCTTGAATTGAACTCACAGTGCAACCAAAGGTTACAAATTGAGTAACCAACATCTGATTTGTAATTGTGCCTATCTTGTCAGAGCAAATCATTGTTGTAGAACCCAATGTCTCGACACTAGGAAGCTTGCGCACAATGGCATTCATGTGTGCCATCTTCTGAGTCCCAAGGGCTGAATAAGTAGTAGTGACAGCAGGAAACCCTTCAGGTATAGTAGCAACATCCAAAGCAACAACAATCTTGATATAATAGGTACACTTCCCAAATGAGAACCTAATGTTCTTTGGCCAGCCATCAACAATATAGTATCTACCTATTCCTAGCATGTGATGTTAGTGGGAGCATTGTATTTACTATTTCGTTTATGTTGAGATGTTAGATGAACACATTTTGGTATTAATGTTCTATGTCCTGATTCACCATTTTCTCTACGGTTGTTTTATTGTTCTGGTTGGTGTAAATGGCACTAAAGTGCATGTGTGTTATGTTACCAAGTCCCTTAAAAGGGGATGGATGTATTTCATTTCGGAGGTGTTCTTGGATGCGTGCATGATGTGGGCTTGCCGAGTGATTATTATTATGTTTTGGTTTGAGAATATATGCATTAATATAGATGTTGTAACTAAATGCTATCATGAAATGTATCATTTAAATGTAATGAAAATATGGATATGATGTACACTGTTGGGTAATTATGCATTGATTAGGCTATTTATATATATATATGGGGCAGGTATGCTTGACATGTGCGTTGAGTGGTTACAGGTACTACGTATCTCTCCACCTAGCTCCATAGGTCTGAGTATACCTCAACAGTGGTTATAAGGAGATTGCACATTGGCCATTTATTGTTTTGCCTTACTTGTCATACTTGATCTGAGTGCGAGTCCCTAGTTATTTTACTCGTGTTGACTCGGATACCACCATTGGTATGATTTCAGATACTGTACCCATTTTGTGGATGTCCCATGAATGTGTGGTTGATGTCTTGTTAAATTTCATATTTTTGTAATTTTATTCAATTAAATGCTTATATGGATTTAATAGTGAAATTATATGCTAAATAATAATTGGGAAATGAATTTAATTGATTATTGAGATTTGGGGTTATTTGTGGGAGTTTCAAATTGAAGAATGGAAATATAATTTATATTAATTTTAATTTGATTTGAATTTTGGTCTCCGAAGTAATGTGAAAATATGCTTGTATAAACTTAAATATTAAATTAAGGGTGGAATAATAAATTGGATTATATTTAAATGTTTTATTTTGGCTTGGGTGAAATTAGGGATTAAATGCAAGTAATTGGAAAAGGAAAAAAAATTATCATTTTATTTTGAAAAGGAAAAAAGGTTAAAAGGGAAAAGGCATTTGATTTTTCATTTTTATGTTATATTTTTGTGAGGAATTTGGAGAGGAAGAACCCCCTTTTCTCCAAATTCTTGTTTTTGTGATTGGGAGAGCAAATGGAGAGAAATTTTGATGAGGTTTGAAGAATTTGGATAGGAATTGGTAGGAGAACATGCTTGGCTTGAATTCGTGCATCCACGGGGTGTGTTTAAAGTTCTTCTCTTTTCAAATTTTGCTAAATTGAGAGGTAAGTTTTCAATATCTCTTCAAATGATTATTGTTTTTCATTTCAAAAGGTTGTGAATGGATTGTTGGGGTGTTAGAACCTCCCAATGACTTTTATTTCATAGAATTAGGGGGTGTATCAATTATTGTATGCAAATTTTGTGAATTTTTCCCCAAACATCGTTGTAATGCCAATTTTTTTAAGAAATATCCAAAATGGGAAATTGGTAGTGAAAAATGGTTGTTGGGCACTCTTAGACCAAAAGAGTACCTTTCATTTTTTTAATTTTTTTAATTTTAATTTTGAAAAATTTTAAAGCTATTTTAATGGTGATTTGGAAAAATTCTTGGTTTTTGATAAACTGATATTTTGGAAAATTCAAGAATGAATTGTATGAATTATGATTTTTATGAATGTGGAAACAAAGGTATACTTTGTGTTTGTTCAAAATAATGCTATTGAAAACATGTTGTGTGTTTTGTGAGAAAAAAGAGTTTGTAAATTGTTTCTCGTACCTATTTAGATGAAATGGTGTTGATTTATGAATTGGGTCTCATTCTAGAACTACTCTTGAGAATATTAGTATCTCTATTCTCATGTGTTCATTGAGTGAACTTGTATTGTTGGTGTGTATGGAATACCTTGTGTCTTGTGAGAGGTATTGGTGGATTGGTTTGGCTGAAAATTGAGGCCATTGTGTTATCCCTTCTAAATCTTGTGAATGTAGAAGTGATTCTTGTGTGATGTGTATTAGAGTTGTTACTCCGTGATTGGCGTGAGTGTATACCCTTCTCCCAAGTGTCTTGTGTGAGTATGTTTGGGCCATGTGACCATCTCCTAGCATGATGGGAGTGAACCTTTTGGTTTCACAAGGTAGGGTGGCATGGAAACCACCGTTGGGGTTTAGAGGTTCAAGGAGCTAAAGTGGCATCGGTATCTTCTTCCTTCTTTGTTCATTTGCTTTGAAATTAGTTCAATTCAATGTAATTTGATATTGGAAGGACATTTGAGTCCTCTCCTTATGGTATTGTAATGTAGCTATAAAAGAACCTCTCTCTTTGAGATAGATTGTATCCAATTTAATTGGTTAGTGAATTAGCCCTAATTACGTGTCATGGTGTTGGTCTCAAGCACAATTGTAAGTGTATGATGTTGTTTTTATGTCTTGGAGAGTTAAAATGAATTTAGGAACATTTATTTTTGGTTTAAAATGCACATTAGTGTCTTCTAGTGAGTTTGGGTGGCTTGGTGTTGCCTTTGGGCGGCCTAGTCTGCTCAAGAGTCTCCAAACTCACCCAAAAAGTTCCTAACTTAGTTTGGACAACCTTGTTAGTAGTGGGGCGGCCTAATTTTGAGGGCTAACAGGCTCAAAATTGCCTATCTCTATTTGGGCAGCTTGGTTCCATGTTTGGGTGGCCTTGTTCCTTGTACAAAAACTAGTATGTAAATGCTCTCAACCATGGTTAGCTAGTGGTTTTCCTAGCCTATTACCCTTGTCGAATAATTTTATGCCTTGTATCTTGTCTGTGACGATCGTTTTCATCAACTGGACCTTCAAAAACCTAGTCAAGTTATCTCTCTTAGGACTTATTTGTTCCTCTAGGTTTCAAGACCTTGTATGGGTAAACCATGTAAACAAAAGTTGTTCATAGTCTCGAGGGTCTAGTGGCATCCTGAGCTTGTCCTTAAGTGGTTTTGTTGAGGACTTGTGGTTTCTCTTGCATCGTTTTGCATGCCTTCTTCCGAAGTTGCCTAGTTGTCAAACCTAGGGTTAGGGAGATTGTGCACCTAGTGTTGTGAATATTGGGAAGGTTGTAAACCTCTGTGGTTGCCCTCATTAGTGTTCTCATCATTCCTCATAGGTCTTGGGGTGTTGTGTTGTAGTATCCTTTCATTTGTGTGATGTCACGTTGCGACAGACATCTTGGGAAGTGTGTGTTGTTTGGAAGTGACCCATCGTCATTCCAATTAGTGGAAAGTTTGTGTCTCCTGGTTTGGCATCCTTTGGTGAAGGTTTGCCCTTGTTTAGAACTTGTTAAGTGAGTTAGGATGTGGGTTGGAGGTTAATGATTCCCTCATCTTGTCTTGGTGTTGTGTTGCGATAGAACACGATCATGGGTTGTAACCAATTATCGTGTGGGAGTTGTTCTCTCTCTCTCTCTCTCTCTCTCTCTCTCTTGTATGTTCTTCATGGTGGATTTATCCCATGAATGGTTAGTCTTCCGTTGTTGCCACCTTGCTTATGCAATGGTGAGATCATTTGGTTGTTGTTGTCCTTCTGTTGTGTTTCATATGACACTCGTGTGCACGTTGTTGTGAAAGTGTGACATGTTGATGTTGTATCTTCAGTGTTGTGGTTGTTGTGTCTCAAAAAATAAGTTGTTTGGTCAAGTTTTGCCTTGTGCTTTGGGCGGGGCACTACAAACAACATCCCATGAAAGAATTTTTTTATAGCTAATGATCCACAATAGAAGACAAACAAATCCAATGGCTTTTGTTAGACTTTCTCGAGATTCATGTAGTTTAGTTTCAAAGGTGTATCATCATCATCTAAGGAAACTTCCTGGATTTGTCCTTGAATTTTCCGTACTTCTGTAGACATTCCAATGCTAACAACAATGCAAGTACAACAACCAAATTGGCGACAATGGTTCTTGCAAAAACCATGCATTTTTTTAGCTTGCAACTCACAGTCATCCATAAGAACCTTTTTTGTGCTTTTAATAACAGGATGGCTCTCTTCAGTTAGGGAACTCTATTCCATCCTCAAGGTTGATGTCTTCAGGAATGCAATTCGCATGTCCACAGGAGCCTTGTCTCTCACCCCAAGTTCAACTATATGCCCAAGAACAAGTTCTCAAGTTGGAAGATGTGGAATAATAGATCCATTCCTCAAGACCTTTGCTTGCTCAAATTGCATTTCTTTGAGGGCTTCTAAAACTTTCTCAGCATTAGTCTTGCCGTACTCCTACAATGGCATTGAGCATAATAATAGATCCATTCCTCAAGACCTTTGCTTGCTCAAATTGCATTTCTTTGAGGGCTTCTAAAACTTTCTCAGCATTAGTCTTGCCGTACTCCTACAATGGCATTGAGCATAAGAATTAAGAGAATTGCCAACGGCTCCACATAGACTGTCATGCCCCCCTCACCAAAGTCATTTTTATCTAAGTAGGAAAGAATAAATGAAATTAAAGCTGCCCCCAACAGTATATGAACTAGTCTATCATCAAATTGTTCTAGAATTAGCTTCCACAAAGGTTTCCCATTTTCCTTTTGAAGGTCATTTCATCCATGTCTTTGTCAGTGTTTCTCAACTTCTTGAAAGCTTAATCCTTTTTCTAATCTCGCCTCATATTCTTCCAAGCATTCTTCCACTGTTCTGGACCAAGCATAGAATGGCTTTTCCTCCATGGATCCCATAGCACACAACCAGCAAATCAAAGAATGTGTGGACAATCAGCAGACCAAAAAAACTGAAATGAAACAAATTTGTCCACCATTAAGAAAGGCTACAAGGCATTCTAAAGTCGGTATACTCTCAAAATAACTTTTAAGTCACAAATAGAAATTTAAGAATCCCCTTCAATTAAGAAATAAATAACAAACAAGTCTACCATGAGACGAAAATCCAGCCCACTTTCAAACAGACATTTGTCATAATCAAGAATTTTAAAATCCTCCTGATGAATAAAATCTTTTTGAATGGGCATGAAACACAGTTCTACAGGGGAAAAACAATTGCAAATTTGCATCTACAACAACCACTTTACTATTGTTCCAATTCAAATGTCATTCAATGAGGAATGCGCTTACCTGTAATAAATGCAATTTGAAAAGCACTGTCATTTATCATTCCAATTAACAACTGCCATGATTGGTATACCATCACTACAATTTAAACAAGCAGCTAACAGCTCCAACAACAACAGACACCAATTCCAAGTGCAAAATAGATTACACAACAAGGCAAAACACTCCAGCAAAGGATATATGACAACTGACAAAGTTGTGTATAACATAAAATTGCTCCAAAACAAGAAGTTCAAAAAGTGGAAACCCTCCAAATTGGTTTCATTAGATGCAATTTTACAATGCTTATGCTAGCATCACTACAATTTATATCAAGAAATTTCAATCAAAGATATTGTTAAATAATAAGTGGCTGAACACCCAAACAAATTGGTTTTGTTAGATGTAAGTTTAAAATACTTCTTTGAACACGATTATAATTTATATAAAAGAAGAAATCATTAAACAATAAGCAGCTCATAGCTATGGGAACCAACATGACATTAAATTCAAATTGCCAAATATTCCACCATGACAAAACTATTCAAGAAAGGAAACATGGCAATTCATAGTGAACTGTTGTATGGTAAGAAACTCCAAGTTCAGAAGACAACAAGCCCTCAAAAATCCAAATAATAAACTCATTTTTAAAAGGTTAAAAAATATCAAAATAACGAGAAGTACAATTTCATTATAACAAAGAAATTTGCTTGCCTTCAGCAAATTATTCAAAAATATGATGCATCAAGAAAATGATATTCCTTAAATAAATCCTTGGAACATTTATACCCCCTTAGGCTGTTACGTAAACATAACCTTTTTCACCCAAGAATGTATCTTTGGAATTCTACAAACAAAAATGATATTTTTATAAGCTAGAATAGACCTGTATAAATCAAATCTGTTTTGCAACCGTAATATGTGCTACACCCACCATGGATAACCCACTTCCCTAGACAAAATACCCCAATTTACTGCTAGAACACAACCGAATAAACAAAAAATTATATCAACAAAAATTACTCCAGGAGATACAGCTCCACTCCAATTGAATGACAGTTCAAATGTTATTCCTCTAACCCCTGTGCATTTCTGTCTTCATAATGTGGATACGGTTAAGTGCTCCACACCACACTGAAGATATTTCTTATAAATGAGGTTATAAGATACAAACCCCTTCCCATTCAATGACAGTTAAACTCATGTTCTTGCCATAATCCTTATGTTGTCATCTTCAGTGTTTGTGGTTTACATCCCACAGAGCCTGAAGATAGAGACGTGAATAAGGGTTATGGGCATAACCTAAACAAATTCTCATATTTTCAAGAGTGTTTGATAAATTTTCCTAGAAATTTGTTCCATTTTTCAAACAAACGGCACTTCTGTATAACTGCAAAAAATCCAACAGATCATAAATTTGTCATGTAAATTTCGATTTCCACCGATTTTAATCTCATTTAAACCATTACATTATAAAAGGAAACAAAACTCGAATTTACAATTAGCTAATAGTTTTGAAAAATATACAAAAGAAAACACTGTCCATGTTTTATCTATTTCCACCAAATCCAACCACAGAATTTTTTAAAATTACAACAGAATACTTACTTACGCATTACATCATGGAAGCAAGGCAAACTCATATTCATAGCATCCAGTTGGTGACTCCCAGGTAAAAAAAAACCGAAAGAAAGAGAAAATAAAAGCTCATTTGATTTACAAAAATTTAAAATTTGAACAAAACTTTATCATTCACATCACATCTTGAAAGCAACAACAACTGAAGTTGACAGTAAAATTCAATTTACTACTCCCAAAACAAAAGTCAGCGAACGCAATCAATGAATAAAGAGTAAAAAATAATACCAATTGGAATGCGCTCTAGTGGAGAGCCATTATGGTTTCAAAGGAAAGAACCCTGAAGGATATCTCTGAATATCCGATTTGGGTATATCAGTAGAGCAGCAAACCCAAATTCAATTGAAAGAATCTAAAGTTCCACCACCCAAAACGTTCAATCCAGAACGATTAATGACAATTTTGGGGGAACGGACATATATTGGCACTGAAACATACGGGTTCAAAATCGCCCAATTCCAGCTACCAAATTTCAAAGTATGAGTACGCGAGCGACTTCTATGTAGGCAACCTTTCAAGAAGAAAACAAAGGTAAGAAATTAAAATGCAAGCTAAAGAACCAGAGCATGCATCACAAGTTTCAAAGCATTTCCATAAAACTTCGTCTTTGTAAAGCATAGGAATATCATACCATTGCAGCAAGCAAAACTAGTTCTCTCTTTTACACAACTAGCATTTGTCTTCGCCTTTCATGCGCAATCCACCTCTGAAGGAGTGATGTTTTATAGCAGGCAGACCCGAAGACCCGAAGAATTTGCGAATCCAACGCTAAAAGAGCAGGCCGCGAGGCACCTTCGCGCCACCTTCCTTCAAAAACCATCATGACGCAGAACACTTACTTCAGCAGTTTTTAAGCGGCACAGATGAATAATTTCGATTTTTTTCGAAGTTCAGTTTCAGTTGACACCTGAAGGTATGCGGTCACAGCTTTATTATAAATTTATTTTTTAAAATTTATCTTTCAAATTGTATAAGAAGATTATACCTATTACCTAATATTATAAATTTGTTTTTTAAAATTTTTCTTTCACATAGTATGAAAAGATTATACCTAATTTAATATTTGTTTAAAATTAGTAGTGATAATATTATACATCCAATTGATTTCTAAATTGAATGATGGTTTATTTATACTAAAGATAAATCATGTGGCATTAGGCTCGATTGGATAACATGATTCAATTATTGATGTGAATAAATTTAATAGGTGGAGGTTTATTTGGATTTTTTTTAATGTAAGTGTATTAAAGTTAGTATAGATATTTTAAATATATTTATTAAAAAAATAGAGAAATATCAATGTTGTGTTATTTTATTTAATAAATTTGGAGACTATAAAGACACTTAACAAAATATATATGAAAAAAAAAAAAACTACTCTAATCTTAACATTAAATATTTAAGATTAGGTTTAAGGTTTTTAGTTAAAAAATTCTAACCAAATGCTAAAAAAATCAACATTTGGAATTATTTTTTATTTTATTGAAATAAGACATTTTTAAATTTATTTAAGACATACTTTATTTTTCTATTATTAGAAAAATCATATTTTGATTCTTATTTTTTTTTAATAAAATTATAACATTTAAAAATCTTGAAAAGTGCCTAAAAAATAACGTATTTTGTCAAAAAAAAATCATATTAATTATTAATATATTTTAATTTTATTAGTAAAAAAATTAGAAGTAAGAAAAAAGCTTGTGATCTCTCTCTCTCTCTACCCTCTCCCTCCTTCCCTCCTTCCTTCTCCCCTTCCCTCGAGCTCTAGGCCTATCTTTCTATATCTCCTTCCCTCTCTTTTCTCTCTACCTCTCCCTTTCTCATTTTCTTTGTATTTCTCTTTATCTCACCTCTCTCTTTGTCTTCTCTCTCTCACCTCTCTCTTTCCCCTCACTACCTCTCTATCTCTCCCCTTGCTACCTCTATGTCCCTCCCTTCCTCTCTCTACCTCTCCTCCCTTCATCACTCTCTCTCTCTCTCTCTCTCTCTCTCTCTCTCACACACACACACACACACACACACACACACACACACACACACACACCTCTCTCCCTCTCACATCTCTATCTCTCTCCCTCTCTAAATTATTCATGGTTTAAGGTTTAGGGCCTAGGATTTATGATGAAGGGTTTAGAGATTAAATTTAATTTATTATGTTTTATTGTTAAATTATTAATGTTAGGTTTTAGAATTTAGCGAATAATATTTAGGGTCTAGGGCTTAGGGTTTACAGTTTACGGTTTACAGTTTAGGGTTTATGATGGAGGGCTCAACATTGAGGGTTTAACGATTCAATTTAATTTTTAAGGTTTTAATGCTAAAAATTATTATTGTTAGGTTTTAGGGTTTAGGGTTTAAGGCCTAGGGTTTATAGTTTATAGCCTATGGTTTAGGGTTAAATGTATAGTGTTTAGAGTCTAGGGCTTAAGGTTTAGGGTTTAGAGCCTAGGGTTTAGGGTTCATGATGGAGGGTTGAGGGTCTACCTACATCTCTCTCCCCTCTCTACCTCTCCCTCCCTCCCACCTTCCCTCTCCACCTCTTCCTCCATCCCTCCCTCACTACCCCTCTCTCTCCCTCCCTCTCTCACTCTCCATCTCTTCCTCTCTCTCTAAATTATTCATGGTTTACACCCTATGGTTTAGGTTTTAGTGTATAGTGTTTAAGGTTTAGGGCTTAGGGTTTAGGGAGGCACCTACCTCTCTCTCTCACCTCTCTACCTCTCCTTCCCTCCCTCCCTCTCTCCTTCCTTATCTACCTCTTCTTCCTTTCATCCACACCCCTCTCTCTCTCCCTCTTCTTCTCTCTCTCTCTCACCTCTCTACCTCCTTCCCCTCTCTCTCACCTCTTTATAGATCTCTATCCTCACTACCTCTCCCTCCCTCACTCTCTCTCTACATATTCTTCCCTCCATCACTCTCTCTCCCTCTCTTCCTCTCTATCTCTCTCCCTCTCTCTCTAAATTATTCATGGTTTAGGGTTAAGGGTTTATGGCCTAGGGTTTAGAGTCTATGATGGAGGGTTTAGAGGTTAGATTTAATTTTTTAGGTTTTAGTGTTAACTTATTAATGTTAGGTTTTATGGTTTAGCAAATAGTGTTTAGCGTTTATGATGGAGGGTTTAGAGATTAAAATTATTTTTTTAGGTTTTTCGTGTTAAATTATTTTAGTTAGGTTTTAGGGTTTAGCGAATAGTGTTTAGGGTTTTGGGCTTAGGGTTTATGGTTTAGGATTTATGATGGAAGATTTGGAGATTAATTTAACTTTTTTATGCTTTACTATTAAATTATTATTGTTAGGTTTTGAGGTTTAGTAAATAGTGTTTAGGGTTTAGGGTTTATGATGAAGGATTCAATATTGAGGATTTAGGGATTAATTTTTTTTAAGGTTTTAGTGTAAAAATTATTAATGTTAGGTTTTAGGGTTTAGGGTTTAGAGCCTAAGGCTTAGGGTTTAGCATATAGTGTTTAGAGCCTAAGGATTAGGGTTTAGGGTTCATGGTGAAGGGTTGAGGGTCAACTTACCTCTCGCTCACCTCTCTCTCTCTCCTCTCTCTCTCTCCATACCTCTTTCCCTATGCACCTCTTGCTCACTCCTTCCCTACCCCCATGTCTTTCTCCCTCCCTCTGTCCCTCTCCCTCTCTTCCTCTCTCTCTAAATTATTCATGGTTAAGGGTTTAGGTCCTAGTATTTAGGTTTTAGGGTTTAATATATAGTGTTTAAAGTTTAGGGTTTAGGGTTTAGGGCCTAGGGTTTATTATTTATGATGGAGGTTTTAGGGTGGAACCTACCTCTCTCACACATCTCTCTCTCTCTCCTCCCTGTAGACCTCTCCTCCCTCCCTCCTCGCTCTACCTCTCCTTCCCTCCCTCCGTCCCTCTCTCCCTCTCCCTCTCTTCTTCAATCTATCTCACCTCTCTATCTCTCTCCCCTGTCTACCTCTCCTTCCCATCCCCTCTCTCCCTCTCTCCTTCTATCTACCTCACCTCTCTATCTTTCTCCCCTCACTGTCTCTCCCTCCCTCCCTCCCTATCTCTCTATCACTCACTCTCTCTCTTTATGTATTTATCTATCTTTCTTTGTGTGTGTGTCTCCCTCCTTCCCTCCCTTCCTCCCCATTCTCTCTCTTTCTCTAACTCTCCCCATTTCTTCCTATTGGAATTCTACATGCATGTATTTTTTTAATGAAAACTCACCATAACATAAGCACGTTATAATGTGAGCATGAACTATAACAAGCTCGTGTTATCGTCACTAGGGGGCCAAAACATGCGTTGGGAACTTTTTGGTCCCCCATATTTTTGCACATACCCCTCCTTAAGCCTTCACTTATTCACTTCTCTAGTGTATCATGAAGCTAGTCCTTTGAACATTTTTGAAAACATGGTATGGTGTTGAGATTCAAGAGAGAAAACATAACACTTATTTGATTAATTGTATAGTTTAACTTACTTAAAAGACATTATTGTAATACATTTTATACATGAAAGGTCATCCTTATTCATGGGTATTATGTAATGGGTTTGTTAAAATGACATCTCTATATAACAATTAAGTTAGAACCCAAAAGGTAGCATGATTTGAATATCTTTAATTTGAGAGGGAGTGCAAGTTCACACAAGACTCAAGAGGAAGTGTGTCACAATTTGATTGATTGTGATAATGTGTTGGAGTTTCAAGGATCCATGTGTAGCTAAGTGACATGATGTAATTCTAATAATCAACAAAAGATACCATTTCTAAGTATTTTTGAGTTTCTATTATGTTTTTGTGATGTTCTTTGATGATATTTTCCATTGTGCAAGTGGTTGTCTGTGTTAAGGCTATGAGTTTGAACATCCCTTATTGGGACCTCTATATTTGGCTTTATCATATCAAGCCATTCATACATTAAAAAAAATCGAACATGAGCTAACCCTTATATTGTGCCATGCAAATGTTTATCTAATATTATCAATCCTTCTTGGACAAGATTCTTTGAGCATAAATTTTGGTATGGGAAAAGGCATTGTTTGCAACTTTTTCTATCCACATGCACAAAATACATGTGAAATCATTGTTTTATATAAAAATTACAGTGAAGCTTATCAAAATAAAAAACACTTCTACAATGGAGAATTCAAGTGCAAATGAAATAACTATTATTAAATATTCTTTTATAAAGATCTTGTTTTGTTACAAAAATAAATTTCAAGTTGAAGACAAACATTTTAAATGAGTCACTATGTGATTCATTGATCATGGAGACTTATGTAAACAATTTTTTAAAAATAACAAGTTACTTATGTAAATTATACAACTCTTTTTTAATAGAAAAAAATATAAATTAAAAATAAACACTTTAGGTGATTCATTATATGAGTCATTAAGTATTGGGACTAAATAAACGATTTGTTAAAAATAAAAAATTTGCCTATGTAAATAAACACTTCTATAAGATGCCTCTACGTGAGATGACAACTACACTAAGAGAACCTAAACAAACATATCCTAAATAGATAATAAAATAAGCTAATGCATAAATATAATACACTCACACTTTATGTGTAGTTTCATGAAGGTCCATACAAAAATATCTCATTAATTTCAAATATACCCTTAAACAAATAATTTTATAGTTAATTTAAAATAATGTTTTCTTTAACATTCCTCCGACTCTTTTACTTCCCTAAAATGCTTTCTATCAACTAAAACATATCTTTAATATGAAGGAATGCCCAATTAAATTCAAAACCAAAAAGCTTTCTAGATCCTCAAAATGTCACATCCTCACAAACTTTAATATACTTTATTTTTGTGTTAAAGGCTTGATGTCTTGATGTAATTTGGACCAAGGTAGAAACCCGAACCTTGAAATTACAATTTTGCTTGACATTTTGAATTTTGTTTAATTTCACGATTGGTGCTTTATATTTAGCACTTTAACTATTAATTATTACAAATGTCAAGTAATTGAAAGTTATGAATTAATTAGTTTCATTTTAGTTTACAAGATAAATATATATTATGTTTCAAACTAACCAAGTACTAACATTTTATGTTGATGTGTGTGTATGAGAATTGGAATGGTTTTGTAGGTGTCATGGGTGGAAAAAAGTAAACCTAGAAACTTATCCCAAGGGTCCAATCATTAAGCCTTTTAACCCTATCTTGTAACCAAAAGATCAAGTTGTCCTAGATAGATAACTTGACTGTGAACTTTCCCAATAAATGCAAGTCGTGTCTTTGACTCATAGTTGGTCACTTCACTCTAGAAGGATAGTCGATTAAATTTATCCCCTCCCCATAAATGTTTTATGAGAGCCTTCAATAGTAGGCCAATAGATTTGCAGGCTTTGTCAACTAAGTGCCAATAAATTTTTCAATGATAGGTACCTTTATCTTAATCAATTTTTAAGGCACATGAAATAAAATAGGGCTTGTAATAAGGGGATTGCTGACCAACATGACTTATTGGAATTCCTATTTATGTGAATACTAGAAATATTGTTTTAAATAAATTAAAAGTAAAATAAAGAAAATAAAATTAAAATAAAAAATGAAAGAAAATATAAAAAATAAAAATAAAATAAAGAATTATGAAATGAGTTGGGTTGTGACATTTACATTAGTGATCCAATAAGGGAGACAACCCAAATTAAATGAGCATGGTATAGGGTGAATAAGGCAGGGTGACCATGCCATTATAGAGGCATGGCAACCCTTCATTTCCTTAAGCATTTGCAAGTGAGAGTTTAACATGGTGAATAAGACAAAGCCAAACTCACAACCCCCATAAAAATTCTTTTTTGGGTCAAAAGAAAATATAGAGGGAAGGGTGTGAGAAGGGGCAACCTAGATTGTGGCATGTGAGGAAGGTAATTGGATATTGGGTGTGATGGTTTGAAGTGACCAATAGGTGTGTTATGCCCCCTATAATAGTAAGATTCCAAAACTCTCTCCAACCCTTTATTTTTGTGATTATTTTAACTTGGTTATTTAAAAATTTAATAATTTGCAAGGACATTGAGTTGTCCATAGATAGAGGGTGATCCCACAAAGCTGGTTTACAATTTTTGGGAGATTCTAATTTTTGCTGAAATCATATATTTTTTAAAAAATAATGATTTAAGCCTTTAAAAGTTCCATTTAAAGCATTATAATTGAGGAGGGTTTGATCAAACTACCTTAGATCAAACCCCCTTGGATAGAACCCCGCTAGTTTTAAACCACACTTATAAGAGAGTCTCTTTTACACCTATCAAAATGCTGATAAAAAACCACTTTTGATTTACCTTTTTGGGATCAAATGAATTCATTTAAAATTTATTTTTTGTAAGTATGTAGTCCTTATTATAAGCTTCCAAAAAAGTATAATTTAAAAAAAAATTAATTTAATTATTATATTCATTTTTTATTTCTTGCGAGTGTAGGTTTTTCACCGAAAATCAATCTCTCTATTTTGCACATGTGGAAAAATAGAAGATTATCATCTTTTTTTGAAAAATATGAGTGCACCAAATATTGAAGTTCTTGATTCAATAAAAAAAATAAAATTTGAATTTCGATACATACAAAAAAAGTTGTGTAATATAATTTTCCTATGTCTGAATTGTAATTGATTTGACTTTGAAATTTGATTAAGGAAAAAATATTAAATAAAACACTATGAAACCAATTGGAAGCACTAGATATCATAGTTACAAATCTAAATTTGAAAAAAATAGAATTTTATTCTTCATGGAAAAAAAGTTGTTTACTGAAAAAAAAAACTAGTTTTCGAAGGAGATGGGAAAAAAAGTGCAATATGATTCCAAAATTTTTGAAAAAATATATTTAGAATCTATAGACAAAATGTCACAAATCACTAGTTCGCATCATCTTCAAATTCCTCATGGTTTAGCCGCTATAGGTGCCCGAAAGTGAAGATTTAGTTAGAAAAAATCAATTCAGTGTCTAGTTTGGCCAGAAATTGTAAACTAGTATTGTGGGATCACCCTGGGAATATTGTTTTCCTACAATAAACTCTCTTTTACTTAATATATATTGGTGAAACAACCCTAATCCTATATGTATCATGCTAATTGGGCATCGTAGTTGTAGAAAATAGAATAAAAATGATATATTGAGATGCAATCCATCCTTTTTTGTTCAAATGGTTTCCGATATGTTTTATTATGAATGTATTTCTATAGAAACAAAGACCTTTAGTGATGAAGAAGATAACTAAATGGATGGTATAAATTACACTCTCCATAGCTAAACTTGTGTTCCCTCAATAACTACTTAACTTTTAGTTATTGCCATCATTGATAATATGACAAAGAAAATCTTATTACCTTCATTGATTATAAAAGCAAAACATTTAAGAAAGCATTAGCGAGCCTTAATTTTTATACCTTTCAAAATGACCAAATTGTTATACAAATCTAAAGGTAAGTATAGTGGGAATTGATCACAATTATTTACCCTATAGTTTCCTAGAAACAAGGTTTAACTAAAATATTAGTGCCCTAATGCCATGAATTTAAATTATTGGATATACCTACCCCTATATTCACCACATAGTTAGTATAAAAAACATATAAGGTCATATGATGTTTTCTTTTCTTGCTCTCTAGGAGGGATGGAAATCTAACTCCTTTAGAAACCAATGATCCATTAGTTAGATGCCAAAGGCTTGGTAATTGTATCACTAGTTCACCTTGATGATAATGGTTATTATAACTTGAGGAAGATATCATACAAATTGAGTAGGGAGAATATAATGGAAACTAAGTACCAATATCTAATGATTAGCTAGTTGTCCTTATATTCTAGATAACCATATAACCATGATAGTTTTTGTTTATGCAAACAAAATTGCAAGGATTTGACATAGCCCTGTGATATACCTGATATAAAAATGATAAATAGCAATTGTTTTAAACAAATGTGGACTAAATACAATAATTAAACCATATTGTAATGCGAACCTTATGTAATAGTAGGTTAACTAAAGACCCTTGAAGCTATTGTGTTTTAAGGTTTGAGGAAATAAGTCTTGCTAAAAAAAATTGACTCTATCAAATGGGTGTTTATTGCCATCCATACTTTATGTCCAAATAAAACAAGTGAATGGTGTTACATTACTTTTTCTTAAGTTACCTAAACCATTAAACTTAGGGAACAATTTTAAATCTAGCATTATCCATTGAAATTGTGAAAAAACATGTAAAAAGGTAGGATCAAACAACAAACAAGAACACCTTCCACATAAGAGAGTTGCAAACAATGATTTTTTTATTTCCTCAAAAATAAAAACTTACAAGAGATTATAGAGTTGCACTGGAGTTACTCAATAATACAATGAAGGGGTTGACTTATAAGAGAAAACCCTAAATGAGAAAAGGATTATATCATGACAAGTGTCAGCATCCTATGTGATGACCTATAAAATGATCTAATAATAGCTCAAAACTAATAAAAAAGCACTCCTAAATTTAGCTTAAATGCATAAATTGAAATTAGCCTAATAATTAATTAAACATTAAATCATTATTAACTAATAAATGATTACTCTAATACCTCCTTTAAGTGTAACTTAGGGAGTAGCTAAAAGTTCTAAAAAACCAATGCATAAAAATAAAAAAATGCATGAGTGGGTCTTGACAAACAAGACCTAATGGGGTACCCATGTAAAAATAATGTAATCTCTCATAACTAGAGAAAAGGAAAAAACTTCATGGGAAAAACTCCTCTGTGAAAGATAGAAATGTAAATGAAGGACTAATAAGCCTCCAAAACAATGTCCCAAAAAGAATAGGAATATGAAGAACATCGTTCAAGCATGAAGACGTTGTAGACAATTGTTAAATGATGACTATTATAGTGTTGAAATGAGGAACCTCCTTTGAAATAGATGATGATTAGGATCAAGAAGACAAGAATCCGCTTGAGTGCCCCCAATGACACTACTTGAACAATGATCAAATGGAAAACCAAAGCAAACATTTGAAAGTAAAAGATACAAATGGAACATGAATTTGCATGAGTGACCCCAATGCCACTACTCAACCATGCAAAATGTAAGTCAAAAATATATGTACCAATAGTCTGAAGAGCATTGATCAAGTGAAAAATGAAGGTCACCTCGAGAAAATAGGAATGCAAGAGTGTCCATATGGTAAGTGCTCCATCTCCTTGAAATGCATGGGATATCAACCGCTACATCTGCCTAGTACATAGGAACAAAAACTAGATACATAGATCACTCCAAAATGAAAACAAGGAAGCATTAACACCAACAATAGAAGCCCCCTCATAATATGAAAAATAGAGAGGCAAGATAGGTCCACTAAAATTGTGTGTCACCAAGAAGTGCATGAAGGAGAACAAAGAACATTTGAATGTGCACATGAAAGCACCTACAACTAAAAAAAGGGTGTGCAAACCAGGCACACACACATAAGGCAAGAATCATTGGGATTCAATGTTGTCATTGAAGGGACACTCACTTGGAAAAGGTGTGATGAAAAAACAAAGGCACTACACAACCCACCCATGACACTTCATAACATAGTGCAAGTAAAAAAGGCGCAATAGGATGTGCGAAATCCCCAAAAAGCATCCATAATAGTGGCACTTTATCTCAATGCATCTACAAAAGATGTGTACAATTCCAAAATATGAAAAATGTTAGAAATACATGTAGAATATCCAAAAACAAGTCATCTCATACAAACATAAAGTTTCTAGTAGCTAAAACGTCCAAGTAATTCACCAGAATGTGAAAACACATAAAATTAAATAAAATGCACTTATAGAAAAATATGAAAAAATGCATGAATAGTTGTGAAATATCTTTGAAATACCTTTACAACATTACAAGAATTGTGAAAAACAAAGAAACTGATCAAAAAATTTTAGCTAAGGAGTGAAAACAACACATATGACTTCATCGGGCTATAGAATGCATTAGCAAAAAAATCTAAGAAAAATACCTACAACATTAGATAGTGCCCAAAACTAGCTTTCCAACGATATCTTGTTTTCCCAATTTCAATAACCGAGCTCGAAAAGTTATGGTGATTTTCCCAATCTTGCTAAAAATTGCAAAAAAAACAATTTATTTTTCCCCCCCAAGGGTTGGGCACTGGTTGCCCATATGACCCTAGGGCATGCTATGTTTAAATTACGAAAACACACAAAAAGGCAAGATCAAACAACAAACAAGAAAACCTTCCATGCACGTGAGAGTTGCAAACAATGATTTTTTATTTCCTCAAAAAAAAAAAACTTACAAGAGATTGTAGAGTTGCTAGAGTTACTCAATAATACAATAAAAGAGAGTGCTTATAAGAGAAAACCTTAAATGTGAAAGAGATTAGATCATGACAAGTATTGTCATGCTATGTGATGAGATAAAATGATCTAATAATAGTTCAAACTAATAAAATAAAAAAATGCTCCTAAGTTTAGCTTAAGTGCATAAAGTGAACTTAGCCTAATAATCAATTAAAGATTAATTAATTATTAACTAATAAATGATTACTCTAGAACATTATCATCCGCAAGTTAAACTTGATAAAATGAATGAAATAAGCTTAAGTGGTTGGCCAAATACTAAATGATGGAGTCATTTCTACAATAGACTATGGCTCACCTCTCATAAATGCATTGGTATTTGTGTACTTCAAGGAGGGGTATCACATCCTTATTCCTTGACCATATGTCACTACCTTCATCCCTTACCAATTATGTATATACATGAATGACTAAACATGGTGAATAATAAGGTCAACTTGATAATATAAGGGTAGGTTATTTCCTATTCATGTAAAGGTCTGTTTAATGACACTATAATACTTTATCACTAGATGCCCTAATCACTCTCCATTCACTTTAGATTTCCCTCCATGTTGAGTCAATTGTAGCTAGAATTCTATTAAATTTTAGGCTATAGATGACCTCAAGTTTGAACCTCTAGGATAATGGAGCAATTAACACGCTATCATTAGATCATGCCAATGATTGATGCATAGAGCTACTACTTTATCTTATAGACTAGTCGACATTCATCTATATCAAGGAGGTGAAAGATTCCGAGGGGCTATCCTAGTTGTGATACTAGAGTGGTTGAGCTGGTTGTTACCCCTAGTGTGCAAGTAATAGAAATTAGAGCTAATTATTATATCAAAAGGGTTAACAACTAGTCACATAGAGCGCGAAGGTGATTGATGTTAGGTGCTACCCATATTGTGAAGGGGTTAGTTGATAATATCAACAAGGGAATGAGGTGGTATACATTTAGAACTACTCCTTCTTGGGTGGATAGACTTGTTGTTGATGGCTTAGGGGAGATTGAAGTTGGAATTTGCCAACTTGGAAAGGTTCACTACTTGTGGAAATCTCATTTTTGCCTATATGACCATAGGGATTGAGGATGTGCCCTCAATGTAGTATGGGATGCATCATTTAATCCTATTTATAATTGTCCAATGGCATGCTTAAGCCCATTGAGATGAAAGTGGACCCTTGGTACATAGTATGGGATAAACCAAAGTCCTCTTCCCAATCATTCCCTTGAAAAACCTAGACGTCATACATCACTAAGCCCTTGACCTTAATCTCATAATTGTAGGATTATTCTTCAAGATAGCTTGCTGGATCCACTTGGTTGGGGTGGATGGGGTAGTGGTCCACGTGGTTAGGTTTGTTGCTCTCTCGAGTGAGGTAGATGAGAACCCAAACATCCAAATTGCTATGCATGACTAGTCAAGCTCTTAATCTTCACTAGGTACTTGTAAATTATGAGCATTGCACTTTGATTTCCAACAGTACATTGTGATATTCATGTTGTTGATTAAAAATGATTTCTAAATTTATTTCGCTAGTTCTATTAAAAATAAAAATTACTCCATGATTGTTCCACAAAAACTTATAATATTTTTTTTTAAGAGTGCAATGCGCCTGGGAAACTTTTTTCAAGTGACCGATGACATTGGCGTGACACGCCCTCAGGTACCACGAGGATGGTGGGGAGACGAGACCTTGTGACCTCTTGCCTACAATAGGATGCTTTAGCCAATCGAACTAGGCCCACTGCCCCCACAAAAAAATATAACATTATGATCATACTTCAAAATTCAATTTAAAAATTAAATAGTTATACAATTGTTAAATACTTATTTATTTAATAAAACGATACTATTTTAATAATGGTTAAATTTTAAAAATAAAATCTAAAAACAAAATTTATGATTAAGTTGTGGCCACTCAAAGTGCACTTTTAAAAAAAATCCAAATTATACATTTTGCGGCATAAACTATTACTTGCCCACAGATCCCGAGAAAAGTAAACAAAAAGTAAGCATTTGGCATCATGATGTTATGCGAAGGAAGGTGGCGCGAAGGAACCCAGAGGTCTACTATTTTGCGTTGGATTCGCCTTTTTTTCGGGTCTTCGGCTCTGCCTGCTATAAATCATCACTCATTTCGAGGTGGATGGGGTATAGAGTGCGAAAGAAATGCGAATGGTGTAAAAGAGACAGTTACTTTTGCTTTCTGCAACTGGTAGGATATTCCTATGCTTAACAACGACGAAGTTTCAGTTAAATGTTTTGAAATTTGTGTTGCATGCTGCTGTAATTAGCTTGCATTTTCTTTTTGAAATGTTGCTTACATAGAAATCATCCGCGTACTTATGCTTTTAAATTTGGTAGCTGCCACTGGGGGATTTCGAACCCGGATGATTGAGAGCTAATATAAGTCCGTCATCCATAAATTGCCACTGGACCACACTTACAGAATTTATATCATTATGGATTGAGGCTGTTGGGTTTGTTTAACTTTAGATAATATTGTTGAATTTGGGGTTGACGCTCTACTCAAATGCCCAGGTCGGATGTTTTGGGCTATCCTTCTGGGGGTTTTAACTTCGAAACCATGGTGGCTGCTCTCTAGAGCTCATACCAATTGGTATTATTTTTTTGCTGTTGTTTTATTAATTGCCTTCTGTGATTTTTGTTTTGGGGGTAACAAAATGAATTTTATTGTCAAATTAGGATTTCTTGGAAGTTATAATTTGACTAGTCATATGCGCTTGCTTTATTTTTTGAACTTTTGGTTTGGCTGTAGGGTTTAAATTTGATGGTCATATAATTGTATTTAGATACTTTTATTGTAAAATAAATCAAAATTTGAAGAAGATTGAACATATGATAGGAGAGATTTTGGATAGACTGTTTATATATATTTTTAAAATAAAGTGAGAGAATGAGCAGGTGTTTTTTAAAGTTTAAATTTGATTAGTCACATGAATTTTTGCTTAAAACTTTTGGCTTACCAATAGAGCCTAAATTTGATGGCCTTATAAATGTGTTTAGACATTTTTACTATAAAATACAACCAAAATCTCAAGATTGTATCACCTGATAGGAGAGATTTTCGATAGACTATCTATACACATACTTTTTAAAATAACATGATGGGAATGATTAGGATTTTTTGGAAGTTTCAATTTGGCCAGCCTCATAAGCTTTTATTCTTTATAAATTTTGACTTGTAGGTAGGGCCTAATTTGATGCCCATATGACTGTATTTAAAGATTTTTGTTGTAAAATATAATAAAATTTTTAAGAAGATTGTATCACAAGAAAAGGGAGATTTTGGATTAGACTGTATATATAAATACAATAAAAACCTTTTACAATAAGATATGTCTTAATATTTGAAAAAAATGCTCGTCAGCCAGAGTAGCCTGTCAAATTTAGGCCTAGAGTTGGGGGTAACCAACCAATGCTTTTTGTGAATTTGACGTCTACCCACTTTCATGATGTAATTGATGAGTGAGTGTAATTTTGATATTTTGTGTGGTTGGATTTTGTGGAAATCAATAAAACATTGATGGTGTTTAGTTCTGTATATTTTCCAAAACTATTTGGTTCTTATTGTAAATTTGAGTTTTCTTTTCTTTTATGACTTATTGGTTTTACTGAGATTGAGATTTGGTGGAAATATGAATTTACATTTCAAACTTATAATTTGTTGGATTTAGTGCAGTTATACAGAAGTGCTCTTTGTTTGAAAGTGGAGCAGATTTCTCTGGAAAAATGATCTAACACTCTTGAAAATATGAGAATCTGATTAGGTTGCACCCATAACACTTATTCACATCTCTATCTTTAGGCTCTGTGGGATGTTACCCACAAACACTGAAGATGACAATATAAAGATTATGGGAATAGCAACAGTTTAACTTTCTAATTGGGAAGGGGCATCTATTTTCTGACCTTATTCATAGAATTATCTTCAGTGTGGGTGTGGGGCACTTAACCACACTCACATTATGGAAGGTTTAGGGGAATAACATATGAATTGTCATTCAATTGGAGTGGAGCTGTATCTTGTGGAATCTTTTCTCGTGATATATTTTTTGTTAATTGGGTTGTTTTCTAGCAGTAAATTGGGGTCTTTCCCTCAATACAATCTAGGGAAGTCGGTTATCCATGGTGGGTGTAGCACGTATCACTGTTACAAATCAGATTGGATATATACAGGTCTATTCTAGCTTTGAAAATATCATTTTTGTTTGTTTAATCTAAAAGATACATTCTTGGGTGTCAAAAGGTATTGTTTATGTCACAGCCTAAGGGGGTATAAATGTTCAAGGACTAAATTAAGGAACAATATTTTCTTGATGAATCAGATTTTGAAGGATTTGTTAACGGTAAGCAATTTTCTTTGTTATGGTGAAATTGATACTTCTTTGTTCTGAAGTTTTTTAACTTCTTAAGAGGTAGTTTTATTATTTTTATTTGTTGAGGGCTTGCCATTTTTTGAACAACTTTGAGTTTCTTACCGTACAACAGCACACTATAATTAGTCATGTTTCCTTTTTTGAAGAGTTTTGCATGGTGGAATATCTTTCGCAATTTGAATTTGATGTACTGTTGGTTCCTGTAGCCATTATCTGCTTATTGTTTAATGATTTCTTCTTTTATATAAATTGTAATAGTGTTAGGAGACGCTTTTTCAACATACATCTAACAAAACCAATTTGTTTGGATGTTCAGCTTCTTATTGTTTAATGGTATCTTTGAATGTAAATTGTAGTAATTTTAGCAGATGCGTTGTCAAATTGCATCTAATGAAATCAATTGTTGGATGGTTTCCACCTTTCAAACTTCTTGTTCGGAACAATTTTACTCTATATACAACTTGTCAGTTGTCATACATCCTTTTCTGAAGTGTTTTGCTACGTTGTGTGAAATATTTTGTAGTTTAAATTGATGTGTGTTGGTGCTGGAGCTGTTAGCTGCTTTTTAAAATTGTAATGATGGTATAACAATCATGGCCGTTGTTAATTGGAATTCCTCAATTGTAATCATATATAACAGTGCTTTTCAACTTGTATTTATTTCAGGTAAGGACAGTCCTCATTGAATGACATTTGAATTGGAACAGTAGTAGAGTGGTTGTTGTAGATGCAAATTTGCAGTAGTTTTTCCCCTGTAGAATTGTGTTTCATGCCCTTCTAAAAATATTTTATTCATTGAAGGGATTCTAAAATATTTGTTTATGAGAGAAATGTTTGTTTTACAGTGGACTGGTATTTCGGTTCATTGTAGACTTGTTTGTTATTTATTTATTAACCGAAGCCTGAAGGGTATTCTTAAATTCCTATTTGTGACTTAAAAGTTGTTTTGAGAGTAGACTGATTTTAAAATGCCTCATACTCTTTCTTAATGGTAGACAAATCTATTTTATTTCAGATTCTTTGCTTGCTGATTGCACACAAGTTCTTTGATTTGCTGGTTGTGCACTTGGGATCCATGGAGGAAAAGTCATTCTGTGCTTGGTCCAGAACAGTGGAAGAATGCTTGGAAGAATATGATGTCAGTTTAGAAAAAGGATTGAACTTTCAGGAAGTTGAGAAACGCCGACAAAGATATGGATGGAATGAGCTTCAGAAAGAAAGTGGGAAACCTTTGTGGAAGCTGATTCTAGAACAATTTGACGATAGACTAGTTCATATACTGTTGGGGGCAGCTTTAATTTCATTTATTCTTGCCTACTTGGATAAAAATGATAATGAAGAGGGGGGCATGACAGCCTATGTGGAGCCTTTGGTAATTCTCTTAATTCTTATGCTCAATGCCATTGTAGGAGCATGGCAGGAGACTAATGCTGAGAAAGCTTTAGAAGCCCTCAAAGAAATGCAATCTGAGCAAGCAAAGGTCTTGAGAGATGGATCTATTATTCCACATCTTCCAGCCCGAGAACTTGTTCCTGGGGATATAGTTGAACTTGGGGTGGGAGACAAGGTTCCTGCAGACATGCGAATTGCATCCCTGAAGACATCAACCTTGAGAATTGAACAAAGCTCTCTCACTGGAGAAAGCAATCCTGTTACTAAATGCACAAAAAAGGTTTTTATGGATGATTGTGAGTTGCAGGCTAAAAACTGCATGGTTTTTGCAGGAACCACTATTGTCAATGGCAGCTGTACTTGCATTGTTGTTAGCTGTGGAATGTCTACAGAAGTAGGACAAATTCAAGTACAAATCCAGGAAGCTGCCTTAGAAGATGATGATACACCTTTGAAAAAGAAACTACATGAATTTGGAGAAAGTCTGACAAAAGGCATCGGATTTGTTTGTCTTCTAGTGTGGATCATCAGCTATAAAAATTTTCTCTCATGGGATGTTGTTGATGGCTGGCCAAAGAATATTAGGTTCTCATTTGGGAAGTGTACCTATTATATAAAGGTTGCTGTTGCTTTGGCTGTTGCTGCTATACCTGAAGGATTGCCTGCCGTCATTACTACTTGTTTGGCCCTTGGGACTCGGAAGATGGCACGAATGAATGCCATTGTACGTAAGCTTCCGAGTGTTGAGACACTGGGGTGTACAACAGTGATTTGCTCTGATAAGACAGGCACACTTACAACAAATCAGATGTCAGTTACTCAATTTGTAACCTTTGGTCACACTGTGAGTTCAATTCAAGAATTTCATGTGGAAGGAACAACATATAACCCCACTGATGGGAGTATCTCAGATTGGCCTGCACATATGAGTGCAAATCTGGAAACTCTAGCAGAAATTGCTGCAATTTGCAATGATGCAGGAATTTCTTGTCAAGGTCACCAGTTCCATGCCACTGGAATGCCCACCGAAGCAGCTCTGAAGGTTAGCTTGACTTCCTGTTTTGTGGTTTAACATGTACAAATGACAGAGCTAATTAGGCCTTGAATCAATTTAGAAAGAATAATAGGTGGAAAATCAGTGGACAAAATAAAATTTCAAGGTTGTTAACAACAATAAAGGAACAGAGAAAGAGAGAAGAACATAAAGATTAGACAACCTCAAGTTCACATCTAGGACATAGAATCTTCCTGCTATTAATTAAAAAGCAAAAGGAATTTCTAATGTAAAGTTTACTTCTGGTTTTTATACATTGCTTATAATATTATAGTTTTCCATGTGATGTGCTCTATGAAGGTTTTTGTTGAAAAGATGGGAATCTCAGGTTTGAAGGCCGCAAATGTTGGTAATAGTGGAAAAGTTATTGCCAACTATACTATTGAGAATGGCACGGTAAAATTAGGTGAGTGCCTATGCCCAATGCTGCTATCATCCAGGAGCTTATTTATTCATAGTCATGTTTTTCAGTGATATCTTGCAATATCTATATTCTATGTGCTTTCTCTACTTTGTTGACTCACTGTCTTTGCTTTAATGTAGTTTATTGCGATCAGTTGATAGAAAAATCAAAGAGGTTGGCATTACTGGAGTTTGATAGAATCCGGAAATCTATGGGTGTTATTGTTAGGGATCTTTCTGGACAGAATCACCTCTTAGTGAAGGTTTGTATTTGATTAAAAATATAATTTTGTAAGACTCAAAATTATATGTCAGACACTCTTTATCCAGTTATACTAGTCATCACTTAAACGGTAAACCATGTAAGACAGATATTCTCTATTTACAATTGTTAGCTTTGATTGATGTATTAAAATATATGACACTCTTTATTCAGTTACTTTGGTGATCCTGATCCTAGAAAAATATTTGTGGAACAACACTCTTAGAACCTAGATGTGTTATATGCAGAGGCAATGTTAAATAATGATATAAATGATAAAATATGTTCAGGTTGTGACACATAGGGCATATAATAGAGTGTAAGCAAAACTATTATTATGTGCATTTTGTACATGGCATACTCTCAAGTGATATGCATGGTTGTCTATCTTTCACTAGCTATGGCTGTCCTCTAATCTCTGTTGATAACTGTCTGTCTAGATATGTATACATATTGTTATAATGCTCTGAGGACTAAAGAACCGTTATGGAAGAGGAAATGGTTGCTCTTCTACATGTGATTATTAACCTTGCAATGGCTAAGTTGCACTGTAGAAAATGTGATGTTCAAGCCTTGGTCAAGTCATAGCTGGGGCTCTGCTCCTCTAAGGAGGAAGGCTGCAACATTGTCAGAACTTGGCGGCAGCACATGTTGTGAGTTGGCCTTTGGAGTTTGGAATCCAAGTATCTAGAATATTGAAAAAGCCAATAATGAAGATTGTGTAAGCTTTGACATGCACTTGAATGATACCATATATGATCTGTTTGGGATGCCGAACATGATTGGATATTTCCGCAGTATCTGGTGAAGATGAAATGATTATCTTGGAAGTACTGTGGACTGCTAAAGGAGGTTGTGTGGCACTGTAGACCATACAACATGTGTTGGCATTAATGCAGTCCATGAAAATAGGTTTGGAGGGAATTAGTGAAGTTGTATTTAGATATCTGAGGCATAGATATAGTCTATTCTTATAATTTTCAGCTTTGGGTGATGTATCAAAGTCAAGCGATCTTTTTCATATAGGTGTCTTAGTTTTCAGCACTTTATTTCTTCCATTATTTCTACTTGTTTATGGCATAAGCTTACTGTGATTATGGTAAACGATGAGATAGGTCACTATGATTGTTGTAAATGATGGGACATCTACTTAATCAATACCTCTGGCTTGTTATTTTATTCTGACTTGAAATTGAGAGTCACATATATCTGCTAGATTCTGTAATGACATATATCCTTTATAGATGTAGTGTATAGGTTTATATTGGATACAGTAGAGATTCATCTGGGCATGGAAATCAATATTTAGATATTTGCATCTCACAGTACTTGCTCATGAAGGCATCGAGGTCATGGATACTAGAAGGGAGTTTGCTTTGGACTTAGCAGCATTTCGTGATTTGTATTCTTACTAGCATAATAGTTTTGAGTTTTGAATACATTTATTTGGTGATATTAATGTCTATTTTTTTTGTGCAGGGTGCTGTGGAAAATGTATTAGAAAGAAGTGCTTTTCTGCAATTAGCAGATGGAACCATAGTTGAAATGGATGATGCATCCCGGGAATTACTCTTGAAGAAGCTTTGCCAAATGAGTTCGAAGGCTTTGCGCTGTTTAGGCCTTGCATACAAAGAAGACTTGGGACAGTTCAATGATTACGATGGAGAGAATCATTCTGCTCATATGAAATTGTTGGACCCTGCTAATTATCCTGAGATAGAGAACAATTTAATCTTTACTGGTCTTATTGGGTTGAGAGTAAGTTCTGCCACTTTGAAAGATATGCTTTTCTATCTTGTCCTCTGCCTTCATTTCTTTTAATTTTGAATTAGTATGCTGTTTGAAAAGCATTCTATCACAGACGTTTCATATTTTCCTTTTCCATGGACTTTTGCTGTCATTTAACACAGTGTCATGAACCATTCCAAATTGATAGGATTCTCCTCGTGAAGGAGTTCATGACGCAATAAAAGATTGTAGAGAAGCAGGCATTCAAGTAATGGTGATTACTGGTGATAACAAGTTCACAGCAGAAGCCATATGCCGTGATATTGGTATATTTTATGAAGGAGAGAATCTTGGTGGGAAAAGTTTTACTGGAAGAGAATTTATGGAGCTTCCCTTGAAGAAGCGTCGTGAAGTTCTGGCAAAGCCCGGTAGTCGTGTATTCTCTCGAGCAGAACCTAGGCATAAGCAGGATATTGTTCGCATGCTTAAAGAAACTGGCCAGGTTGTAGCAATGACTGGAGATGGTGTTAATGATGCACCTGCTTTAAAGCTTGCAGATATTGGAATTTCCATGGGAATTGCTGGTACAGAGGTATGCTGGTGTACTCTCTTGAAATTATTTCCTTCTTTTTTGATAGTTTTTTTCTTTTGCTTTCTTAATTATTTCCTTTTTATTTTGAAGTTACGCAAATACTTGTTTTTCTACTAGTAAGATTATTGATTTTTCCATCACATGGCAGAATGATTAAAGATAATTCTCATAATTAAATCCTATCAGCATTAATCTGACATGTGAGAGCTAATTATTGCTTATATTTCTATATATGCTCATAAATTCATCTGTCTCCTTTCTAGTCTTTCCTAGTAGACATTTTTTTATATTTTACATAATTACATGGTTATTGTGTATGCATTGGTGCTTGGCATCCTTGTTTTTTTTGTTCTTGGCTTCCTCCAGAGCAGATCTGATGTTGAATACTAGATGTCCAATCCTAATTATACAGAGACATAAATTAAGATCTTTTTATAGTTTTTAGAATTTTCATAAATTAGTTTGGTGAAATATTGGTCCTTAATATAGTTCCAAAATACTGAAGCACTAGATGAAAACAATGGGGTCACATCAATTGTAATATGCAAATCCCTAAGAAGTAAATGGACCCTACAGCACACTCAGTTGTATTGCTGTCTCATGCTAAAACAAAGATACTTAATTTAGAGTGTCTGACAACGAGCAATATCTTGGCAAATTGTTCAGCCTCTGTGAGTGAATATGCCCAAGCTAAATGGATTAACAAACCTTTCGAGTATCAGAGATAGTTTTAAGCTTCTATTAGTACTGTTTGTATTTTACATGGATTAGGGTTTTAAATTTTATCAAATATTATAATGGCCATTAGCTGTAAGCTACTTGGATGAATAAATCTTTTGAATATTAGAGATGATATTAAGCTACTGTTTTAGTGCTTTTATGTACTGTATTTGAATGGATTAGACCTTTAATATTTATCAAATATCCTGATGGCTATAGCTGTTAGCGTTATCAATCATCACTTTGTTGATGGAGCTTGGCACTTTTGCATTCTGTATCTAATTAGGGCTTCATACAATCTTATAATGGCTATAGCTGTTAGTGTTCATTAACAGCGTTGGTCTGAATCAACCATCACTTTAGTGACGGAGCTTGGCACTTTTACAATTCAATATCCAAATTGGAGATCATTTCCCCTTCAGCACTAGCAATTTAAGGTCTTGGAGCTTGTACAATTCGATATCCAAATTGGAGATCATATTCCCTTAAGCACTAGCATTTTAAGTTTTAAGGTACAAAAGTTGTTTAGTCAACCAACAATGTGATTTGGACAAAAGGTTCTTGTTGGGTTTTTGCCACCATCAGCCTTATTTTTCCCTTTATATTATTATTATTATTTGGCTTATAATTGTATAATATACTGCAAGCGTTTAGGGTACTGAACAAAAATATGAATGTGCTTCATTGTATTGTATATATTATATTGTAATCATATATTCAACTTTTTCACTGTATTTCAGGTTGCCAAGGAAGCATCAGATATGGTGTTGGCTGATGATAATTTCAGCACTATTGTTGCTGCTGTTTCAGAAGGGCGTTCAATTTATAATAACATGAAAGCTTTTATAAGGTAGGCATCTCTGCTTTTGGTTACAACTATGAGATGAATTTTGCAAAGGGAATTATAGTGGATTCCTAGTTAATGGTAGGTGCTTCTCCTGGTACAATACATTAAATTACAGTATAGGAATAATGGAAGAAATGTATTGATGATTCTTATTTGATATATTTTCTGCAGGTACATGATATCATCAAACATGGGCGAGGTAGCTTCTATATTTATAACTGCCGCATTAGGCATGCCTGATGGTTTGATACCAGTGCAGCTTCTCTGGGTAAATTTGGTTACAGATGGTCCTCCTGCAACAGCTCTTGGTTTTAATCCTTCTGACATAGATATCATGCGAAAACCACCTCGAAAAAGTAATGATGCCCTAATTAGTGCCTGGGTGTTTTTCCGCTACATGGTATTCAATTTTCTATTGCCACACCACTGATTTGTAGTTATCTTTTGATTGACTTTGGATTTAAACTTTAACTGTGAAATAATTTTAAGTCATCCCAATTCTCCACTGAATGCAGGTCATTGGTTTATATGTGGGGTTTGCAACAGTAGGTATATTTGCTTTGTGGTTCACACATGATTCATTTCTAGGGATAGACTTCTCTGCAGATGGCCACACGTTGGTAACATTTTCACAGCTTACCTCATGGGGTGAATGCCCATCTTGGGAAGGCTTTAGAGTTTCGCCGTTTTCAGCTGGTGGGAGAACATTTTCATTTGATTCCAATCCGTGTGATTATTTTTCAAATGGAAAAGTAAAAGCAACAACTCTTTCTCTCTCTGTATTAGTGGCCATTGAGTTGTTCAACTCATTTAATGCTCTGTCTGAGGATAATAGTCTGCTCACCATGCCACCATGGATAAATCCTTGGCTAATGTTGGCAATGTCTGTTTCTTTCGGACTCCACGCGTTGATACTTTATGTTCCGTTTCTTACCAACATTTTTGGCATTGTGCCCTTGAGCTTTAATGAGTGGTGTTTAGTTATATTAGTTTCATTTCCAGTGATACTGGTCGACGAAGTTCTGAAATTAATCGGGAGGAGAATGTCAAGAGGACATCAGAAGTATAAAACTGTTTAACAAATCAGGCGACACATGCGGACTGCTTTTATTACGCTCTTCTCTGGCTAGAAGACATGTCCTCTCCACCATAGGTAATCTGTCAACTAGAATTTTGTAATTACTTATATAATACATAAGAGGAGACCTAATCCATGGCCATGCATGGATTTCTAGTAACAATAAGGTGATATTTGGAAAGGAAAAAGAATGATGTATTTGTATTCCTTGTATATAATAAGGAAGCTTTCAAAGGCAAATCTTTGTAATGTAGCTATGTTAATTCAAGTGTATATGTTTATTGTGTATGTAAAACCTCCTTGTTGAATAAAGGAAAAATGTTGCAGAATGAGGGTTCGTTCTGTTTTTGAATATTGGTTTAGTTTTCTAAATAAAGTAGACAAAATTATAGCACTTCTTGATTAATTATTTTTTACTTTTCAATCTGCTAAGTTTTGGCACACCATTTAGCAATTTTAAGTGAAATTTGCTAAGTTTTGACACACCACTTAGTAATTTTAAGTGAAAATATTGGCAATACTCATGTAGTCAAGGATAGGGAGCTAAATTAGTGGCATCGTTGTCCTTCATGCAAAATCCAGATTTATTATGCATATTTGTGACACAATTTTATGGTTCTAATTTAGATTTAAAAACACCAAGGAATCATGAATAACAATAATAGAAATTAATTTTTTTTTGGAATACCTTCAAAAACTTGTATTCATTCACTTGATCTCTCTTTATAAAATATAATATGAGTTTTCCCTTATTCTCTAGGAGCCTTGCTCTAACTAAAGAACTCCATTTCTTCTCTTCTTTTTCTTTAAAGAGACCTCCTCCTTCAAAATTGAAAAACCAATTTAAAGATTGGTTTTCAAAAACTTCATTTCTTGTCTCTTTGCATTTGGGTCAATTCTTCACTTTCTTGCATCTTCACATTCAAGTTGGCTATTTATGTTATTATTTGTTTGTATTTAGGTTGACTCTCCACATTTTTGTCTCTTTGCATTTAGGTTGACTTTTTGCATTCTTGTTTCTTTGCAATTGAATTAACTCTTCACTTCTATATGATGACTTTTTTTTTTTGACCACTTTTCATTTACATTCGATGACCCATTGCTTCCATGTGACGACCTTTCACCTTTATTCATGCTTAACATGAGCTTTGGTCAAAGATGATTCACTTTATTTGTCCACTAGTGGTTGTAAAACACCCTATCCTTTTTCGGTGATATAAGATCATACTATCCTAAGGTTGTGCCTACATCATACACCATAGGTAAGAGTTTGTGATTGTAGTGCCTACAAAGATGAGATGGATGGTAGAATTGTCTCTTTGACTCCTTGAATAGGCTATTGTATACTCTTTCACCATGTGAAGTACCTTAAAAACATGTCTCTTTATTTTTTCCTATATTTCCTCCCACCTTTTAGACCAAAAATCTTACCCCTCTGTTGCACAAACGGTTGTTGTTGCACCAAAAGATTGACCTATTAATGTCTGATACAACTGCCAAAGTTAATGAATCCATGAGAGGTGGTTAAGCCATGTCATGAACTTGAGTGATGCGCTGTATAGCGCAAGGAGACCAAGGGCGCACACCTTACAACAACCCCCCCCTCCGCAAGCGAGGGTTTTGAACTCGTGACTCAGGTTCTGATACCAATTGTTGCACAGATGGTTGTTGCACCAAAAGATCGACCTGTTAATGCCCGATACAACCCCCAAAGTTAATGAATCCACGAGAGGCGGTTAAGCCATGTCACAAACCCGAGCACTATGCTACACAACACAAGGAGACCAAGGGTGCACACCTTGCAACACCCTCTCCATAGTTCTACTCATTGCCACTTGTATAAGTCAACCTCTATGAAGTTATATTATCTCTTTCTTTGTGTTTTGTTCTCCATGTGTTGAAGTTCTTCACTCTCGTCTTGTGTCTTTTACTAAATTATTTTTCATCTTTATTGGCTTCATTGACACCTCATCATCATTTTCTTGTTCTTTCTTCCTCCAATATGGCACCGCTTCTACTACAAAACCATTGTTTTCTTCACTTGGAACTCTATCAAGCTCTTTATCATCTATATTCACTATTCACTTGCACTTATTTTTTCTCCATTTGCTTTCCCTTTGAAGAACATTTTGTTTGTGGTTAAGTGCACAAAGATGGGGTCAATTTTTTTGATCAAAATATATTTGTAAATTATTTTTCAAATAACACGATCACACTTGTTAACAACACTATCATGTTATGGTTCAAATGTATTCTTTTCATAATGCGTTCACATTATCACACAAATACATATATTTGGTATTATGTTCACATTATTACACAAATACATTTATTTGGAGTTACTATAACACAAGTGTCTTATTTTGATGTAAAATTAGAAAATTAGACGAAGAGGCCCCATTTCAATTTTTCTTTTCCCAATCATGACAAACAAGAAAATACGCTCACTTTGCTAAAATATCCTCCCTTGTGCTTGTTTATTAACAACTTGATGTCTCAATTCATCAACCAATCATGCCATAGTTTAAAAGAGGTAAATTTTAACATTTACCTTATTCAATTGTTTGCATTTAAATTCATGTTTCCATGTTTTTGTTTGATTTTTTCTCATTTATTTTTATTTTCAAATGACCTACTCTAACCATCAACTCATGCAAAGTGAAGAAAATGAAGAAGAAATACCTCCAAACCTTGAACAAAATCTTTAAGAAAGTCCTCAATAAATCCTTCAATCTCCTCCTACTTTTCCTGTTAACCTTCCAAGAACAAAAGATAAAATTGATAGAGTAAATTATATAAAACAAAGCTTAGATTGAAGAATTACCCTACATTTTGAATCTAGAATGACAAGCCCTTGCCATGAAAATTTAGCTACCACATTAAAACTATTTTTCATCTAGGTTGACTTAGTGATAGGATAAATAGTTAACAATGCCACCTATAGAGAATTTTACTGTCAATATTATTTTTTCAAGTTATCTAATGATGGTGTGAAATAAAAAGAAATAGAAAATGAAAAAATCTGTTTTATTTTTACGAATCTAAAAACTAATACACCTTATCCTCTGTAGAGGAGGGGGATTTATTGATCAAGACTCCAAGTCACGAGAGAGTCTAGAACAATAGGCTGCCCTGATCTACCTCAAGCTAAAATAATGTTTCAAAAGAGTTCAAAGTTTAAAGGATAAAGAGGAAGAGCAACTTGGTTGTTGTTATCCTTCTACAAGCCCGAATGTTTCAGGAAGTTTGGTGAGAAGATTTTTGGAGCCCAGACTGCAACTCAAATAGCTTACTACCAAAGGACTACAACGCAGGACACATAATCTAGTGCGGCACGTTGGTGTCTAAGTGGCACATTGGCATCCGTACAGACAAAAAGTGCAAGGAACAATTTGAAATCATAGAAAACCAATTAACGACCTAACTGACAAAGTTTACTACTATAACGAAAATATAAAATAACAGAATGATAGAATAACAAGAAGAATACATTAACTTAATCTAATCTATGAATTGACAAAGGAGGGTGAGGAAAGTGCACCTTCCTACCCACGAGTTGATATCTTCAAGATATTCACCTTAAGGAGAACCTGCACATAGAAGACAAGAAAATGTTGGGGCTGTGTTTAGAGGATTTCCTTAGTTAGTCCCCCACTTTGGTGTTTTCACCTCCACGGACAACCAGATAGCAATGAATAAAAAAATATGATGAAGGAGATTACATAGAAATAGAGATAGCAAGCAATAAGCAAACACAATATGTTACAATGTCAATATGATAATGCAAAGAGAATAGGAAATGAAAGGATATCTGGTGCCCTCTCAACCAAGTTCTCTCAAGGAAAATGGAGGAAGGAGCAAGTGTGCAAGCCTTCAAAGACCAACATTGTTGCAACAATGAAGAGAGTGGACCAACAAAACACTAACTTGCAACTTCAATGGAGGTGTTGGAGCTTGAAAATGATAAAAGTGAATGAGAAGAGTGAAGATAGTTGCCCCAAGTGTGAAGATGATCAAGAAGCATGAAGGAATGAATGAGATAGCCATTTGAAAGGTGAAAATGGAGGAAAAAGAGTTGTTTGAAGTTGGTCAAGGGAGCAGTAAGCATTACACTTCGTGGTCAATGGAGGAGTGTAATGCCTTTGTGGATTCCAGATATGAGAATCCTATCAGGATGGCAACGTGCCACGTAGAAATCTACACACCATGCTAGCGTCCCTGGCAGAATATCCCCCACTGACACACAAAATAGTTGTCGAGTGGATAGGAGAAGGTGGTAGAAATAGGGATTGCATTATTGAACTTAATTTTCTAAGGTAGGGGATAGTGTAGATGTGGAATTTTCCTAGGGGTGCAAATTCACACCATTACATCCTCTTAGCCAAAAAAAATTCCTTATGCATTAGTGCAATCATGAATAGGTAAAAAATAAATTCTAAGATAGGTGGTAGATGGTATTCGATCAAGCTCTTTGCAATAACTGTGAAGTCTCATTATACTTCCCAAGGAAAATTTATTATGATTTTATACTACATGAGATCACTAACTCTTTTGATGACAAATACTTTTAAGATAGAGGAAGAGGATCAACACAAGACAAAGGACCTCTTCATGTAGCCATCTAACCTTATAGACCTCTTGTGCAAAAAGTAGTTCACCATGTGACATTCCTATCAATGGTGAAAGAGATTGTGGAGGTTCAAATCCTCCAAACTATGATTTTTCTCGTAGGTTCCCTTGTACACCATACCATGTACATCTTAGTTTGATATTGGGGAGGGATTTCATGATGAGGACCCTTATAGACCTTGAATCATTCCTAAAATGTGACAACTATAGTTTCTTTTGTATTGGAGGTATAGAGGTCGAGGATGCTAGCTACTATCAACTACTACATTCTTATAGATAAGAGGGGCTAGTCTTGATTGAATAATTACTAGAGAAAACCTATGGTATTTACCTACAAATAATTTTACATGAAATTACAAGTTGGTCTATTTATGTTGAATTATAAAATCAAATATATATTCATTATAAATAAAAATATGATTAAATTATGTATTATATATGTGGGTTGGATACTACATGGTACATCCTCTACCATTCCATTGTGTAGTTTTGTGGTACCACTACTTTGAGGTAAATTTCTAATAAAATACTAAATATTAGTTATCAATTTCTTTTTTGTAGCATTTCTTATTTTTAAAAGATAATTTAATATTGAATAGGAAAACATTGGGCCTTCTACAAGAATACAAGTTGGTCGTGGTAATCATTTGATGTGTTTTACTCTAGTACTATTTTGTATTTTTTTATCATTATATCTAAATAAAGTTTTGGATTGTGTGTACACAATTTACTCAAGTATTCTTTTTTTGTTTCTTTAATTTTTGGCTCCAATGGATACTATTGATGTTTGTGAAAGAGTATACACAAGTTTTTTTATAGTGATTACATCATATATGCCTCTCATATAGATATAAGTAATGTATGGATACAATTATGAATTTATTGTCTAAACGAATGTTATTTAGTGCAAGTAACTGGCATTAATTGTTCTTCTAAATAAAATTTCCATGCTTGCCATAGGCGAAGGTAACAAATTTAGTTGAGACACCTACCTTTGATGCCAATGCTAGGAATTAGAGTTTGATTAAACAAGATTATGATCTCGTGATACAAGCATGTTTATTATTTTAAATGACATCCCCTCATGAAAACCCTCAACATAACCTCGATCTCCTACTTTTTCTATTAAACCTCTAAACACAAAACATATATTTGATAGGGTAATTTACAAAAATAAAACTCAAATTGAATAATTACTCCACATTTTGAAAGAATCTAGAATGATAAACTCATGTGAAACTTTAGATACCATGTTAAAATCATTGGTCACCTAGGTTGACTCAATGATAGGGGAAATAGGTACCTAGAACACCTATAAAGAGTTTTATCAATAATTTTATGTGACAACATTTTCCTTTAATGACACGAAACAAGAGGAAATAAGAAAGGACAAAATATGTTCTCTTTTTCAAAATCCCTATACTAATGTACCTCTTCCTCTTTACATTAAGTGATTCCTTATACATTAGTGCAATCATGATTATATAAAATGAAAATTCTAAGATAGGTGGTGGATGGTATTCAACCAACCTAGATTTGCAATAACAATGGGTTCCTATCATATTTCTTGAGAAAATTCTACTATGAATTTATTTTACATGATGTTGGAAAGGGTGTCTCAACCTTGCATCTTGTTAGAGCCCATCTTTGCAGGCCTCAATTTTTGTAGATATTTCTATGTTTACCCATGTGTTATGTTAGCTTTTTGTTAACCTACCTTTGATGACTAATCCGAGAAAGTATAAGTGATTTTTCCCTTTGTAATTTTTTTTTCCTGTCTATCCTTTGGTCTCCCTTACATATGTTCATAATGCTTCAACGTCTAGAGAAAGTCCAAAAAATTTATGTTTTGAAATTGTAGGGGTCATTTCCTTAGGTTCTATAAGTTGTTAGATTTTCAAGATGTTCATGTTGTCCATACAATCATATCCTTCCCACCAATCCCAACAACCCACTCATTTCCTTATTGAAATATGTCCAAGTGTTGGTTTTTTAGCCTATTAGGTTGTTGGGGATGTTGTTTCATCTATCCCAAGTCCAAAGAGTTGAGTTTTACCTTAGATAAATTCTACTTTAGTAGGATATCAAAATTGATCATCAACTGGTACCTATTCTCTTGCATCTTTGACCTTCAATCCCTAGCTCCTTACCTTTTAAGTTGTTCCCTTTACTTATTTTGGTTCTTTAGACTTCCCCATCCCCAAGTACCACTTTCCTCCAAACCCCACCATCTCAATTTGTAGATCCTCAATCTAAATTGCAAAATTAAGTTAGATCAACAAATAAATTTAGAAAATCAAATAAGAAGCTACACTCACATAGAGCAACAATGGAATTTCAACAAAACTAAAATGCAAAAGGAAATCATAATAAAAAATTTCATTGTGATACCATAGCTTTTCTCTTTGATTGGAATGTAAGTTGCTCAAATCAACAATGTATACTTGTAAATGATAATTTGAATAACCTTGAAATGATGAATAAAAAAAATGATATATAGAATTGGAGAGAGGAATGTGAACGGTAGAGATTCGGTCTCAATGAATGGTTGAGATTAAATGAGAAGAACTAGGGAATCTTGACTAGATAAAAATATTATTGGAGGTTACAAATGGGTGAGGATAACTATCTCCTATTATTTATTTATTTTGGATAAATAGGTGTGGATGACATAAAAATAGAGATGGCATAATGATGGGGTTTACAAAGGAATTATGAATGGATATTTTAGATTTTATCATTTATTAGAAATAGTAATGGATATTATTATTTGGGATGGATAAATGAGTAACGAATATTATATTTATTTGAGTATTGATAAATGTATAATTATTTATAATTATTAATGGAAAAAGGAAATTTATGGATATTTTTATTAATGATGGGTAATGAAAGGGGAATTTGGAAGGAGACTAGGAAATGGGAATGGGTTATGACTAGGATGCAAAGGTACTAGGCAATGCTAGGAGATAGTAGGTGTCTATATTTTCCCCCTCTTAAAATGGTGTTGTGAAATAACATTGTTTCAAAAAAGTAGGTATAGGCATCTAATGGGAAAAGGGGAACATGCTCCAAGCTTTGTTATTTTAGGATATTTTAGGGATGCCTCCTTGTGAGGATATTCAAGGATGAAGTACACTAGTGTGCTCACAAAATGGATGCAATAAGGACTAGATGGGTAGGATTAGATAGATTTGGATAGGAGAATGAAATCGGCCCAGAAAAGAGAAGGTATGAGAAGATGAATGATCATTAGGTACATGTTAGGGATCTAGATTATGAGCAACCTTGATATTTTCTATAGTATATAACATGAAGTACCATGATATGAGAAACCATGATGATAGTGTTATCATATGCCATAAGAATAACTCAAAGCAAAAAGAAGCCACAAGAAGGAATTTGATAGATAACAACATGATATGGAAGACCATGATACTGACTATTGAAAGATGCCCTAATGAACCACACAAAACAAACAAAAATTAAAAAAGGAAGCAAACAAAAAATCCTCCAAGCCAAACAAAATAAAGATCAATTGAAGACAAACATGATATAATGAAAATGATATGCATCAAGGACAAATTTTTTACACCTCCAAGAAATAATGGATGTAAGCAAGGTGGATTGGGAATGATGTACTCTAATAAAATTTGTAATGATACATTCAAGATCATGTTTAGGATGTTAAATTGTGAAGAATGTTTTTTAATTTTGTGAAATTGTGTCTAATATTTTTTCATGCATGATTTGGAAATTTATTTAAGGATCTAAGTTTGGATGTTTGAATCATGTAGTGCACATTAAGGTCCAAGTAAGAACAATGCCACAAGATTTAAGTGTATAGAATCATCAAAAGTTTCTAAGAGTTATGGGTTTGATCTAGAAATGTTTCCCAAAGCATGAATCAACACTTCTATTGATCGAGGATACTAGCTTGATCCGATTACACTTGATCCATGAAGAATCAAAGCATAACGTAGCCACTACTACTCAATCATAAACAAGATCATTCAAATGAAGGTTAAGTTAAACATTTATTGAAACTAAACATTATGAACCGTGGAAGCATTTAAATGTCTACTCTAACCCATTTAAAACTTATCTCATTTTGGAATTGGTGTCATGTTGATGTGGAATAACAAACCTTTCCCAATCCTGTGACCAGTGAGCTTGTTTCAATCGATTCTATTGAAGAGAATCGATGGAACGGTTGTGAGATATGATTGAAAACATAATTTATGCTAGATTGAACATGATGCAAGAGTTAATCTACCATGATTTATGCTAAGATGATTCAAAAAGCAATTGCTAAGCTAATATAAATGAGATTTAAACTAAAAAGATTCAAACCCCAATTATCTATTTAGCTAAATGGAAGCATGGAAGCCGTTAATGGAAGCTAGGATATTATGCAACTAATTTAAACTAAAATATGCTAAATGTGAGCTAAAATGAGTATGAGTGTGAGTGATTTCAACAACATAAGTTTTCTCTAAAAAGGATGGATCCATTTGTCTCTAAATAGTGCTTTATTTATAGGAAAGCAAATGAGAATTAGAGGGTTGAGATCAAAAATCTAATCAACAATCAAGGATGGAAGAAATTGGAGGCATGGGTCATTAACTCTCATCAACAGGTGAGAATGCATGACAAGATTTAATCAAGGGTTCTCATTCCTTCCAAACAAGCACACTTTTGACTTGTACAAGAGGTCAAAAGTTAACTTGCATAAGAAGTCACAAGCTAACTTGCACATGAAGCTTTGTGAGAATATCCCTTTTTTAAATGATTGGAGGGAGAATATTCTTGGGAATATTCTCATGGGTGAGAGAAAAGGATATTTTGCAAATTAAAACAAAGTTTAATTGTGCAAAAGGGGAATGAATATTCCCTTTTTGAGGAATGTGCAAATGAGGAATATTCCCTTGCAAGTGGGAGAAATAGATTAGTTAGATAATTGCTAATTGAACAAGGGTTTAATCATGCAATTAGGGGATTTTAGAAGAATAAAGTGATATTCACTAAATTAAATGATTTAATGAAGGGGGGAAAGGTGAAATGATATTTAATTAAATAACTTAGGGTTATTTAATTAAATAAGAAGACTTAGGGAATTAAATTAAATAGTTTGATCTATTTAACTTAATGAGATGAAATGTTAGCATGAAACAGGGGAATTAACCCGATTAAATGAATTAGGTTAATAGATGCAAATGATGCAATTAATTAAAATATCTATGCTAATTTAATCAATTAAGCAAAAAGATGATGGGTTTCAAGAGGAAACAGTATTAGTATACTTGATTTGAGTGTATGATATCATTCAAGACATTTTTCAGTGTCTACATTTTCCCCCTCTTTGAAGCGAGGTACTTGCTACTTTGGTTCAAAGATTGATGCTCCTTGAATTAAAACTATTGCTTAAATCAAAAAATAAAAATAAAGTTGATTCCTGCCCCCTCG
This sequence comes from Sequoia sempervirens, assembly GCA_007258455.2. Classification (NCBI taxonomy): domain Eukaryota; kingdom Viridiplantae; phylum Streptophyta; class Pinopsida; order Cupressales; family Cupressaceae; genus Sequoia; species Sequoia sempervirens. The sequence goes on from VDFB02252616.1 coordinate 152,538,281, forward strand.
AGAAATTGGGCAAAAATTTTGAATTTTGGGTTGATTTCTTGACAAAGGTAAAAAGCTACCCCAGGGGTCCAAAAAGGCCCAGGGATGCAAGAAATATGCCAAAAATGCAAAAAATGATGCAAAATAAGCTCCAGTTTGCAAAATTGGTGAAAATGATAAACCCTAGCTTAAGGTTAAATTAGGGAAAAAAACCCTAATTTTCTAGCATAAATAGGCCAAGAAGGGTCACTTTCAATTCATTTGTGCATTCACACCTTAAGGAATTCTTGCAATTTTAGCTCTAACCCTCTAACAAAATGGCTGATGAGAGCTCCCACTACACATTTCCATCAGAGTACCAGAGATTCTAGGCTCAGGACCACTGGTATGTAACTTGAAACTTGATTTGAAATTTGACTTTTTTGATGCATTTATTGTGCTTTAAAATTTAAACTTTCATGGCATCGCTATATAGCGACACCCATTTGAGAATCAGTGACGCTAAAATGATTTTTAGCGATGCATATGTGTATTGTGATGCAGTTCACAATTTAGAATTAGGGTTTCCAATTTTAAATTGTGATACATATGTTTCTGGCAACACACTTCCCAATTTGAAAATTAGGGTTAGGGTTTCCAAAGTTTAAATCGCGACGCGTATGTGTTTGGAAATGCGATTTGCAATTTGAATGTCGCCAGGCGTCACAATTTGGAATTTGAAATATAGTGACTATCATAAATAACAACGCTTTTGTCATTTTGGAGCCAAAAATTCCAAACTGAGTCAATTTTTTTTGAATTTTGACATTGTGTACTTCATGGGTGTAGGAGGTCATTCCACCTTTGATGTCTCGTGAGCACTGACCCACAATTTTAGAGAGACTTGGCGATTTCTCCGAGTTGCGCTAAGACCACCTGGGGGAGATTGGCCTATGGTACATCTCATACATACCCATCATTTAGACACATTTGGCTATGATGACTGCGTTGTGAGAGTGATGGCACAATGAGAATTCATCATTCCACCTTCCCATAGGCAAGGCGACGGTGACCTTAGAGGATGTATGGCGACGGTGACCTTAGAGAATGTATGGCAGATATTGTGTTTGTCGATACATGGTGAGCGCGTGATATACAATGTTGATGCCGGATACGATGCCTGCCACGAGGTGATGGAGATTGAGGACATCGTTCTAGTCACTTCATAGACCGATCTTGAAATGTATAGAGGTTGAGTGCCCACATTTTGATTGATTGTTTCATCCATCATTTCTGGTTTGGTCGCTCCTGACCAACAAAGCAAAGGATTCAATCTAGGATGGGGCCTGGCATGGCACATGATGCTCTACAGGAGGACACTATTTGCACGAGAGCTAGTGATACTGGCCTCATTATGTCATGATATGCATGACTTCATCTACTGTGATGGTAGAGCCATTGGCACAAGGGTTACCTTGCTTATATTTGGGTTTGGGAGCATATTGTTGTGCTCTGACCGATTGTCTAGATGGTTGATGTTGAGCTAGATGATCCTGTTGTTTGGCGATATGGAGGCGCCATTAATTTACAACATACTGGGAAAATTTGGATCCTGTACTGGCATCAGGTTATTAATGATATGACAGTATTTAGATGGTAGCCCTAGCTATAGATGCCAGCATGGTTTGATGATGTTCAACAATTCTTCTTCATTAGATAGACTCAGTTTATGCAGGGTCAGGAGCACACTATTATAGAGAGGTATCTGCCAGATAGTGTGGCACAACACTTTGGAAAGAAGTAGGATAGGCCAGATGATGCCGATAGAGCCTTATTTTCCTGATCAGCTTAGAGGTACCCATGTGGGGACCCACGATCCCAGCCCCAGAGCTAGTCAAGGGCTTTCGATAGTTGGTGGTATAGCCATGGGATTATGATTAGGGTCAGGCGATCGCGTAGATGATGCTTGCATATGATGCATGGTTTACATACCCTCGCAGGCTGACAGATTCAGTAGGTGCTCCTCCACGAGGGGGACCCAAAGGGAGGGGAGCAACAAAGGCAGAGGCAGGGGGCAGGATGGCTAGGATGGGCAAATTTTGGGGGCACTGCTAGTAGGTTAGTAGCCTCCGCAACAACCTCCTATCTAGTAGCAGTAAGTGCAATAGTAGCCAGCAAAAACCAGTGTAGCCACCACCACCAGGGCCAAATTCCCAAGATTTATAGATTCAACAACTGCAACAATAGGTTTAGGTCATTACAGGTGAGTGGGATCAGGCCCGAAAACAAATTGTAGCTATTACTACAGAGAGGGATCAAGCACGACAATAGGTTGTGGCTATTACTGTGAAGAGAGATTATGCGAGGCAACAGGTATAGGTTGTGACTGCTAAGAGAGATTAGGAGATCAGTCATTGTCAACAGTTGGAGATGATGACAATAGCTACACAGGGTAGGACTGTATCTCCCAGGCTATATAGAGAGGCTGTGACTGAGGCCATCTATTACAGGATACACTATCACCGAGATGTTCCACATGCACTCAAACAACTTGACTACTCTCAGAGGAGTGATGCATGACCCAGGGCTGAGGATCAGCTAGAGAGACATGCCAGAGAGGGGAGCAGCCATCAGGGCTAGCTTGATTTGTATAGACATTTTTTGACTTGTTGCCTGATTCTTTTATATAGATATACATTCATGGGCTCATTTTTGATAGCCTTCTGGATATTGTATTTATGATCGATATACATACAACGATTCAAATATTGTACCATGACATTCACCATTTTTTGATATATATATGATATGGATTCAGATTCGATATGATGTGTTCATCTTATTTCATGCTTATGATGGTATGGATGCATATGATGTGAGATGTGACATGCTTATATTTTATCATGTATGGATGCACTTTATTTATGTATGCTTATGCGATATGCGATGAGATGAGATGTGATGGATGTAATGTTATATTATTTTTCAGTATCTTTTCATGATATGCCATGTGATGGATGATATGATATGATTATGTTATTCTTATGAAAATGATATGTATGCATTTGTTTTTGTGTATTTTATTATGAAATTTTATGATGTGATGTATGCATGTAGATGTATGGATGGAAAATGTAGATGTTTATACTTATGATATGATAATGTGGTGCATGTTGATGATATGTGATGCAACGATTTAAAATGCTTAGAATAACAAATCTATATTATTCGTCACAACTTAAATGATAATGATGATGCAAGATGAGTGTTTATGATATGCTGTGATTATGAGATGTATGTATGCTGATGATTTGTGGATGTAGGATGGATGCATGGATGATGTTTTTGTTGACTATCATGATACTAGATTAGAGTAGAGACAAGATAGAAGAAATAAGATGATTGACCATTGATTTCAATGATTTCTTCAAAAGATCCAACAAGTTTATGATCCACTGAGACTTTATTAGAGATGGTGATGAGAACTGCATCATGATGATGAATGCATGATGATTTTCTCATTTCTCAGGATTGGGATTTTCCATCGTTCCTTATTTTTTGATATAACACATAGACACGATGCATCAAGGTATTAATAACTAGGATGACATTGTATCTAGTGTAATGGACTTTAACTCTTCAAATAGATAGGATAGTTCTTGTTCATACCTTGACATACAAAAACCTCATTGGAATGTAAGTTAGAAGCTTAGAATACATCGGACCAAAGCATACGCTATAGTCAACAACGTACTCCAAACAACCTTCCTACACACAACTAAGCAAGTATGCGCCAATATTATTTTACAAGAGTATCCACAAGCACAAAAAATAAAAGATAATGATCAATGCCCCATTCCTTTCTCTCTAAATCATTTTGATAGACATCATTGAGAGGTCCTCAGAATAGGTCATCAATATAACTCATAAGAAAAGATCAAGGACAAACATCCAATGTTATCTATATCTCTTGCTAGTTTAAATTAGCTAAGATGATTTATTATATTGATGTCCATCACATGAAGGATACATCCTAGGACATGTTGATCAGATGTTTGTTTGATGTTGGATGATGATGAGCGTTATGATAAGCTTGTTAGGAATTGCATGCAAAAGATATCAATTAAATGCAGATAAAGATTAAACAGAGGAACAAAAAATACACATAAATAATAACAATGGGAGAAATTTTTTAACGTGGTTCACCCAAATTTGGGCTACATCCACCAACAGATAGTCCAATATTATTATCCAGCAAATTGAACCAATTACAACCATCAATCCTTGCAACTCAATATCGCGGCAAATGCTACAATACAATATCAACAGAAACCCTAACCCTTAGTCGTTTTATCAAGACTTATGTCATTTACAAAATTGGGTCTTTTTTATGTTGTCCAATAGAAAAAATAACTCTCGACGCCTTTATAAAATAATAAAAGTCATGTGAGGTTTCAGGGGTGCTGCCCCCAAGCCCCTGTAGGGTGCTCGCTACCCCTCTGACCTCGTAAGGGGTGCTGCCCCTTGACCTCGTCTTGGGGGTACTGCCCCAAAACCCTCGTTAAATAATTTGGGGGGAAACTGCACTGATAAAAGTGGGGAAAATTTAACCTCCGAGTCTGATTAGGCTCCATATAACAATAAAGCCATTGATATAAAATTCACTGACTCATTTACCTATGATTTAGACTTTAGATTTTGATGATTAGGTTCTCACTTTATGACTTGCTATACTTGCTTCCTACTTGTTTTTCCAAAGGTTGAAGGTGATGATTAATTTATTATGGGTGAAGGTTATTGCAGGTGAAAGCGAGATGTGGTGGGTGGATTTGGATTTTTTGGAATATTTCAATGTTTTTGGTATTTTGGAAATCTTTGAGGTTGTTTTTGGTCTTTTTGTTTATGCAAATTTTTATGTGTTTTCTAAGATTTTGAATGTTTAGGGGTTTTCTCTAAGATTTTTGAGGTTCTTTACATCTTTTTGAATGTTCTCTATTGTTTTTGGATTTTCAATTTTCAAATGTTTTTGTGTTTTTAGAATATCTCAATGTTTAGGGATTTTGTGGGTATTTCTGATGTTTAGGGATTTTTCGCAGCTCGACCAAGAACCTAACTCAAAAGAACTATACTAGAGGCCTCTGGGTTGATCAAAGATAAGCCTTGCTCACGTGCTATACAATTTAGAGCACTAATGAGTTTGACCGAATTGGACTTATTAACACAATGAGGATATGAACAAATTGACTTAAATACCAGCTTATTATAACAAAAAATCCTAAAGGGATCCGACCTAGGTGTCTTGGGGGCACATCAATGATGGCATTGCTATGTTCAAGCTCAAAGATCTATGTAGTTCCTAATAAAGGTACTATTTCTTTTTGATTTTCGATGTTCGAATCTTTTAGGGATTTTTGATGATTTGGATGTTTTGATTTTGATCTTTTGCCAATTTTCTAAATGTTTTTGGATTTTAGCTATACAAGATTTAGCAAATGTTTTTGGATTTTCTGATGAAGGTTTTACAAATATTTTTGGTGTTTTTGATGAGATTTTTGATAGTCTTGAGACATACAAGAACCTGATACAATCCATAATGAATTTACCCTAACATGACATGTTAGACTACCTTGATATAGGCAGGATAAACTGACCTTTGGAATATGCCAACTAGTAC
>VDFB02252616.1:152544012-152735204 GCA_007258455.2 Sequoia sempervirens
TGATGTTCTATATGTTATTTTTGGGACATTATTTTGATTGGAGGCTTCTTAGTCCTTCACCTTGTTTTGGAGGCTTTTCAATCCTTCATTTTCCTTTCTATCTTTTGGAGAGGATATTTTCCCATGAGGTTTTCTCCTTTTCTCTAGTTGTGAGAGATTAGATTGTTTGTACATGTGTGTCTCACAAGACTTTGTTTGTCGGGACCCATCATGCATTCTCTTTTTAAGGGTTTTTAGCTACTCCCTAAGCTCATCTTAAGGGGGGTGTTAGAGTAATCATGCATTAGCTAATAATTAATTAATTATTAGTCTAATTTATTCTCATGCACTTAAACTAAACTTATGAGTGACTTTCTATGTTAACTAGAGAGCAATTATTAGATCATTATGTCTTGTTGCATGGGATGTTGACACTTGTCATGATCTAATCCCTTTCTCATTCAGGATTGCTCCTATATAGTACTCAACCCTCATTGTATTATCTCTCTTGAATTCTATAGCTTTACCTTGTTGAGGAATATTGCTTATTAATGTTTGCAACTCTCTTGCATGGAAGGTGTCTTTCTTCATTGTTTGGTCCTATGGCTCATGTTTTTCACAATTCTAACAATGTTTACCCTTATAGACCATTCCCTTTTAACCCATTATCTAGTTAATTATTTATTTCATGGTTTTACCTTTCCAACATGTAGTCACATATTCATTATTTATGGTTTCACTACAAGGAGTTATAAAGTTTATTCCTTTATCTCTTTAAATGCTCTTATTTTAAAATGAATAAATAGGGTTGTTATTATTTGAGTTTAAGGCTCACATCATCCTAGTCTACTATTAACTAAATATGTGGAATCCCAGCAACCATAAGATCCGAGCTTAAGGTGTTTTGATATTATTTAAGAGAGATAATGATAAAATTACTTTTGTTGTTGTGGATGCCAAATCTACATAATGTTAGTCTTTGACAAGCATTACTATTGAAGTCAAATAAAACATAATAGATCTAGTATCCCTATGAAATATTGTATCATGTTAGATATGCTAAATAAGGTATTAAAACAACAAGAAAAACTAAATGAGCATATAAACAACATGAATCAAACTTCATTTCATAGTGGATTGGTGCTATTTTTGAAAATAGCCCTTTCCCAATCCTTGATAGATAAGCTAGATGATGATGATAAGATGGGAAAAATTAGTTCTCAATTGAAGAGAGTAACCTTGTATGAAATTGTGGAGAATTTGATGATGAATGAAGCCTTCCATTTATATAATGCTTTGATGAGAGAAATAGCCAAATGGATGAATGTGGGACAAAGATTTGACCAATCAAATGGAGCCACTCGTCAACTTGTGAGTGGTTGAGGAGTGTGCAAGATTTGGCAAATGTGCCCAAGAGAGGGAGTTTCAAATTTGAATTTGTGATATAAATGTTGAGTTTGACTTGTGCAAGGGACATGTAAGAACCATATAAGAGTTCATAAATGACTTGTTGGATGTACATGTCCACTTGTTTTTGAATTCAAATTTGAGGGAATATTCCTCAAAGATGCCATGTGATGGAAAATGTTGGATTTAATAAATCAATAAATTGATTTACTTGTGCAAGTGGGATTATCTAGAGGATGTGTGGGTGATTAGGTTAGGCTAATTAGGATTAGGTTAGCTTAATGATGATTAGGATGATTTTGACTTTTATGACTTAAATATTTGATTTATTTAAATCATAAAAGGATGGAAAATGCATTTGGATTTAATTAAATGAATGTTTGATTTATTTGATTAAAAGGAACAACCTTAGGAATGAACTTAATGAGTTTAATTTATCAAATGAATGGATGAAGGTGAAATTTATTATATAAATGAGCGGATGCATGTGAAGCTTGGTTTACTTGATGAATGCATAATGCTAATTTTGCATGTCTATAGTTGTCATTTTACTATTGTAGACATCTAAACTTGACCACTTACATTTGGTCAAATTTATCCTTTTTCATCCAAATATCCTCTTATATGCATTAATTAAGTAATATTAATATTATTTAATTAATTTTGAATGAAATAATCATGTTAATTGACATTTGTAATTAATTCTAAATGATAGGAGCATGTGAGGTCTTCCAAGATGAGTTCCTAAATAATAGGAGCACATGGGGCACCCACATGGAAGGTGGAACTCACCTTGAGTTAAGTTAACTGTTTGGAGTAAAAGATAACACTTCTAAATGCATGTAAGAATCCTAGAATTTAAAGGTTGTGTTTTATAGCAGAGATTGAGGAGACAAATTCAAATGGAGTTCCATGTCGGTTTTGGTCCGATTCGGTTTAAGTTATGGACGAATTATCTTGATTAGTTTTAGTTGGACTGATTGACTTTGGTGCCCAGATACATGACTAATGACGAGTTACATGATACCTGTAAATGCTTACATACAAATTTAACAAAAGGAATGACCATTTGCATGAATGATGGAGAGATATGTTTCAGTTAACAAAGAATGACTTGGACCCACCTTGGGCACCCAAGTTGGCTTCTTGGAGTTAACTCTTTTGCATGCTAAGATATTTCAGAAGGCTGAGTTAAGTGGGCCCATTCTTGGGCACCTACTTTGAGGATAAGCCTTGAAGATATTTATGGAATAAAGGTTGAGTTAGTACTTTAGTTTGGGACACCCAAATGGATGAAGGAGATGATTTGGTATTGTTCTCCACATCATAACTTTACTTGCAAGAGATAGGTGTACCTTTTGTGAGATAGGGATTGAGCTTTGTAATTGTAACTCTTTGGAGTTTACAAAGTTGATTATTGCCTACTCTCAAACAGAACTGAAGAGTTTGGATCGGTTTTGGCTAGGGTTGTAGAAGAGAAGATTTGGTGAAGGAAAAGAAGCATTCTCAAGCAAAATTGGAGTTATTATAATATGCTTCAAAGATTAAATAATACATTGATTCTTGGTGGAGCTTTTTCCCAAAAGGGTTTCTCCACGATATATGTTGTGTATCTTCTAATATTTTGTCTAATTCTTCTACAACCTTATGTCTTCATTCTACAAATGATAAAATGAATTAATCAGATCATCACCCACAAAGAATACATGTTGCTTGAATCACAGCAATCTGTAAAGTTTCTGAGTGTATTAAGCTAGAGAAGTACTCGAAATTTTCCTTTTATTTGAGTATAGAGCTTTAAAGGTTGGGTGTTAGGACTGCTATCTTGAAATATTAAAGGGTTTTGTTTGTTGTAGTGGGATATTTTACTATTGTGTTATTGCCAATTTTGGAAAATAAGTTTGTTACAATGAATTCTCATTTAGATATTGAAAGGTTCAATGGATCTAATTATGAGATGTGAAAATAAAAAAATGGAGGATCTCCTTGAAAAGAGAGATGAGTGATTAGTTGTTGGTAATGATACAAAGTCACCTACAATGATCTTAGATGAGGATTGGGCTAAGCTTGATAAGAAGGAAAGAGGGACCATAATATTATGTCTTACTAATTTTGTTCTCTTGAATGTTTAAGAAGAAACTACTGCATATATTTGTGGAAGAGAATAGGTAATATTTATCAAACTAAAAGTCATACTAATAAGTTGTATCTAAAAATACAGTTGTATTCTTTAAAGATGAAAGAAGGTGATTATGTTGCAAATCATTTAAATGTTTTTAATTTGATTCTAAGTCAGTTAGCATATGTGGATGTAAAGCTAGAAGATGAAGATAAATGCATTTTGTTACTTTATTCTTTACTAGAGTCTTGGGAAAATTTAATTGTTGCTATTAGTGGTAGTGGTGCAGATCCAAACATGGACAATATAATTCCTACTCTCCTATTAGAGGAGATGAGGAGGAAGTCTAAAACGGAAATCCATGATGCATTGTTTGTAAAAGGTAGGTCTGAGAAAAAAGAACCTAAGGGAGACAAGGAAGGGAAGGGAAGGGTAAGTCAGAATGACGGAGTAAGGTAAAATGTTGGAACTGTGGGAAACTAGGACATGTGAAGAAGGATTGTAAGAACAAGAAAGAGAGTTTTGATTCTTCTACAAAGGAATCCTCAGATGTCAGTAATGATGCATTAGTTATTTCAGCTAATACTATTTGTGATAACACTTTGCTTCATGTTTTAGAGTGATCTTCATAGAGAGGATGGCAGTCACAATGCCATGTGTGGCTCGGTACCACAGTTCAGTGGGATTTTTTGGCAGTGACGTGGATACATCATTGGTAAGGTTATCTCCATGTGATTGGAGATATGGTTTCTTGGTTTAGAGTGTATTTTTTATGATGTCATGTTATACTCTTGATACTAGTTTCGAGTTTGGCATATTACATGTTCTCTTGAGACCAAGATGTATATATGTTATGGTGCATGTGATCTCCTAAGAGGAGATGGTTAGATAATGGATGTCATGTTTATGTTCAAGATTGGAGCTTTGACATTGATCTTGTGTAGTTCTCTTATATATTGGGTACATTAATCATTTGCTTGATTACTTAATGATAGTGCTATGTTGCATTTGGAGTTTGGCATGGATTGGATAGTTACAGGTCCTCATGGATACTTGGAGAAATAGGTGAGGCTTGAGTTCTCTTATGGTAAGAGATATATGCTGGAATGGTTACTAGTAAGAAAAAAAATTCAACAGAAAAGACCAAGGAGCCTACACCTTGGTTGAACGTGAGTTCAACACACTTAGCGGTTACGCATGCCTCTGAAGAGGCAGTTTGGATACAAAGACTTGGGAAAGGTATTGGTTTTAATTGCAACTAAGTTAAACTTGAATGTGATAGTCAGAGTGTTATTTTTTTAGCCAAAATTCCTATGTATCATGCTCGTACTAAGCATGTTGATGTTAAGTATCACTTTGTGCAAGAAATGGTTGAGAGTGGGAAGGTATTAATTGAGAAAGTTGACACTTTAATTAATGTTGCAAATTATCTTATGAAACTTGTTCCTACAAATAAGTTATCTTGGTTTTAATCATTTGCTTGAAGCTTCATGATTATGCAGGTTGCATTTGAAGTTGCAATGTATTGATTAGTTGGTGCAAAAAGGCCATTGGCCTTGAGTCATGTACTTGATTTATAATAATGATTCCTTGTTTAGAATAACTACAATGTATAATGTCAAGCAGGAGAATGTTGGAAATAGGATGTCATTTAATTGCAACCCTAAACATTATTTATTTCATGTATATCCTAAGTCTTTGGAAAGTGTTCTCAAACACTAGGATTAGAAAGAGATTAATTTTGAATGAAATAATCATGTTAATTGACATTTGTAATTAATTCTAAATGATAGGAGGATGTGAGGGTGTCCAAGATGAGTTCCTAAATAATAGGAGCACATGGGGCACCCACATGTAATATAGAACTCACCTTGAGTTAAGTTAATTGTTTAGAGTAGAAGATAACACTTCTAAATGCATGTAAAGATCCTAGGAGTTAGGGATTGATGTTTACATGCATGAAGTTCAATTCAGATAGGTTCAGTTAAGTTCAATTCAGTTAAGTTCAGTTTAGTTATAGTTCAATTATCTTCAGTTACTTTTAGTTGAATGCTAGTTGACTTCAGTTAACTTGGAATGCATGACTAATGACTTGAGTTGCATGACAGATAACAGGTGACTACCTTTAGTTAACAGGGAATGACCATTCTTGCATGAATGGTGGAGAGATATATTTTAGTTAATAGAGAATGACTTGGACCCACCTTGGGCGCCCAAGTTTGCTTCTTGGAGTTAACGCTTTTGCATGCTGAGTTATTTCAGAAGACTAAGTTAAGTGGGCCCATTCTTGGGCGCCCACTTTGAGGATAAGCCTTGAAGATATTTACGGAATAAAGGTTGAGTTAGTACTTCAGTTTGGGATGCCCAAATGGATGAAGCACATGTCTTGGCATTGTTCTTCATGGTAGAACTCTACTTGCAAGAGATAGGCATACCTTTTGTGAGATAGGGATTGAGCTTTGTAATTGTAACTCTTTTGGAGTTTACAAAGTTGATTATTGCCTATATATCTCAAGCAAGTTGAAGAGAGTTTGGATCAGTTTTATTGTAGGTTGTGAAGAATATTTGGTAAAGGAAAAAGAAGCATTCTTAAGCAAGAATTGGAGTTATTGTAATCTACTTCAGAGATTAAATAATACATTGATTCTTAGTGGAGTTTTTCTGGAAAGGGTTTCTCCACGGTATATGTGGTGTATCTTCTAATATTTTGTCTAATTCCTCTACAAATTTTGTCTTCATTCTATGGATGGTAAAATGGATTAATTAGATAATCACCCACAAGGAATCTATAACAAAGAATACATATTTAGATCAATAATCATAAAGTTTTATAGAGTATTAAGCTAAAAAACACCTCAATTTTCAAAATTTGGTATTAGAGTTGAGGTTCGGTAGAGTATTGGGATGATTTTCTCTTAAAAGATTGAAGGTTTTTTGGTTGTAGTGGGAGCTTTTACTATTGTGTTATTATCAGTTTTGGAAAATAAGTTTGTTACAATGAATTCTTGTTTAGATATTGAAAGGTTCAATGGATCTAATTATGAGATGTGGAAATTAAAAATGGAGAATCTCCTTGAAGAGAGAGATCAATGGTTAGCCATTGGTAATGAGACAAAGTCACCTACAACGATGTCAGATGAGGATTGGGCTAAGCTTGATAAGAATGCAAGAGGGACCATAAGATTATGTCTTTTTGATGTTGTTCTCTTGAATGTTTCAGAAGAAACTACTGCATATAAGTTGTGGAAGAGAATAGGTGATATTTATCAAACTAAAAGTCTTACTAATAAATTGTATCTAAAAAGACAGTTGTATTAGTTAAAGATGAAAGAAGTATTAGGGGAAATTTACATAAAGAATGGGCCTCCTAAGAATGACATCATCAACTTTTTGAGTTATCAAAAATCAATTAAAAGTGACATCAACTGTTACGATGACATCATCCAAAATAAAAATAAAATTATTTATTTTATAAAATAAAACATTCTAAAATCCTATCAATTAACTCATGATGGTTAATTTAACTCTACATATCCTATTCTATCTCATTCATCTTTCTAAATATAAAATATTTTTTTTGTTTTTAGATTTATATTCTTAATTTTTATTATATAAATTATTATATTTTTTTTAAAATATTTTAATTCTTAAAACAAAAAAATATATAAAAAACATTTCAAAAATATTTTAACAAAAAATTTCTTAAAAATATTTTAAAAATTTAGAATGAAATTAATTTGTAATAAAATTCATTTGCGCTTCTTATTTTTTGTGAAACAAATTCAGTCCATTTTTCATTTTTCATTTATTTTTGTAAGTTCAAGCATCATAAAATTGGCTTAAAGGGAGCATATCAAAGTGAGGTGATTAGTTCTTTGTTTTTCCAGCACAAAAACTAAAAATATATGTTTGTTGCAATTTCATTAAAAATAATCGAAATATGTTGCTGCAATTTCATTAAGCAAAAAAAACTAAAACCCCATTAAAAAGAAATTTAAAAAAACAAAAATAAAAATAAAAAGAAATTAAAAGCGTTGGGAAGGAGAGAAAAAGGCAGAAAATCCACATGAACCAAAAAGAAATTTGAAAAATAAAAATAAAAACCAAAAAGAAATTGGAAAAATTGGAAACAATTAGAAGGAGAAAAAGTTGGAGAAAATCACCAAAAATATCAAACAAAAAAAAATTAAAAATTAAAAATTAAAAATAATGGAAGAAAAAAAGTGAGAAAATCAAATAAACTATGGAAAAGAGACATCCCTTAACTACTTTAGATATATATATTTTTAAATATAAATATACTTGTATATAAATTTTATATAAAATAAAATATCTAAAGTTTCTTTACTTTACCATTTTTTAAATAAAAATAAATAATTAAGAAAAAAAAGTGAACTTGAGTTTTTTAATAAATTATAATAGAAATGTATGTTACCATTTTTTTTAAAAAATGAACTTGAGTTTAAGATTTTTTAAATATAAAATAAAAAAATCAAGAAAGAAATAATCTAAAATGAAAAGTGAATTTGAATTTGTCAATAAAAATATATGTTACTGTTAATTTTTGTAGTTTGGACAGGTGTTCCATTCCCAAGGATTATTTAATTTTTCTGGAGATTTCTAGAAAGGAGTTACTTGTCCAAATAATTATTTAATTAATTAATTGATTCCTCTAGAGACTTCTAGAATCCAGTTAGTTAGGGTAGTTAGAGTCTAATTAATCTTAGCCATTGATTAAGATTAAATCATGGCCATTGGTTTTCCAATGAGAAAAGTATAAAAGGGGATCAATGGGCATTTGAAGAACACACACTTGAGAAAGACTTGTAGTGATAGCAAGTAGATTTGCAGTGAGAGCAAATAGTCTTGCAGTGATAGCAAGGACGCAGTGATAGCGTTGGGGATAGTAGCAGTGGAATTTCAGTAGGAGAAATTGAGGGAAGAATTTTCAAAGAAGAATATTGTTGGAGCTCTACCAATAAGAGGCAAGCAATTTATGTATCTCTTGATTTGCTGAAGATTAATAAAATTCCTCATCTGTAGTACTAGTTTTCCCTTTGGGGTTTTTCCAAGGACAATTTATCCAAAAATATTGTGTTAATTATTGTGCATATTTTATTCTCTACTCCTATGAGTTTATTTATGAGGTTGCAATTGTGTTATTTTTTAATATTTGTTGTGAATTAATTTTTGGCAGTCAAATAATCTATTTAGATAGGAGATTAATAATCAGTAACTGCAATAGAATTTTCACAGTTACCACTTTTAAAAACACAATGGACTTGTGTTTTTTAAGGAATTATAATAGAAACATGTGTCCCCGCTTAACTCATGTAGTTAAGTAATTTGTATTTTTTATATTTAAATAATTTGTATTATGTGAGATAATTTTTTCTTTTTTAGAGTTCCTTAGGAGGCCCATTTTTTATGTAAATTTCCCCTAATGGTGATTATGTTGCAAATCATTTGAATGCTTTTAATTTGATTCTAAGTTAGTTAGCATTTGTAGATGTAAAGTTAGAGGATGAAGATAAATGAATTTTGTTACTTTGTTCTTTACCATAGTCTTGGGAAAATCTAATTGTTGCTATTAGTGGTAGTGGTGCAGATCCGAAGATGGACAATATAATTCCTACTCTCCTATCAAAGGAGATGAGGAGGAAGTCTAAAACGGAAATCCAAGATGCCTTGTTTGTAAAAGGTAGGTATGAGAAAAAGGAACCTAAGGGAGACAAGGAAGGGAAGGGTAAGTCAGAAGGACATTGTAAGGTAAAGTGTTGGAACTGTGGGAAACTAGGACATGTGAAGAAGGATTGTAAGAACAAGAAAGAGAGTTTTGATCCTTCTACAGAGGAATCCTCGGATGTCAGTAATGATACATTGATTATTTTAGCTAATACTATTTGTGATAACTCTTTGCTTTATGTTTTAGAGTGATCTTCATAGAGAGGATGGTAGTCACAATGCCATGTGTGACTCGGTACCATGATTTAGTGGGAGTTGTTGGTAGTGGTGTGGATGCATCATTGGTAATTTTATCTCCATGTGATTGGAGATATGGTTTCTTGGTTTAGAGTGTATTTTTTATGATGTCATATTATACTCTTGATACTAGTTTTGAGTTTGGCATATTACATGTTCTCTTGAGACCAGGATGTATATATGTTATGGTGCATGTGATCTCCTAGGAGGAGATGGTTAGATCATGGATGTCATGTTTATGTTCAAGATTGGAGCTTTGGCATTTATCTTGTGTAGTTATCTTATGTATTAGGTACATTAATTATTTTCTTGATTACTTCATGATAATGCTATGTTGCATTTGGAGTTTAGCATGGATTGGATAGTTATAGGTCCTCATGGATACTTGGAGAAATAGGTGAGGCTTGCATTCTCTTATGGTAAGAGATATATGTTGGAATGGTTACTAGAAAGAAAATCTTTTTCAACAGAAGAGACTGAGGAGCCTACAACTTGATTGAACGTGAGTTCAACACACTCGGCGGTTACACATGCCTCCGAAGAGGTAGTTTGGATACAAAGACTTGGGAAAGGTATTGGTTTTAATTGCAACTAAGTTAAACTTGAATGTGATAGTCAGAGTGTTATGTGTTTAGCCAAAAATCCTATGTATCATGCTCGTACTAAGCATGTTAATGTTAAGTATCACTTTGTGTGAGAAATGGTTGAGAGTGGGAAGGTATTAATTGAGAAAGTTGACACTTTAATTAATGTTGCAGATTATCTTATGAAACCAGTTCCTATAGATAAGTTCTCTTGGTTTTAATCATTTTCTTGGAGCTTCATGATTATGGAGGTTGCATTTGAAGTTGACATGGATTGATTAGTTGGTGCAGGAAGGCCATTGGCCTTGAGCCCTACACTTGATTTATAATAATGATTCCTTGTTTAAAATAATTGCAACGTGTAATGTCAAGTGGGAGAATTTTGGAAATAGGTTTCCATTTAATTGCAATCCTAAACATTATTTATTTCATGTATCTCCTAAGTCCTTGGAAAGTGTTCTCAAACACTAAGATTAGAAAGAGATTAATTTTGAATGAAATAATCATGTTAAATGACATTTTTAATTAAATCTAAATGATAGGAGCATGTGAAGACGTCCAAGATGATTTCCTAAATAATAGGAGCACATGGGGCACCCACGTGGAATGTGGAACTCACCTTGAGTTAAGTTAACTGTTTGGAGTAAAAGATAACACTTCTAAATGCATGTAAAGATCTGAGAAGTTAGGGATTGATGTTTACATGCATGAAGTTCAATTTAGTTCAGTTCAGTTTAGTTTAGTTCATAATCAGTTTAGTTCAGTTCAATTCAGTTATGGTTCAATTATCTTTAGTTACTTTTAGTTGAATACTAGTTGACTTTAGTTAACTTGGAATGCATGATTAATGACTTGAGTTGCATGACAGATAATAGGTGACTACCTTCAGTTAATAGGGAATGATCATTCTTGCATGAATGGTGGAGAGATATGTTTCAATTAATAGAGAATGACTTGGACCCACCTTGGGCACCCAAGTTGGCTTCTTGGAGTTAAATCTTTTGCATGCTAAGATATTTTAGAAGGCTAAGTTAAGTGGGCCCATTCTATGGTGCCCACTTTGAGGATAAGCCTTGAAGATATTTATGGAATAAAGGTTGAGTTAGTACTTTAGTTTGGGACACCCAAATGGATGAAGCACATGTTTTGGCATTGTTCTTCATGGTCGAACTCTACTTGCAAGAGATAGGTGTACCTTTTGTGAGATAGGGATTGAGCTTTGTAATTGTAACTCTTTTTGAGTTTACAAAGTTGATTATTTCCTATATATCATTGATCTGTAAACAAATCTAGACTAAATTATGTTTTGAATGCTTAATTAAAACAACTTTGCGAAATTTTAATTCATACATACATTAGCAAAATTATGCATCAAAACTTAAGATGAAAAACAAAATTTGGAGAGAAGAAGATAGAAGGTGCAAACAGAGTTTGATTACAGAGTTCGCCACAAACGTGACTACATCTCTGGGTCGGCTCCAATAGAGTACAACCGGTCCGATTAATCTCCAAAATCAAGTACAATGCACCAAGCCCTTTTCCTACAAGCACTCCGGCAGCATAACAACGCTCCGTCGTACGAAAATGGCTCAAAAGAGATCTCCTTAGAACTCCTCTCGAATCACCTGTGTTTCTCTAACTTGAAAATTCTGAAAATTCTTAATCTAAACCTCACTCTCACTCCCCTTTATATACAAAAATTTCACCCAATTTGGTGAAAACCATAAGATTTACCAAAATCCCCCATATCTCCTAAAAAACAACTTAATCTCCCCAAAAAAACCTCTAAATACCCAATAGGATTATATTAATCCTTTACAATTTTAAAGCCCTTCCCTTTTCTCATTTTCGGGCTATATTGGTTAGAGGTTGATGTTTTGTTTTATTAAATATAACCTTTTAAGGCTATTAGTAAGTGATCGGGTCTAACTAATCAACAAAAGCAACCCATGCCGTTATCATACCAAATATATACGCTGGTAGGTTGGTGGCTTACCATTTTGGTAAGCCCGCGGTCGGCGGTTCAACCCTGGTCGCTGGATTTTTATAGCCAATTTTTGCTGTTATGTAACAAAACAAAGCATTTCCCAATATAGACTTGTGGATGTTGTGCGCCCGAGTGGTGGAGGCGTGTATTTGTTGTTAGAAGGTTAAGGGATCAAATACCCTTAACCCTTTTATCGCAACGTCCCAACGAACTGCCGACCGAAGGAGTGAAAGGCCACGTGGCAGAACCTGTTTCACTGACTATGTTGACTGCGATGCCGACTGGGTGCCAATTGGATGATGATGTGGAGGCTGACGTGGATGACAACTGTGCAGGTGACGAGGCCGATGACTAGAGCTGACTCAAATAATGACGTGTCATGCTGTATCGCGTATGGATGCCACATGTCAGTTGCGGATTGGTTCGTACAACTATGACTTGGATGCCACGTGGCGGATACTGACTGGTCCACTTTGATGTCTGTACAGTATGAAATAATGATGTCAGCATTTCGTACGGTCAAAAGTCAACATTTCTTGCATGAACTTTGACTGCTGATAAGTTGAGCATACGATGTCATATTTTGACGAAATGAACACCGTTGGAATCGTCTCGACGAGCTCTTTGCGATGACACTAGTTCCATCAATTTTTGAGATGATCATTTTTCGCCTTTTGGACACCCTCTGACACTAGTTTGACCCAAGGTTTGACTAGCCATAACTTGCACAAACATACTCCTTTTCACTCCGTTCAAGTTGTACTAGAATCAGGACGTCGAGATCTTTCTGATGGTGCAAATTCTGGAGAGAAATGAGACACTTCAATTTCCACTAAAAATATCCACCAGATCAATCGCAAGCAAGTTGAAGAGAGTTTGGATCAGTTTTATTGCAGGTTGTGAAGAAGATTTGGTGAAGGAAAAAGAAGCATTCTCAAGCAAGAATTGGAGTTATTGTAATCTACTTTAGAGATTAAATATTACATTGTTTCTTGGTGGATTTTTTTCCCAAAAGGGTTTCTCCACTGTATATGTTGTGTATCTTCTAATATCCTATCTAATTCTTCTACAACTTCTTTTTTCATTCTACAAATGGTAAAATTGATTAATTAGATAATCACCCATAGAGAATCTGTAACAAAGAATACATATTTAGATCAACAATCATAAAGTTTTATAGAGTATTAAGCTAAGAAAACACCTCAATTTTCAACAAACCCTACATCTAATATTGATCCCCCCAATAATCCTAATCCTCTGCCTACTCTTAGTCCTCCCTCCAATCCCATTCCTCCATCTAATCATAGTCCACCAATCCATAATCCTATTCCACCCATCCATAATCCATCATTCACTCCTACCATGCCATCTAAGCCAACACTTTGCAAGTTTCTCACTCTAGAAGTTCTCCATGGACTTATGACAAAGAATACATCCCCAAATCCACATCTTGAAGTCGTGGAACCATGCTGCCCCACTCCCCCATGTACAATCATTAGTGATGATACCCATCTCCATCCCACACCTATCATTACTATTACCACCTCTAGCACCACCCAAACTGTTGAAACCATTAGATCTATTGAATCTACTAAGCCCCCATCTCCTACTTCGAGAGTCATCAAACCCATCGAAGACACACAAATCCAATCAACTCCTCCTACTTATAGATGCACCCAATCCATCGAAGACACACAAATCCCCACTCCTAGTAGCATCAAAATTCATTCCCATGAACTTCATGAATCCTCTATCCTTCTATCTCCCCCACTTGAGGAGTCCCTCTGACACTCCGTCATCATGCCACCCATACAAGATGAGTCATGCCAAGAGCTTGATCCAAAGCATACCAAAATATCCCCTTCTCCACATCAAGATCTTTCCAACCCATCTAGTCCATCTCATGATCCCTTTGACACTCAAGATCCAACCACTCCATCTCATGAGCCCTTATCATTCGTTGCCACAAATCTAGATCCTATCATGTCACCTAATCCCTCTCTTGATCCCTTACCACTCACTCCTCCCAATCAAGATGTTGTTACCCCATCATCTCCATCTATGATCCTCCATCATCGCCTAACCCCACTATCCTCACACCACTTTTATATTCCCTTGGTACTGTCACATTCATCCATGATGGTTTCCTTGCAGAAGAGGAACCCAGTATATATACCACCCATCCTCCTCCACCTAATAGTGGAATCACATCACGTTTCCAAAATAACAAGCACCCTACCATAGAGCAAATTCTCAAAAGCATGAACTATCAAGGAAAAGGTTTAGGCCTTCATGAGAAAGGTATTTTAGAGCCCATCCATATCAAAGAAAATCCGCATACACAAGGTATTGGATATATCTCTCAAGAATCGCAATCCAAAAATGTTGGTACAACCTCTATACGTCCTCAACGAGCCTCCTCCAAAAGAGTAATAGGCTCTTTCAGTCACTCCACTAAACCATTTTCCACCATCCCCCCTCCATTGTATCACCTCAAAACAACCATCCATATTCCTCCTTCATCTTCCAAATTCATTTTGGGTCCTTATGTCCCTTCATCCACCATCTCCCATCATTCATCTACTTCATCCATTTTGGGTCCTTATGTCCCTTCATCCACCATCACACATCCTCTAGGTACTAAGTCCATTTTGGGTCCTTATAACCCACAATCACCTCCTCCATCCCATCCTATTCATCCTTTTATCCACCCATCACCTATCCATGTCACCCATCATAAACATCCCACTCTCATATTCCCTAATTAGGATCAACAAAGGCACACACTTACACATCCTCCATCCACATATCATCCCAAAAATCCAACCTCCATTACTCCATTCATGTTTCCTTCATATCATCCATCTCCTTGCACACATCCCATTGCTATTAAAAGCACTTTGGATGCTAAAGTAAAAATGCATAAATCTAAACATCCACATGAATCTAAAGCTCCTCATGTCCCCTTAAAAAGACATGTTAAAGAAAAGAAAAATCAAATCGAAAATCCAAATCAAACCCATAGGCCACGAAGGCCCACCAAAGCTAAAATCAAAACCATGTGAATCCTAAAGAAAAAAATTGCAATGCCTTCAAATGAAAAATTTGTAACAACATCCAAAGTTGTTAATTTGAAAGCTAATCATACACACCCTCTATCTCCTAAATCCATTTTGGGCCCCTATGTCCCAAAATTTACTATCCCATCTCCTCCATTATCCTCACATCAGCCATCCACTAATCCTCCAATCCTTTCACATCCCCCACCATATGCACCTATGTTGGTCCTGAAAACATTTCCCCATCACACATCCACCTTGTCATTCCACCCATACACTTTCCAATATCCCATCCATTCTCCCACATATCTCCTACATCAAATCCCTTTAATCCATCCTCTTGCATAATCCATTTATCCTAATAAGGTTGTACCAATATCCAATAGTCATTTCACACATGGTCTCTTAATACCTCGTATGGAACTTGATGCTTGAGTCCTTCATCCATCTCCTTATCACATTTCTTCTAAATCCACTTATCCAGATCCCTATCCTAATCCATCTCCATCCAAATTATATCAAAAATTCAAAAAAGTAAAAAATAAACAAAAAAAACAAAAAGTAAAGAGAAATAATTCATCCAATGGAAAAAACTTGGCAAATAAGCACCTTGGATAAGTACCATGATGAAAACCTGGAAAACATGCATCATGTGTAAATCCCCATCCGTCTCTTTCCATAATTGGAGGCAACTTACTACTATGCATCCCCTTCATCCATCTCCTCCATCCCACCTGTCTCCCACATCCTACCCATCATATCCCATTTATCTCCAACCCCTCCATCCTTCTTGCGATCTTGATAAAGACGTGGACACCTATCTATGCATGTTTTGGATACCTCTTGGTATAAATTCCCTTCATCCATACACTATCCTAATCCTGATCCACATACATCTACCTTGTCCACCCATCATGATACCATCAATATCCCTTCCTTATCCATGCATCCTATCCATACTCATCTCACTCCCTTATTTTCCCATCCTTCTATCTTCCATCCCTCATGCCTCATCATACATGACATATCTAGAGTGGGGCATATTCTAACCTTGTACCATAGTCCTTGGAGACATCATTCATCGATCCTATCATTCCTTCTATACCACTATTATTATCTCCCCATCCATCCATTGAAACAACCCCTTCCATCTCCTCATCCTTATCTTCCTATCCATCCATCACTGCATCCCTTCCATCCCCCATCCTTATCTCCCTATCCATTCATTTTTATCCTCATCCCATCTCATAATACCTTTTCATTCGTATTTTGCTATAACCTACCCCCTCATTCAATCTAATGCCATCTATCTCATCATCATCACTCCCACTTCTTTCACACATCTTTCCAATCTCTATCACTTTTCACCACTCATCTATCCATCATATCATCCTCCCAATTTATCGTTTGATGATTTGGATAACTATCCCATCCCATAGCTACACATGATCACCACCATCCTATCCACTAGGTCTATCTTGTCTCATCATATCGGTTCCATCATTTTATCCACTTATCATGGTCATCTCATCATCCTTTATCCATGGTTGGTCTTTAGGGTGTGTTTGTTTTGTGTCTTGTGTCTTGTCGTCGTGTTGTGTTGTCAAGTATGTCCCTATCTAGTTGGTTCTTAAAAAATGAGATCCACTAGTATCATCAGATCCAATCGGTTTTGAATATCTTGCATCACTTCAATCACTTAGTTTAGTTTCCATCTTTGGTCTTAATAGGATGTATCCTTCCTAACAAACCGCATCGATCCCCTCCATCCTCTTGATCCTATGGAAAAGGACGTTCAAAATTGATTGTAATCTTTTAATGCTTTTGGCTTTTTGTTTGTCATTTGAGCTCCCTGTCACACCTCGTTGTGGTTTCCTTGATCCATCATATCATGGTGTGATGTGACTGGTAAACATAGGGGCATATCTTGATCTTTTATTTGTTTTTGTCTTCTTGGTTGTCCTATGTAGTACCCACCAAGATCCTTGTGGTCTTGTGTTATGTTGGGGCATCCTTTATTATTATGGTTTTCCAACATTGGCCCTACCAAAGCCCCTACAACTTTGGGATGTTGGACTAACCTCTTTTTTTTTTGTGTCAGTCCCAAGCATATGATACGAAGTCACATTGGTTCTTTATACCTTGGTGCATAGTATCTCATGCTATATCAAAATTAGTGCTCATTACATGGCAACATAACACATAACACTTAACCTGCTTGATTTGGTTACTATCCATTTATCCTTCATCACTCTCTTCATCTCCCTATCCTATCCATTTTCATCCTCCCAACTCCATCTATCTTCATCATATCATCATCTCTTCAATCTTCTTAGGATAATATAGATTGGTTACTCTAAGCATATTTTCTTCCATCCTCATCATTTCATTCTCTCTTCAATCTTAGGATAATATAGATTGGTTATTCTAAGCATTTGTTCCTTCATCATTTTCATTTATTTCAACCATCTCACATCTCCATCCAATCCTAATCCATTCAATCTAACACAAATTATCCAATCACATCCTTGGTCTTGTTCCTAGCCTTGCTACAAGCTTTGATCCACTCATCATCATTGTCATCATCATCAAGATGTATCCTTTCCTATCCTTTTGTGTTGTTTTGGGACGTATCCTTCCCTCATCAACAACACCTTCATCATCATCATCGGGATGTATCCTTCCCTATCCTTTTTTGTTGTTTTGGGATGTATCCTTCCCTCATCGACAACACCTTCATCATAATCATTAAGATGTTCCCTTCCCTATCCTTTTGTTTTATTTTGGGATGTATCCTTCCCTCATCAACAACACTCTCATCATCATCACTAGGATGTATCCTTCCCTATCCTTGTGTTGTTTCATGATATATCATTCCCTCATCAACAATACTCCATCCATCATCAATCCATTTTGGCTTGTAGCTTGACTAGAGAAACATCACATTTGTCCTTGAATCCATCTGTGCTTCCTTTCTTCTCATCTTCTCTTCCCAATCTCCTATCGCTTATCATTCTCTCTTATCCATTATTTTGCATCATCTTCCCCATCTACCCCTTTCATTATCTCATCCATTTCGAGAGCACACCCGTGTTCTCTTGAACCCGCATGTCCTCTCAAGGGAGCATCCTTAATCCCTAATCTTCATCTTCACTCCTATCATTCTTCTTCCTAGTCACTTCTTTGAATGACTGGGGCATCTTTCCCAATCTAACCATCTTTTTCTTGGTGCTATCTTTTAATCTTCTTTGAAATGATGCTACTTCATAACACCATCTCAAAGAGGGGAAAAATGTAGACATCTAAATTTGACCACTTACATTTGGTCAAATTTATCCTTTTTCATCCAAATATCCTCTTATCTGCATTAATTAAGTAATATTACTATTATTTAATTAATACCCCTAAAGTCCTCTAAATTCCTAAGGTATCTAGTTAAATAATTAAATACCTTACCCTTTATTCCTTTCCTCCAATGAATTAAATAAATAATCCATTTATTCAATTCCCTTCATCTCCCATCCCCCATGATCTTCACTTAATCTTAATCCACCTCTTAATCCCATCATTAGGGGTGTGCACATGTCTAATCCATGATTAGGATGTGTCACATCCTCCAACTTTTGCAAGTTTGCTCCTAATCTTAATTAGCCACCTAACTATCCTCTAATCATTGATTAGGTAGTCTTCCCCAAGGAATTTTTAATTCATTTTTGTCTTCCCAAGGTCTTCTTAGGGAATTTTTAATCCCATTTACAATCCCCATGTCCTTTCCAATCAAATTTTAAATTCCATTTTATTCATCCAAGGTTTCTAAGGAATTTTTAATTCCTTTTATCATCCCCATGCACATTAAAAAGGATTTTTTAATTCCTTTGGTCAACTCTTTGATCTTAGCCCTTGATCTCTTGTCCTCTTTCAATCTCCACCATCCATTGGATCTCCCTTGGTTAAATGGCTAACACTTAGCCATTTTTTTATTCTCTACCACCATTCTAAAACCCTAAGCATTCATCCTCTCAATCTCTCAAGCACACACTACCATCTCACATCCATAGCCAAATCCACCATCCTTGCATGCAAATCAAACAAAATCAAGCCGTTATGCTGCCGAAATCGATCTAGGAGAACACAATCGAACAAATCAACAAGGCCAACCATTTGATCAACTTAGGCAAGGTAATTCACTTGTTTCATCTTTTCTTTGTTCAAATTCAACTAGGCCAATCTTGAGGTGTTGTGTTTCATTTATGGTGTGCTAGAAAATATGTGTGAAATTATATTAAAGAAAACACATTGAGATAGAAAGTATTACATTAAAGAATCTATCTAAATCAAACATAGTTTAAAAACAAAATTCTTTAAAAATTTTGCATCCTCCTCTAATCTTAAATGTCTTGGCAATTTGTGCTCTCAGATCTTATTCCTGCACAAATCCTTGAGATGTCATCTAAGAAATGAGTAGCCTATCCACTTACAATGCAGATTATAAACCTACATCTATATGATTAAAAGATTCAGCTGTATGAAATGATAAATGGACATGGTGAAATGGGTTGATATGCACAAAATGATATGAAGTGGAAGACAATGCAAACTATGCTAATGCTAATGGGATTAGAATTGATTCTACATGCTGAATTAAACTATGAAATGCCTAAAGGAGCCATCATCCAAACAAAATTGATAACTAATCTAAATGCTAAACTGATAATGCAAATGAAGCTCTAAAAACTCAAGTGAAATTATACTGAGTAAGATTATGCAATTGCTCCTTATGCAAAAGTTGTAAATTGGGCCCGATTTATAGATTCTTCCAAGGCATTGGGTGAGTTGGCAACCATGAGTGATCAAGATTCAATTTGGAGAATCTGACGAAGAAGAATAAATAGGATGGAGAAAACAAGGTAAATGTTCCCTTTAATAAAACCATTTTGCCAAGTGCAAGAGGGAATCATTTGGATGAAGAAGCCATGTGTCCTCAAGGTGATTAAATTGTTGAGAATAATTATCCAATTTAGAAAATAATAATAATAATCATTTTCATGTGACACATGGTGAGTTGGAGGGTGAGGTGGAAGGTAGTTAGAGAAAAGTATGTTACATAAATGTGATGGAATTCAAATTTAAAAATTTGAATTAAGTGAGAGGGAAGTTAATTAAAATAAAACAAATTATTTAGATTTTCTCATTTTAATTAACTCATGAAAGAGTTGAATTGGAGTAGAAGAATTAAGAGGAAAGGAACTATATAAATAAATTTGATTTATTTATATAGTAGAGGAATACAAATTTATTAATTAAATAATCAACATTTAATTAATATTCTCCAAACCAATTTTTGCATGTATACATTTTTCCCCTCTTTGAAGTGATGTGTTTACACATTACTTCAAAGAAAAATTTACCAGTGCTGCTAAATATTTTAATAATGCCCCGAACAGTGTTTTCAAAAGATTTATGAATGTATGTCCCCTCGGGAGATAAATTGAGAAATTTGTGATGAAAAAGATTTTTGATGATTTTTGAAAATTTCAATTGATTTATGATGATGATGACAATAAAATCATGATTTGATGGTATTCCAGTGATTTATCTCCTGATATGAAAGATTGCAAGCTGCCCCAATTAATTGCTCTTTCAAAAGAAATTAAAATAAAGCCACCAAAATCACTCCCTTAATTACCTTTATTAAGAGGTAAAAATTGAAAAGTAATTCATTTGTGTAAATTGCATTTTAAAAATTATTTGGAGGGAGAAATCATTTTGGAGCTTCTGAGCAAGATGGTGATCCCTCTGCAGCATCATCGATTCGAGTGAGTACGACGACATAATCAGCTAGCGGGATATGAACCTCCCGTAAGAATTTTGAAACCTCCCTTGTGGTTTTGAAATGAATTGTTGTCATGTTTTTCATTTTGAATTTTAAAATTGCAAAAAAAATTAGCGCTTTTAAAGGTTTTCATGGCGCCTAGACTAGGAGTTTTGGCAATTTAGCCAATAGTTTTGGCGCTTTTTCCAAAAGTTTTGGCACCTCCAAATTCTATTTTGGTGCTTCATTTTTGGCACCTAGGAGGTCCAAGATGGCACTTCCAAGTGGCCAAGGGTCAATTTTAGGGTTTTGGCGCTTTGGCGCCCTATTCCAGCGCTTTCAGCTGAAATGACACTTTTGCACTTTTCTCTGTCACTTTCAATTGAAATGGCACCTCAACATGATTTTATGGCACATCTGCCAGAAATGGCACCTCCAAGCCACAGAATGGCACATTGATTCGAAATGGTGCCTCCACAATCTGGTTTGGTGCTTAAGATAGAATGAAGATGTTTGTTATTTTCTCCCTTAATTTTGATGTTTAATCGCTTTCAGCCGTTCATTAGGTTTCTGATGATAGGATAGATGATTTAGTGACCTCATGATAGGCGAGACACACTAATGATGATGTTGTTTTGACCTCATGATAGGTGAGAATCAAAACAAAATGTTGATGAGATTTGATGAAAATTTCAATAGGATTGATATATTGATTGATTGATGTTTAATTGTTTTGTTGATTTGGTTTGATTGATATGTTGATTTGTGATGTTTTCAAAATGATAGGAGATAGATTTAGATAATCTTTAGTCCCAAGAGTGATTTTCGCTGACATGGGAGATGATACCACAACTATCTCATGCTGAGAGAGATTGTTGAGAGATGTGGTTTGTCCGCTTTGAAAGATATGCCCCAGGTTAGGATTAACCGGGGATTGTTGACAGCACTAGCAGAGAGGTGGCATAGTGACCACAACACTTTCCATCTGCCCACTGGAGAGATGACTATCACACTAGAGGATGTGTATAAGATTTTGCAAATTCCTGTGGTTGGTGACATTGTGACCTATGACTCGACCGAGTAGGGAGGTACAGATGCATTACGTCGACTTTTTCATGATGAGTAGATTGTTGGATGTTGGATGCCATGGTTAGAGATATTTTCTAGTGATGTGCCTTTTCCTTCCATTCTTGCAAGATTTTCGGTGGCTTTTTATGTCCTGACAAGAGGGAAAAGGGGTTTTATGTTGGTTGGGGGCGCACACTGGAGCAGATGGTTCAGTTCGGGACCTTTTTTTCTTGGGGGTCATGCATGCTTGCTCACCTATATCATGATTTGCACCAGGTGGTATATCTGGGAGGAGCCAACTTGTCTGCTAGAGTCACATTGCTCCATATTTGGGCTTGGGAGCACATTGCGGGTACATGACCTGAGATTGAAAGATTCTGACCATTCAGGAGGCCATACGTTTATTGCTATGCCGACGCAATTGTCCAACATAAGTTGGGAAAACTAGAGTATTGGCGACGAGTTCTCAATGATTTGGATGTAGTCATCTGGTGGCCATATGTGGATTATGAGCAGTGGGAAGAGAACCATCTAGAGGTTCCCTATTTTATGACAACCAGATGTCTTATTGGGTAGACTCCATACATCATTGAGAGATTCTTGTTACTGAGGGTACTGAGACAGTATGGCCGAGTGTATGGGATGCCACAGGGATCAGCCCTGTATGCCTATAGGTAGCAATATGTCACAAAGTGGGAACCAACGTCCTACAATGTTGCATGTGAGGAGTTCATGCATTTATAGTTGGTGCTCTAGGACTATCATCTAGAGATAGTTGAGGGTTACAAGAGTGATGATTACACAACATATTGTGGTCAAAATTCATTTTCAAGGATTTTGAGACCTAACGAGTCCATGTCGTCATTTGAGGATGACAAAGACAGACCGGCCAGACAAAGACGAGGTAGAGATGACAGGGATGAGGAGCAAGGAGAGGGTGGAGATGAGGGTGATGATGATGACAGAGGGGATGATGGGGGAGACGGTGGTGGAGGAGGAGGTGGAGGAGATGTAAGAGGTGGTGCACATCCAGGTTTAGAGGTCAAAGTGCCTCATAGGAGGCGATCCTTGGTGGAAACATCACATCAGCGTGTACACATATGCCTACCTTCCCAGCAGCAACAGTCCCAAATCATCACCTTACACACATAGGTCTAGACTGTTTAGGGACAAATTACACAGTTACAAGGGCAGTTGCAAACACAGACCCAACTATTGACCTAGGTGTAGGCACAACTCTTATAGGCATAGGGTCAGATTCAGACTTTGAGAGTCAAGAGAGATGTTTCCTGGTAGCAGTTGGCAGATCTATAGGGTTAGGGACATGCACAGGGACAAGCACAGGGAAATGTTACAACACTAATTGCAGAGAGAGATGCTTTGAGACGTCGGGTTGAGTAGGCAGAGGCCATTACAGAGAGGTTACAACAGGTTGCTATAGCCACGGGAGTTGTAGACACTGATACATTTTGATCAAATTTTTTATGACGGCCCATTAGAATTTTGACGATGCCAGGTCAAAATTTCGATGTTTCAAATGTCGTTGAAATTCTGACACAATAACAACAATGAACAACTGTTTAAATTCCGATGGGCCGTTGTCGAAAAAATTGATCAAAATGTATCAGTGAGATTATTTCAGGGAGATACGCCACACTTCTGAGGAGCTGTAGTTTTATAGGGATCAATATCATGAGTTGGTCCCACCCGAGTGGCTATAGAGCTTTACCCAGTCTCGAACTAGTAGATCTCAATCTCGAATAGTGAGCATGGCTATGATACATCCATTACTAGGGGATCAGAGGGATCCAGGTGCAGGGACCTCCAGTGCAGCAGGGGGTATGAGTTTAGTGAGGCCAACAGTGTTGGGAGGCAATACTACATAGTTTCAGTCATTTTATGCTATGCCATGATGTATACATTGACTTTTGATGATACCACCCTTTGATGTTGTATTTCTTAATATTCAGATATCCTTGTACATTTGACGTATTTTTGAGATATATATGCAGTGATGATGATGATCCTATGTGTTTATGCATTGATTTATGATGGATGCATTTAATTTCCATGTCCCATATGTTATGAGATGCTTTATGATGATGATATTATATGCCATGGATGCAATATGTGTTATGATCCTATGGTTTTTATGCAAATTTCTACATATTATTTTGTATTTTTTTGGTGCAATGATGTATGATGCATGATACATGCAAGATGATGTTAATGCAAAGATGAGTGATTCTAATAATGAATGAATTTATATGGTCCTATGGATGTATGATATGCATGGTAACTTATGTGTTGTATTTTTTTAATGCAAATATTATGATCTAATGCATGTACGTAATGAATGAATGATTTTTTGCATATGTTGATGCCTAGGATGTATGGCTAGATGCATATGGATGAAAATGATACGATCAATGCATTTTTTTTCCTAGATTTTTCATAATGAAAATATATGGTTAATGACCTAAATGAGTTCCTAGATGATATGATAATGCTATAATTGATGTCCTAATGCTTATGTCTCTAAATGATGTTTTGGTTATATCAAATGTACTCAATCTATTAGTGATAAAAACATCAACCTTAGAAAAATCTATAAATTCCATTACAACAACCAAATATGAATGCAATCCTAACAATGCAATAGTGACATCCCAGTGATTTATCATGCTTATTGTCATCATTGAGTTTTTAAAATGTTGAAAGTGAGTACAAACATCGATGGTAAAATTGAACCATGATGACCTAAGTACTACTTCCATGACGTTTGATAGTGCAAGTTAACACAAGCATCTAGGTATAATTGGACCAAGATGACCTGAGCATTCCTTGTGTAAACAAAAAAGAGTTAACATTTTCTATGTGAATTCGGAATATCATCAGTGATACTTTGTAGAGCACGTCCCGCGATGATTCTCATAGTAATAATGACTAACTCATAGGCAACAGACAAAGAAAATGTCATTCTCGATCATAGCTTTTCTAGTTCTTTGACATCCTTGAATTGCTCCTAAGAAATGATAACATAAATCATAGTGCAAAAAATTTTGAACATTTGTGTGAAAGTGTTAAAACCATAATTCAAAATAGCATCATCCTTGTAACCTCAATTTTCTGCTATTTTGGGGTTTTTCAATTTTCTGAGTTTTAGGTGTTTTCTGAGATTTCGACCAAGGAACTAACCTAAAGACCTATCCTAGGGGTCTTGGGGGTTGATCAAAGATAAGCCTTGCCTACGTTATACATGCAGAGACCACGTAGTTTGACCAACTCGACCAATTTAAGGACCAGGATATGAACAAACACTTAAGTACAACAAACTGCAACAACGCAATTCGACAAGGTGATTCTATTTTTGGCTTTTTTGGATTTTTGACCTTTTTAGGGATTTTCTGACGTGACAAGGATGTTTGATGCGTTTCTAATGGTGATTGATGTTCCATGTTTGATTTCACTATGATCAATGTTTTCACTGTGTTTGTCTTCCTGTTGTTCGTCTGTTGGTTTTAAGCTTAAGATTTGTTGCCCCTAGCAAGGTCAATATTCTGGCCCTAGTGGAAACCAGCTAGTTTATCATGGATATGTACAATGATCAAGAAACCAAGGTGAGACATAACCGGCATAACAAGGGATGCACATGCAACTTGAATGAAGGATGCAGATGGTATTGATACCAAGCCAATGATCAACATACGTTCCCATAGAGGAAGAAGCCAACTTGTCACAAATAGCATTTGTTGCCAGGTTTTCACCACTTTCTTTTATTGCACTTTTTCATATTTTATGATTTTTTAATTTTAATTTTATTTTTCACTTTTTTTTGTATTTTCTCTTTTTGATTTTATCTTTTCGTTACCAAGATGCCTGTTTGCCAAGTTTTCACCAGGGTAACCATTTTTTCAGGACATTTTCTAATTTTTGAATTTCTTCAAAACTTTTTTTGATGTTTTTGGATTTCTTCAGGACTTTTATAGATGCATCGACTGACCTATGCATAAAATTTCTTAAGATGACTATTTTTGGGTTCCTCAAACTGATCCCCTTCTAGTGTGGACAACTGATATGCTCCTAAACCATAAGATGATATAATGACAAAGGGCCCCAACCAATTTGGTTCAAACTTTCATTTCTTTTCTATGTCTTGCTAATTGTATGGGTTCTCCTTCAACACTAAGTCACCAATTTGGAATGTTCTGGGTTTGACCTTGTGGTTATAATTTTTGGACATTCATTGTTGGTAGGCTTTTAGGTGATTCACTGCACGTTGGTGCCTTTCATCTAACCGTTCTAGTTCTTGTAATCTAGAGACCTGGTAATCTTCATCAAGGATGATACCTTTTAAGGAAACTTAGAGTGATGGTATTTCAACTTCAATAGGCACAATGGCCTTAGACCCATATACCAAAGCATATGGTGTAGCTCCCATCGGTGTACGAATACTGGTGCGGTACACCCACAAGGTAGGGTTTAATTGGATGTGCCAGTCACGTCCTGCATCATTGACAGTCTTCTTCAAAATCTTTAGAATAGTCTTGTTGGAAGCCTCTACTTGACCATTCCCCTGGGGATAATATGGTGTAGAGAAGTGGTGTTGAATATTGAACTTCTCACACAATTCTTGCATTTCTTGATTTTTGAACGGTCTTCCATTATCAGTGACTATGGATTGGGGAATGCCATATCTACAGATAATGTAGTTGAGGATGAATGATAAAATTTTCCTTCTTGTGATGTTGGTTAAAGGAATAGCCTCAATCCACTTCCTGAAGTATTCTGTAGCTATGATGATAAACTTGTGTCCGTTTGATGAAGATGGATGAATTTTACCAACAAGATCTAGTCCCCACTGACAAAATGGCCATGTGGATGCAAAATCTTGAAGTTCTTGTGTTGGTGCATGGATGAGATTGCCATGAATTTGACATTTCTGACATTTCTTCACAAACTAGAAAGACTCTTTTTCCATAGTTGGCCAATAATATCCTAAACACAGAAGTTTCTTCGCTAAGGTTAGGCCGCTTGAATGTGTTTCACAAACACCCTCATGGACTTCTCGTAAAACTAATTCAAACTCGTCGCATTCCAGACATCGTAAGAGAGTTCTGTCAAGACCTCGTCGGTAGAGTACGTCCACTATAAGTGTATGTCGGGCGGCTCAGCGAATGAGATTGCATTTTTTGTTTCGTGACAAGTCAGGTGGAAGAGTGTTATCTTTCAGGTAGGTATAAATCTCACTATAGATTGAGGTGTTGGTATCGGATAGGTGACAGATGACATGAGATTCAGTACCATCATAAGTAAACGAAAACAATTGTTCCACCAAGAACTCCTAATGACATCTTTTCTCTAGAATTTGTAACAAGGAAGCAATAGTAGCCATCGCATCAACGACTTTATTGTCCACTCTTGAATTTTTTTCAAATTTGATATCCACAAAATATTTCTTGAAATCATCTAGCATTCTCTTGTAAGGCATTAGTTTGTCATCCCTTGTTTGATAATCATCATTGAATTGATTAATGACTAACTAAGAATCTCCATACACTTGCAATTCTAGCACTTTCCACTCTACTGTTGTTTTGATCCCAATGATTAATGCTTCATACTCTACCATGTTGTTGGTACAAGGGAACATTAGTCTGTATGATTTTGGTATGGTATGTCCTTGTGGAGTGACAAATAGGATTCTGGCTCCTAATCCATGTTGGGTATGTGATCCATCAAAGTATAGTGTCCATTGTCTTGCAACCACAATAAGAACATCAACATCTGGAAATTCAATGTGTAAAGGATTATTATCTGGTAATGGTGCCTCTACCAATTGATCAACAATCGCTTGTCCTTTTATTGCCTTCCTATCTACATATTGGATATCAAATTCGCTGAGTATCATGACCCATTTAGCTAATCTCCTTATTAGGTTTGCTTTGATGAGGAGATATTTGAGAGGATCAATTTTGGCTATCAACTTGATGGTGTGAGTTAGCCTGTAGTGTCATAGCTATAGAGTAGCAAATACTACTGCTGGACATGCCTTTTTAATGGAGGTATAGTTGATCTCATAGCCATTTAGCATCCTATTGATGTAATAGACTGCTCGTTCTTTTCCCGCCGAATCTTCTTGTGCTAATAAGGCTCCCAATGATGTCTCTGTTGTAGCAATATATAGCAGTAGTGGCTTCCGTTCTGATGGTGGTACTAGGACAGGCGGATTCATTAAATATTGTTTCAAATGGTTGAAGGCTCCTTCACATTGTTCATCCCATCTGAAGGAAACATTTTTATGCAGCAAATGAGTGAAGGGATGGGTCTTGTTGGCCAGTTGTGAAATGAATCTATGGATTGATTGAAACCTCCCTTGTAGAGAACAAAGTTGACTAATGTTCTTTGGTGGTGGCATTTCCATAATAGATTTGACTTTGGTTGGGTCTACCTCAATCCCTTTTTCTGAAACTATGTAACCCAAGAGTTTTGTTGATGTCACCCCAAACATTCATTTCTTGGGATTTAGCCTTAAATTGAATTTCTCCAATCTGGTGAAAATTTTATCTAGGATCTCCATATGTTCCTCCCTGGTATATGATTTGGCTAATAAATCATCCGCATAGTCTTCCATGAAAGTATGCATTATATCATGAAAGATTGTTGTCATGGCTTGTTGGTAAGTAGCTACTACATTCTTCAAGTCGAATGACATAACATTCCAATAGAAGGTTCCCCATGGACAAGTAAAAGTTGTTTTATCTTGATCTTCTAGAGCTATTTTGATTTGGTTATACCCAAAAAATCCATCCATTAGTGATAGCATGCCATGACCTACCGTCAAGTCTACTATGATGTCTATATTGGGCAAAGGAAAATCATCCTTAGGACAAGATTTGTTAAGGTCTCAGAAATCAGTGCAAATGCAAATGTTGTTATCAGGCTTTGAAACTGGCACTATATTGGATATCCACTTGGCATAATCAATAGGTCTAATGAATCATGCATCCAAGAATTTCTTCAACTCTGCCTTTACCAATAGTGCAATATGGGGGTGCATTTTTCTCAAATTTTGTTTGACTGGTTTCACTCTTGGAGGTAATGATAGATGATGCATGATGAGTTATGGATCAATTCTCGGCATGTCCGCATATGACCAAGCAAAGTTGATTTGTTTTTTCTGTGAAAAATTTGAGAAAGCTTGGCTTTTCTTGTTCTGTCAAAGATGCTGCTAGATGGATATTCTTCACTGTTTCTTCATTGTCGATGTTGACAAACTGTGTGGGTTCAATTAAGATTTTTGATCTTTCCTAAAAATGCTCTGGGAGGGTATCAAATCTTCCATCCTTTGACGCCTCAGAGAGGTTTTCACCATCGGATGTGCTCTTCATTTTTACTTTTCTAGATCTAGTACTGCCATTGAATGGTTTTCAATATCAGATCTATTTCCTATATTATTCATTTTGTAGCTGGATGATTTGATACTCCCCTGTATGGAAGCCTTGTTACGATGTTCATTGGTGGAGTTTGTTTCATGATCGTTAGCATAGAGGAAATTGACGATGGCATCATCGTTTGAAAATGTAGGGATGTCAAATGGTTCGGTTAGGTCCCAGTATATGAGCTTAGGATGTACCAAGGGTAAGCAATCACCTAATGGGTTAAGGTCATAAATGGTAAGGGTTCAGATAATAGTGTCTTCCATTAGTCCAATAGCAAAACTGAGGTCTAGAAGGCAACTCTCTTCCGAATTATCTGTTTCACTTCGAGTTGAATCATCTTCATTGGAATCATCAAGGTGTTGCGATCCAAATTCAAACGGTCTCGATCTTGACCCTTGTCCCTCTTTGAGTAGGGGTGCATATTTATGTACCACATCAATATCCTTTTCATGATATGACTCTTCTAATAGTGAATCCCACTCATATTCATTGGAATTAGTCTCATGCCCGTCATTGGCTTGTAACTGTAGAATTCTTTTGACCACCTTTTCTTTTGTGTCCTCTTTATAGCCCAGTCTAGATCTTTTGGATTGATTAAAAGTGGTTGAATTGGTTCTACAATTCCTTCTTTTCTTTTACCCATGGGGCCTTTCCCTTCATATCCCATCTTTTCCAAGATAGTGAAACCTTTTCCATATTTAGTTGTACGTACATTTGCAGTTGCTGCCTAGGATTCTTCTTTATCTTTATAAAGCTAGTTTAGAACATCACTGTCTTCTACTTCATCAAATCCGGTGCTCTATTTTATCAACCATCCATTAAATTTGGTGACTGGTTGTGGGATTTTTTGTGTTGATGTAGAGGATTGTCCATATACCTTTAGAGAAGAAAAGTGTGAAAGAAACAGGGACCGTTCAAAGAAGTATTCACCAACACCCTTGTCTTTGACTTGGACTTTTTCATCAAATTTCTTTGAAAAGGAATTCAATTGGGCTTCATGATTTGAGGATGTGGATGGAGCATCTTCTTCTTTTTTCTCAAACTATTTAGTTGTGGAATTGTATTGGCTTTCATGATTTGTGGAGATGATCAATGATTTGGATGAGGAACTTGATTAGCTCTGCTCATTGGAAGTAGTGGAAATGGAAGCTTCTCTATTATGAGGCACAAAGATATCCTGGACATATTTCACTGTATTGCAATGTTGGGGACTGTTTGAATCAGCCGAAATGGTGATTTCCTGGCCACCACAAGTAAATTTTAGACATTGGTGATATGTTGAAGGGATCACCTGTATTTCATGAATCCATGGTCAACCCAATAATATGTTAGAGGTCAGATCCTTGTCTAAAACTTGACAAATTACATCTTTTTGGATTGGTCCCACTTGTATGGGTAGGATGATTAACCCTTGTGAATCTCTGTTCTCATCATCATATGATTTTATTGTAATATTTTTCTTTGAATCAATAGCATTCTCAGAAAATCCCAAGGCACGAACAACTTTAAAGTACATATATTTAGGCTAGCTCCTCCATCTATTAGGACATGTTTGACATGATGTTTATGGATTAAGACTTCGATATGGAGAGAAACATTGTGGGGATGAGAGATGGATGCGTCATCATTTTCAGAGAAGGATAAACAATGTGGCGTGGTTAAATGTCCCACCATGGCTTCAAATTTACAAACTTCCAGATTCGTTCGCACCATTGTGTCCACTAAGGATTTTTCCAAGATCTCTTTGTGGGTGGGTGAAATCTTGAGCAATTCCAATATTGATATTTGTGCAGGGATTTTTTGTAATTGGTCCACTATGTTGTATTGATTGGATGATGTTATAGATGTTTTAGATGAACCTCCTTTTAAGACATATTTGGCCTGTGCTCTAGTGGTCACATTCATTGGTACACTATCTTGTTTCCCATTGATTTTGATGAAATTGATCTAAGTATCATTCACATTCATGTCAAGTTTGGTGTCATTGATTTTATTTTCAAGGATAACAATGTCTTGTTCTTGTTTGATTGGAACGCCATAAATTGGATTATCATTCACGGTAATGTTTTGACGATCATTGGTTTCAATGGTATTCATTTGGTTTTTTGCTGCTGAGATATGATTTATGATAGTATCATGGACATAGTTTACGTTCTTTTCCTTATTATTTGTCGTAGAGGATTCCCCTTTTTTGTAGTTCAGTAAGGGATTTTTGAATGCTCTGTGATATGCATTTGTTTGGAGTCCCTCTATTCGTATGATTTTGGCATCTATCAAGTCTTGTATTTTATGTTTCAATTGCATGTAACTATTCGTTAGATGACCTTTGCATCAATGAAATTCACAGTAATGGGCATAATTCCACCATGATGATTTTACTTTAGGTTCAAAGCCTCGAGTGTCAAGTAGTGTTATGAGGTTATTTTCAAGAAGTTCCCTCAATGCAGATTCGTGTGATTGACCCAAAGGGGTGAATTTTTGGCGGTTTGATTGTGTTTGATATGGTGGAAAATTCAATGGGGTGTTACTTTGATTGTGACTACCTTAATTGTTGGACGAGGAGACATTTTGATTAGTTCCTTGATTGATGTTTTGATCTACCTTGGTTCTGGTTCCTAACAAGTTAAAGATTGGTTTGGCATTATGTGTTTAGGCATTACCATCATTGGCATTTTTGTTCCTTGTCCAAAATTTGGGTTTTTCATTGTTATGATGGTTAGATGAACTAGCATTGTTTGATCCTTCATTGTGAATTTTCAACACCCCTCTTTTGACTAAGGCTTCTTCAATTTTAACACCGTTTTCTACCATCTTCTCAAAGCTAGGAGGACATTGTAATTGCAATCTATAGCTCATCTCACTATTAAGGTTATCGATAAAGATTTCCATCATTTCATGTTCGGGTATGGGACGAGCATAACGAGCGAATAACCTTCTCCACCTTTGGAGGAATAGAAAAGATTATCCCTGTTTCTATTTGGTATTACAAAGATCCTTCATGGTTATCTCATGTGTAATGTTATAGGAATATTGTGTGATGAATCTGTTGACAAGTTCTTGGAAGGAATTTATGCCTGGTTGTAACTTTGAGAAGCATTCTATTCAATGAACACCTAGGCTACAAGGAAAGAGTCTCATTAAGTATGTATCCTCATGGGTGAATTCAATACTCATTGTTCAAAATTCTCATACATGGTCTGTAGGGTCTGATTTCCCATTATATTTGTTGTATTTTGGAAATTCATAGTTTTGAGGAAATGGTATCATGTTTAACCTTCTATCAAAGGGATATGGACAAATATCTTGTAACAAGTATCTTTTTGGAGTTCCACCTTGCACATCTTGGTGTTGTTGTTGAAGGTTTTGCATCTAATTTGTCAAGGTAGTCATTTGATTGAGCATTTCAGTTTCCATTTTCTTTGGGATACTCTTCAATTTGTTAACATCAAAGTCATTAGGTAACTTAGCCCCTTGGTTGGATAACATTAAAAGGTATTTCGCCCCATTCTTTTCAAAGGCTTTTTCTAGGAATTTATGGAAATTGGGGTCTTGATTTACTTGTTCGACATCCCCTTCTGTTATCTCATTTGTTTCTTTTTGGGAGATCTTGTGAAAAGGATTTTCCTTTGGTTCAACCATGGTATGTGGAGGTTCGGTTTCTTTGTCCTTAACTTTTTGTTTTTGGGACATTGTTAAAATGGGCATGCAAGTGATTAAGGTTTTCTAAATTTTGATCGTTATTTGAGAGGGCCAAGGAAATACCTAGGTCGAATAGAATGATGGATTCTATTGATGTAACCAAGGTGATAAAATTTGATACAAAGTGTATTTTTTCCAAGATGAAGGATAAAAACCTTGATGGGGAAACTCAACTTGATTATCAAATTTGGGATGTTGATGATGATGGGAACTTTTAGATGTTTGATCAAAGTTTAGGTAAAATATTTCACTTGGACAAGTCAATTTTAACAAATTTTTGGACTCTAAGGACAAATTTGAGGAGATTTTGAAATTTTGGTTGCAATTGTGGAAAGGTGAATGAATTTCCCTCCTAAACGAGATGTTCGAACTTTTGGAATAGTCTTGGATTTTGGCAATAATAAAATGAATACAAGTTGGGGTTGTTCTTGGAAGATTTTCTATAAAAATTGAAGAGCAATCTGTCCCTAAAGTCGTAAAGCATGGAAATATTGTTGGTGTTCCTTTGGACTAAGAGTTATGGGTTTTGGTTTTCAAATTTTAATTTTTCGTGAAGCCATTGGATAAAAACCATGTTTATACTCTTGTCAAGGTTGTAAATGACTCTGGACTGGAAAAATGTTTGAGTTCTGGTTTCAAAATGACGGATGGGAATGGTATTTAGCTCTCTATTTTTGGGTTTTAATGGAAGCACGTTACAGTGGGAAAAAGTACCAAAAAGGCATAAGCGCTATAGGAAAGCTCAAATGCACCACATAATGGCTTGGAAGTGCTATAGAAAAGGGTCAAAGCACCACAAAATGGCTCAGGTGCACCACAGAAATAGGCGAGTGTGCCACAAAAATAGGCGAGTGTGCCATAGAATGTTGGGGTCAAAGCGCCACAAAAAAACTCAAATGCGCTGGCAAATAAGGTGGAAGTGCTATAACAGAGGGTGAATGCGCTGGAAAAATTGGTGAAAGCGCTACAGAAAGCAGTGAAAGCGTTGAACTGGGGAATGCAACAGTTTGTTTCCAGTTTGTTTGATTTTTCTGGTTTTTGGTCAAAAGATGTTTTGTCCCAGATGATGTATTCTGAATCACAGTTTTGTAGTTTTTCTAGTGTGTAAAGTTTCGTTTGAGGTTTGTTTTGAGAACAATTTGACAAGCACAATCAAGCACAACATACATTCCCTAGGGCTATGATGGACTATATTCTCTTGGATTTCACGCAGGTTTTACCCCAACCACACTTATCTTTAGCAGATGAATTCAGAAGTTTGGCCACACGGGCTCCCCCTTACATTGCACTCTCTTCTCAGGTCAACCAAGCTTCCAGCCTCAATGAAACTTCCATGGCAGACTGATCATCTTTACTAAAGACTACGAGAATGTGGATGCCTTCCAGGGCTTAAATTTGACGGTCAACCTTGCCTGTCAACAAATTTTTTAATGATGATTATCTATTCAAAAGTGCCCTTAAAAAATTATGATATACCTTAGTGTAAGTAAAATTATATATAAATCAAATATATATATCATTATAATTCTATATAATTTTTGACAGTCTATCCAAAATCTCTCCTTTCATCTGATACAATCTTCTTAAAATTTTGATTGTATTTTATGGAAAAAATCTCTAAATACGGTCATACGACCATCAAATTTAAGCCCTGATGCCTTCACACTGATCGATGTTGTACCAAGAGAATAGATAAAGGATTTGGCCAATTCTAAAACAAGGGTTCTAGTAAGGACTTTTCATTCGTAGGAGTTGACCCAACGTGGTGAGAGACCATTGTTGCCCTTCTCGTTGGAGCCAACTGTGTGATATTGACGTTTACTCTAATAGCCACATTTATATCTCGGCTGGAAATACTCTTGGCTTTAGAGTGTTATCGGTTGAGTCATTCTCTTGGGTGAGTACTTTTTTCTCAAGGCAAGCCCTCTAGGATAAACAAAAGCGAGAGAGTATACCCACAGTTTGATCCTCTTTATTCTGCATGAATAAAGAAAAAACCCTCACCGTATACCCTACTCACACTCTTAGATTAACAAAGAATGGGTCTAGCTTTCTGGTCACCCAGTTAAGGGGAGAGCATATGCCTACCATTCAAAACACACCACAAAATAAATGAAAAAGAAGGGGTTTGGCTTTTTGGTCACCTAGTTAAGGGGAGAGCATATGCCTACCCTTCTAAACAGGAAGTAAACATGGTGTTCATTCCTTGCTAATTAATCTATGTTCCTAATTTAAGTAAGAAAGAAAGATATAAAATCCAACCCCTGCATGAAATTCATTAGTAGTTTCTCATAGATTATCTTTGGCAAGCGTTCTTGAGTTTTAGCATGATCTTTGACAACATTTTATGCAACTTGCAAAACATAAAATCTAACATTAGTTTTCATTCTTAGGAAAAATTTCAGAAACAAATGAAAGTGCCAAAATAGTAAGCAAAAGTGCCAAAACAACAGAGGCACAATAAAATTAATTGAAAGCACCACAAAAAATGGTCAAAGCGCCATAGAAACTCCCTGAAGTGCCACAAGATAGCTTGGAAGTGCCAAAAAACTCCCTTGAAGCGCCAAAACAGTCGGTGTAAGCACTAGAGAATCTTTCATAAGCACCAAAAAACTACACGTCTGAGCCTACAAAACAAAACTTCTAAAAAATGTTAAAATAATAGGGGTTAGGCCCCACAGTGGGCACCAATTTATGTGTGTTAGAAAATATGCGTGAAATTATATTAAAACAAACACACTGAGATGGAAAGTATTATATTAAAGAATCTATCTAAATCAAACATAGTTTAACAATATAAATTTTTAAAAGCTTTGCATCCTCCTCTAATCTTAAATGTCTTGGCAATTTGTGCTCTTAGAGCTTATTCCTGCACAAATCGCTGAGATGTCATCTAAGAAATGAGTAGCCTATCCACTTACAATGCAGATTATAAACCTACATCTATATGATTAAAAGATTCAGCTGTATGAAATGATAAATGGACATGGTAAAATGGGTTGATATGCACAAAATGATATGAAGTGGAAGACAATGCAAACTATGCTAATGCTAATGGGATTAGAATTGATTCTACATGTTGAATTAAACTATGAAATGCCTAAAGGAGCCATCATCCAAACAAATTGATAACTAATCTAAATGCTAAACTGAAAATGCAAATGAAGCTCCAAAAACTCAAGTGAAATTCTGCAGAGTAAGATTATGCAATTGCTCCTTATGCAAAAGTTATAAATTGGGCCCAATTTATAGATTTTTCTAAGGCATTGGGTGAATTGGCAGCCACGAGTGATCAAGTTTTAATCTGGAATTCGACAGAGAAGAATGAAGAGGATGGAGAAAACAAGGTAAATGTTCCCTTTAATAAAACCATTTTGCCAAGTGCAAGAGGGAATCATTTGGATGAAGGAGCCATGTGTCCTCAAGGTGATTAAATTGTTGAGAATAATTATCCAATTTAGAAAATATTAATAATAATCATTTTCATGTGACACATGGTGAGTTAGAGGGTGAAGTGGAAGGTAGTTAGAGAAAAATATGTAGAAATGCGATGGAATTCAAATTTAAAAATTTGAATTAAGTGAGAGGGAAGTTAATTAAAATAAAAAAAATTATTTAGATTTGCTCATTTTAATTAAATCATGAAAGAGGTGAATTGAAATAGAAAAATTAAGAGAAAATGAACTATATAAATAAATTTGATTTATTTATGTAGTAGAGGAATACAAATTTATTAATTAAATAATCAATATTTAATTGATATGCAATTGTTGTGTTTCCTTCATTTTGCATTTGTTTTTGTTTTGCATTTTAGATTAAGTTAGAAAACACTACACACAACTACAATTGAATTCCCTATAAAGTATCGCAATCAACTCAACTCAACTGAAACTATGATACTTGTGACAATTACATCAAAACAATATAAATAGAGGAGAGATACTACTTTTCATAAGGTTCTAATTACTAATGAGTTGTAGCTTTAAATTTTATAAGGAAGCTATTTGTTGCTTCAGCCTGCTATGAGTATAAAATCACTGAATCGTAAAGAATTGGATGACCTATCGTGCAGGATATATTTAACCAACACAAAGTAATAAAATATATATTTTTTTTTAGGCCTAAACTCTTCGACTTAGTTAATGAGACCTCTTCTAAAACAAGCTAAAGTGCTGGGTCCAAAATATTCCACTATTCAACAACTAAGCAAAAAATATTTCTTTAGCTACGTTTTCACATATAGCCCCGAATGTTTCATCCGGACACATCCGACACTTCCACCTTTCGAACAGAGGGCAATGTACTAATGGAAGGGAGTTCTATTGGTTAATATACATTTGTAACAATTAGTGCATATCTACCCACCATCTAACCATATCAAATCCAATCTGCCCACAAATGGAGGAGACTTGGAAAATAGGCATCTAGGGTTTCAAGTAGCATAAAGAATGATGATACGCATGTCTCAACTCAATCCTTGACCCCTAAAATGACAGGAAGGTGATTTTTGGTCTTTAGAAAGGTGGAATATACAAGCTAGGTAACTGTTTTTCCTTTTACCTTATTTTGTTACAGCTAATCAACGTTTACAATTTTGCAGCAACTAGGATAGGGTGCCCTTTCTATTTTCCTATGCCTTAGGAAGAATTTGCTCATTCCTACTCTCACACCCTAGTATTTCCTGGAAACAATTTCTACAACCCTCATACCAGCACCAAATGCCTCAATCTCCCCTTTCCTCTCTTGTTTTCCTCTGATATTTCTCTGCCCAAAATAGACCCCCAAATTGCAGATTCAAGGAGGATGAGGTCAGGTCTCCAAAAAGCACGCCGTTTTTGGTCAATTTCTACAAAAACGTGCCCTCTCTGAATGTCATCATGCTTCATAAGGGCATGGTCGCCTTCCTCCACCATGCTCAAGGCCATTCCCCATAAATGCAGGTTGTCTCCCAGTCGTATGAAGGAGTAGGCAGCCTCTTAATGCGTCTCTGCAGGTCGACTCTTCCTTTCTCATCTATTTTCTTTCACAATTATTTCTATTGAATTTTACTTTGTATTTTCTTTTTCTTTCCAAGGCCGATGACACAATATTTTATTTGATCTTTATTATATTAAATTCTCTTCCACCGAGTATGTTGTTACATATTTATTTGTATATGTCTTTATTTATATATATCGTTTTATATTTTTTTCATATTTTATTGTTTATTATTATTGATTTTATATATATATTATTAATATTTTAATGACTTAATCCTAGTCCTTAGGTTAAGTTGTCCAATTCGAATATCAGTTAACCTCATACCTTTACCTTATAGGCAGTGTAGGTAAATAATGTAATGGACAGAGCATCTAATCTCAAGATTACACTAAGGATTGGCATTACTAATTGT
Organism: Sequoia sempervirens; assembly: GCA_007258455.2. Classification (NCBI taxonomy): domain Eukaryota; kingdom Viridiplantae; phylum Streptophyta; class Pinopsida; order Cupressales; family Cupressaceae; genus Sequoia; species Sequoia sempervirens. Next base: position 152,582,540 of record VDFB02252616.1, read on the forward strand.
CAAACTCTTATCTCAGAACCACTGTAACCAAATCAAACTCGTCACACAAATGTACAATTCCAATCACTAGTCTGGGATAGTCTTAAAATATAACCAATACATTAGATTTAACAAATACATGATAATGAAAATAATAACATTCATTTATATTAGCATTAAAATTTATAACCATCACACATATACAACTACATGCTCAAGTCAATGTTTAATGAAAGGTCTCATCCTAGTCCAAATTACAACAGGACTAGGGATCTCATGAGAAAGTAAGGGGTTCCTAGGGGATGTTACATCTCTCCTTAATAAAATATACCAATATCCTGGCATATGGCTTCTGCTGTGAACTTGTTATCACCAGTAATCATCATTACTCGAATACCAGCTTCTCTACAAACTTTTATTGCTTCATGAACTTTTGCAGAGGGAGGATCCTATTAATTTGAAATATTTCATGATACTGTGTTAAATGACAGTAAAAATCCATGGAAAAGGAAAATGTGAAATGTCTTGATAGATATTTTTTCAAACAACATACTATTCAATTTTTTTTTTTAAAAGGGCAGAGGACAAGATAGACAAGCATATCTTTGAAAGTGGCAAAACTTGCTCTCAATCCAATAAGGCCAGCAAAGATTAAATTATTCTCTATCTCAGAATAATTAACTGGATCCAACAAGTTCATATGAGCAGGATGATTATCTCCATCATAATCACTAAACTCTCCCACGTCTTCTTTGTATGCAAGGCCTAAACAACGCAAAGCCTTTGAACTCATTTGGTGAAGCTTCATCAAGAGTAATTCCCTGGATGCATCATCCATTTCAACTATGGTTCCATCTGCTAATTGCAGAAAAGCACTTCTTTCTAATACGTTTTCCATAGCACCCTGCACAAAAGCTAGACATTAATGTCACCAAATAAATGCAGTCAAAAATCAAAAATAGTATAGCAGTAAAATTAAAATTCATGAAATGCTGCTGAGTCAAAAGCAAGCTCCCTGCTAGTATCCATCGTTTTGATGGCCTCCATGAGCGAGCACTGTGAGATGCAAATATCTAAACACTGATTCTCATGTTCATATGAATCTCTACTCTATCCAATATGAACTTGTACAGCTACATCTATAAAGGAAATATTGCATCAAAGAGCTATTGATTGTGAAAATAGCAAGCTGGAGGTATTGATTAATTAGGCGTCCCATCATTTACAACAATCGTATTGACCTATCCATCCTTTACCATAATCACAGTAACCTGATGCCATAAACAAGTAGAAATAATGGAAGAAATAAAGCACTAAAAACTAAGACAGTTATAAGACATAGATCACACGATTTTGATACATCAACCAAAGCTGACAATTATAATAATAGAATATATCTACTTTATGTTAGGATTATCTAAATACAACTTCAGTGCTTCCTCCCAATCCTATTCTAATGGACTGCATTAATGCCAACTCATGTTTTATGGTCTGTGGTAGCATACAACCTCGTTTAGCAGTAAGTGCTTCCAAGATCATCATTCTATCTTCACTAGATACTGAACACATATCCAATGGTACTGACAGGCAGATCAGATGTGGTGCCATTCAGTGCATGTCAAACTTTACACAATTTTCATCATTGGCTTTGTCAAGACTCTAGATACCTAGATCCCAAATTCCAAAGGCCAATTCACAACACATCACCACCGAGTGCTGACAAGTTGCAACTTGTGGCCTTCCTCCTTAAAGGGGCAGAGACCCACCTATATCTCAAGAGCCAAGTTTGAACATCACATTTTTTCAAAGTGCAGCTTAGCCGTGGAAGGTGACGAATCACACATAGAAGAGCAACCATTTCATCTTCCGTAAGCATTCCTTAGCTCTCATAGCATTGCAACATTATTTATACATGTCTAGATAGATAGTTATCATCAGAGATTAGACAGGCATAGCTGGTGGAAGATAGACAACCATACATATCCCTTGAGAGTATGCCATGTACAAAATGCACATATTAATAAAGGTTTGCTCCTGCTCTATTCTATGTCCTATGTGTCAAAACATGAATGTAACTTATCATTTCTAAATTATTGTATAACATTGCCTTTGCATATAACACATCTAGGTTCTAAGAGTGTTTTCCACCTTATATTGCCTGGGATCAAGATCACCAAAGTCACTGGATAAAAAGTGTCATATATTTTGATACATCAATCAAAGCTCACAATTGTAATTAGAGAATATCTGTTTTATGTGATTTAAGTGATGATTATATAGCAACTGGATAAAGATTGTCTGTAATAGAATGAAAAAGCATTAAAAAAGTATATAATAATTGAATACAAACCTTCACCAAGAGGTGATTCTGTCCAGAAAGATCCCTAACAATAACACCCCTAGATTTCCGGATTCGGTCAAAATCCAATCAGCTGATCGCAATAAACTACATTAAATCAAAGACAGAGAGTCAACAAAGTAGAAAAAGCACGTAGAATATAGATATTGCAAGATATCGCTGAAAAACATGACTATCAATAAATAAAGTGCTGGATAATAGCAGAATTTGGGAAAAGTCACTCACCTAATTTTACTGTGTCATTCTTAATAGTATAGTCTGCAATAGCTTTATCACCATTACGAATGTCATATTGCAAGATATCACTGAAAAACATGACTATCAATAAATAAAGTGCTGGATAATAGCAGAATTTGGGAAAAGTCACTCACCTAATTTTACTGTGTCATTCTTAATAGTAAAGTCTGCAATAGCATTATGGCCTTCAAACCTGAGATTCCCATCTTTTCAACGAAAACCTTTGTAGAGCACAACACATGGAAAATTATAATATTTATAAACAATGTATAAAAACCAGAAGTACCCTTTACCATTAGAGATTCCTTCTATTTTTTAACTAACAGCAGGAGGATTCTTTGTCCTAGATGTTAACTTGAGGTTTTCTAATCTTTATGTTCTTTTCTCCTTGGTTCCTTGATTGTTGTTAGCAAACTTGAAATTTTATTTTGTCCACTGGTGTTCCACATAATATTCTATCTTAATTGATTCAAAACCTAATTACCTCTATCATTTATACATGATAAATTACAAAATAGGAAATCAAACTAACCTTCAGAGTTGCTTCAGTGGGCAATCCAGTGGCACATAACTGGTGACCTTGACAAGAAATTCTTGCATCATTGCAAATTGCAGCAATTTTTGCAGGAGTTTCTAGATCTGCACTCATATGTGCAGGCCAATCTGAGATAATCCCATGAGTGGAGTTATATGTTGTTCCTTCCACATGAAATTCTTGAATTGAACTCACAGTGCGACCAAAGGTTACAAATTGAGTAACCAACATCTGATTTGTAAGTGTGCCTATCTTGTCAGAGCAAATCATTGTTGTAGAACCCAATGTCTCGACACTAGGAAGCTTGCGCACAATGGCATTCATTTGTGCCATCTTCTGAGTCCCAAGGGCTGAACAAGTAGTAGTGACAGCAGGAAGCCCTTCAGGTATAGCAACAACATCCAAAGCAACAGCAATCTTGATATAATAAGGTACACTTCCCAAATGAGAACCTAATGTTCTTTGGCCAGCCATCAACAATATAGTATCTACCTATTCCTAGCATGTGATGTTAGTGGGAGCATTGTATTTCGTTTATGTTGAGATGTTAGATGATCACAGTTTGGTATTAATGTCCTATGTCCCGATTCACCATTTTCTCTATGGTTGTTTTATTGTTCTTCTTGGTGTAAATGGCACTGAAGTGCATGTGTGTTATGTTACCAAGTCCCTTGAAAGGGGATGGATGTATTTCATTTCGGAGGTGTTCTTGGGATGCGTGCACGATGTGGGCTTGCCGAGTGATTATTATTATGTTTTGGTTTGAGAATATATGCATTAATATAGATGTTGTAACTAAATGCTATCATGAAATGTATCATTTAAATGTAATGAAAATATGGATATGATGTACACTGTTGGGTAATTATGCATTGCTTCGGCTATTTATATATATGGAGTAGGTATGCTTGACATGTGCGTTGAGTGGTTACAGGTACTAGGTGTCTCTCCACCTAGCTCCAAAGGTCTGAGTATACCTTGACAGTGGTTATAAGGAGATGTCACATTGGCCATTTATTGTTTTGCCTTACCTGTCATACTTGATCCGAGTGCAAGTCCCTAGTTATTTTACCCATGTTGACCCGGATACCGCCATTGGTATGATTTTGGATACCGTACTCATTTTGTGGATGTCCCGTGAATGTGTGGTTGATGTCTTGTTAAATTTCATATTTTTGTAATTTTATTCAATTAAATGCTTATATGGATTTAATAGTGAAATTATATGCTAAATAATAATTGGGGAATGAATTTAATTGATTATTGAGATTTGGGGTTATTTGTGGGAGTTTCAAATTGAAGAATGGAAATATAATTTATATTAATTTTAATTTGATTTGAATTTTGGTCTCCGCAAGTAATGTGAAAATATGCTTGTATAAACTTAAATTGTAAATTAAGGGTGGAATAATAAATTGGATTATATTTAAATGTTTTATTTTGGCTTGGGTGAAATTAGGGATTAAATGCGAGTAATTGGAAAAGAAAAGAAAAAAATATAATTTTATTTTGAAAAGGCAAAAAGGTTAAAAGGGAAAAGGCATTTGATTTTTCATTTTTATGTTATATTTTTGTGAGAAATTTGGAGAGGAAGAACCCCCTTTTCTCCAAATTCTTGTTTTTGTGATTGGGAGAGCAAATGGAGGAAATTTTGATGAGGTTTGAAGAATCTAGATAGGAATTGGTAGGAGAACATGCTCGGCGTGAATTCGTGCATCCACGGGGTGTGTTTAAAGTTCTTCTCTTTTCAAATTTTGCTAAATTGAGAGATAAGTTTTCAATATCTCCTCAAATGATTATTGTTTTTCATTTCAAAAGGTTGTGAATGGATTGGTGGGGTGTTAGAACCTCCCAATGACTTTTATTTCATAGAATTAGGGGGTGTATCAATTATTGTATGCAAATTTTGTGAATTTTCCCCCAAACATCGTTGTGATGCCAAATTTTTTAAGAAATATCCAAAATGGGAAATTGGTAGTGAAAAATGGTTGCTGTGCACTTTTAGACCAAAAGAGTACCTTTCATTTTTTTTATTTTGAGAATTTTAATTTTGAAAATTTTTTAAGCTATTTTAATGGTGATTTGGAAAAATTCTTGGTTTTTGATAAACTGATATTTTGGAAAATTTGAATGAATTGTATGAATTATGATGTTTATGAATGTGGAAACAAAGGTATACTTTGTGTTTGTTCAAAATAATGCTATTGAAAACATGTTGTGTGTTTTGTGAGAAAAAAGAGTTTGTGCATTGTTTCTCGTCCCTATTTAGATGAAATGGTGTTGATTTACGAATTGGGTCTCATTCTAGAACTACTCTTGAGAAGTTTAGTATCTCTATTCTCATGTGTTCATTGAGTGAACTTGTATGGTTGGTGTGTATGGAATACCTCGTCTCTCATGAGAGGTATTGGTGGATTGGTTTGGCCGGTAATTGAGGCCGTTGTGTTATCCCTTCTAAATCTTGTGAATGTAGAAGTGATTCTTGTGTGATGTGTATTAGAATTGTTACTCTGTGATTGGCGTGAGTGTATACCCTTCTCCCAAGTGTCTTGTGTGAGTGTGTTTGGGCCATGTGACCATCTTCTAGCACAATGGGAGTGAACCTTTTGGTTTCACAAGGTAGGGTGGCATGTAAACCATCGTTGGGGTTCAGAGGTTCAAGGAGCTAAAGTGGCATCGGTATCTTCTTCCTTCTTTGTTCATTTGCTTTGAAATTAGTTCAATTCAATGTAATTTGATATTGGAAGGACATTTGAGTCCTCTCCTTATGTTATTGTAATGTAGCTATGAAAGAACCTCTCTTTGAGATAGATTGTATTCGATTTAATTGGTTAGTGAATTAGCCCTAATTACGTGTCATGCTGTTGGTCTCAAGCACAATCGTAAGTGTATGATGTTGTTTTTATGCCTTGGAGAGTTAAAATGAACTTAGGAACATTTATTTTGGGTTTAAAATGCACATTAGTGTCTTCTAGTGAGTTTGGGTGGCCTGGTGTTGCCTTTGGGCGGCCTAGTCTGCTCATGAGTCTCCAAACTCACCCAGAAAGTTCCTTAGTTTGGGCAACCTTGTCAGTAGTGGGGCGGCCTAGTTTTGAGGGCTAACAGGCTCAAAATCGCCTATCTCTATTTGGGCGGCATGGTTCCATGTTTGGGTGGCCTTTTTCCCTGTACAAAAACCAGAATGTAAATGCTCTCAACCATGGTTAGCTAGTGGTTTTCCTAGTCTATTACCCCTGTTGGATAATTTTATGCCTTGTATCTTGTCTGTGACGATCGTTTTCATCAACTAGACCTTCAAAAACCTAGTCAAGTTATCTCTCTTAGGACTTATTTGTTCATCTAGGTTTCAAGACCTCGTATGGGTAAACCATGTAAACAAAAGTTGTTCATCATGGTCTTGAGGGTCTAGTGGCACCCTGAGCTTGTCCTTAAGTGTCTTTGTTGAGGACTTGTGGTTTCTCTTGCATCGTTTTGCATGCCTTCTTCCAAAGTTGCCTGGTTGTCAAACCTAGGGTTAGGGAGATTGTGCACCTAGTCTTGTGAATATTGGGAAGGTTGTAAACCTTTGTGGTTGTCCTCGTTAGTGTTCTCAACATTCCTCATAGGTCTTGGGGTGTTGTGTTGTAGTATCCTTTCATTTGTGTGATGTCACGTTGCGACAAGACATCTTGGGAAGTGTGTGTTGTCTGGAAGTGACCCATCGTCATTCCAATTAGTGGAAAGTTTGTGTCTCCTGGTTTGGCATCCTTTGGTGAAGGTTTGCGCTTGTTTAGAACTTGTTAAGTGAGTTAGGATGTGGATTGGAGGTTGATGATTCCCTCATCTTGTCTTGGTGTTGTGTTGCGATAGAACACGATCATGGGTTGTAACCAATTATCGTGTGGGAGTTGTTCTCTCTCTCTCTCTCTCTCTCTCTCTCTCTTGTATGTTCTTCGTGGTGGATTTATCCCATGAATGGTTAGTCTTCCGTTGTTGACACCTTGCTTATGCAATGGTGAGATCATCTGGTTGTTGTTGTCCTTCTGTCGTGTTTCATATGACACTTGCGTGCACGTTGTTGTGAAAGTGTGACATGTTGATGTTGTATCTTCAGTGTTGTGGTTGTTGTGTCTCAAAAAATAAGTTGTTCGGTCAAGTTTTGCCTTGTGCTTTGGACGGGGCACTACAAACAACATCCCATGAAATAATTTTTTTATAGCTAATGATCCACAATAGAAGACAAACAAATCCAATGGCTTTTGTTGGACTTTCTCGAGATTCAAGTAGTTTATTTTCAAAGGTGTATCATCATCATCTAAGGAAACTTCCTGGATTTGTCCTTGAATTTTCCGCACTTCTGTAGACATTCCATTGCTAACAACAATGCAAGTACAACAGCCAAATTGACGACAATGGTTCTTGCAAAAACCATGCATTTTTTTAGCTTGCAACTCACAGTCATCCATAAGAACCTTTTTTGTGCTTTTAATAACAGAATGGCTCTCTTCAGTGAGGGAACTCTATTCCATCCTCAAGGTTGATGTCTTCAGGAATGCAATTCGCATGCCCGCAGGAGCCTTGTCTCTCACCCCAAGTTCAACTATATCCCCAATAACAAGTTCTCAAGCTGGAAGATGTGGAATAATAGATCCATTCCTCAAGACCTTTGCTTGCTCAAATTGCATTTCTTTGAGGGCTTCTAAAATTTTCTCAGCATTAGTCTCTTGCCATACTCCTACAATGACATTGAGCATAAGAATTAAGAGAATTGCCAACGGCTCCACATAGACTGTCATGCCCCCCTCACCAAAGTCATTTTTATCTAAGTAGGCAAGAATAAATGAAATTAAAGCTGCCCCCAACAGTATATGAACTAATCTATCGTCAATTTGTTCTAGAATTAGCTTCCACAAAGGTTTCCCATTTTCCTTTTGAAGGTCATTTCATCCATATCTTTGTCAGTGTTTCTCAACTTCCTGAAAGCTTAATCCTTTTTCTAAACTCGCCTCATATTCTTCCAAGCATTCTTCCACTGTTCTGGACCAAGCATAGAGTGGCTTTTCCTCCATAGATCCCATAGCACACAACCAGCAAATCAAAGAATGTGTGGACAATCAACAGACCAAAGAAACTGAAATGAAACAAATTTGTCCACCATTAAGAAAGGCTATAAGGCATTCTAAAGTCGGTATACTCTCAAAATAACTTTTTAAGTCACAAATAGAAATTTAAGAATCCCCTTCAATTAATAAATAAATAACAAACAAGTCTACTATGAGCTGAAAATCCAGCCCACTTTCAAACAGACATTTGTCATAATCAACAATTTTAAAATCCTCTTGATGAATAAAATCTTTTTGAATGGGCATGAAACACAGTTCTACAGGGGAAAAACAATTGCAAATTTGCATCTACAACAACCACTTTACTACTGTTCCAATTCAAATGTCATTCAATGAGGAATGTGCTTACCTGTAATAAATGCAATTTGAAAAGCACTGTCATTTATCATTCCAATTAACAACTTCCATGATTGGTATATCATCACTACAATTTAAACAAGCAGCTAACAGCTCCAGCAACAACAGACACCAATTCCAAGTGCAAAATAGATTACACAACAAGGCAAAACACTCCAGCAAAGGATATATGACAACTGACAAGTTGTGTATAACATAAAATTGCTCCAAAACAAGAAGTTCAAAAAGTGGAAGCCCTCCAAATTGGTTTCATTACATGCAATTTTACAATGCTTATGCTAGCATCACTACAATTTATATCAAGAAATTTCAATCAAAGATATTGTTAAATAATAAGTGGCTGAACACCCAAACAAATTGGTTTCGTTAGATGTAAGTTTAAAATACTTCTTCGAACACCATTATAATTTATATAAAGGAAGAAATCATTAAACAATAAGCAGCTCATAGCTATGGGAACCGACAGGACATTAAATTCAAATTGCAAATATTCCACCATGAAAAAACTATTCAAGAAAGGAAACATGGCAATTCATAGTGAACTGTTGTACGGTAAGAAACTCCAAGTTCAGAAGACAGCAAGCCCTCAAAAATCCAAATAATAAACTCATTTTTAAAAGGTTCAAAAATACCAAAATAACGAGAAGTACAATTTCACTATAACAATGAAATTTGCTTGCTGTTAGCAAATTATTCAACAATATGATGCATCAAGAAAATGATGTTCCTTAAATAAATCCTTGGAACATTTATACCCCCTTAGGCTGTTACATAAACATTAACTTTTTACACCCAAGAATTTATCTTTGGAATTCTACAAACAAAAATGATATTTTTATAAGCTAGAATAGACTGTATAGATCAAATCTGTTTTGCAACCGTAATATGTGCCACAACCACCATGGATAACCCACTTCCCTAGACAAAACACCCCAATTTACTGCTAGAACACAACCGAATAAACAAAAAATTATATCAACAAAAATTACTCCAGGAGATACAGCTCCACTCCAATTGAATGACAGTTCAAATGTTATTCCTCTAACCTCTGCATTTCTGTCTTCATAATGTGGATACGGTTAAAAGCTCCACACCACACTGAAGATATTTCTTATAAATGAGGTTCTAAGATACAAACCCCTTCCCATTCAATGACAGTTAAACTCATGTTCTTCCCATAATCCTTACGTTGTCATCTTCAGTGTTTGTGGTTTACATTCCCTAGAGCCTGAAGATAGAGACGTGAATAAGGGTTATGGGCATAACCTAATCAAATTCTTATATTTTCGAGAGTGTTCGATAAATTTGTTCCATTTTTCAAACAAACAACACTTCTGTATAATTGCAAAAAATCCAACAGATCATAAATTTGTCATGTAAATTTCGATTTCCACCGAACCTTAATCTCATTTAAACCATTACATTATAAAAGGAAACAAAACTCGAATTTACAAGTACCTAATAGTTTTAGAAAATATATAAAAGAAAACACCGTCCATGTTTTATCTATTTCCACCAAACCCAACCACAGAAAAAATTCAAATTACAACAGAATACATACTTATGCATTACATCATAGAAGCAAGGCAAACTCAAATTCATAGCATTCAGTTGGTTACTCCCAAGTAAAAAAAAACCGAAAGAAAGAGAAAAGAAAAGCTCATTTGACTTACAAAAATTTAAATTTTGAACAAAACTTTATCATTCACATCACATCTTGAAAGCAACAACAACTGAAGTTGACAGTAAAATTCAATTTACTACTCCCAAAACAAAAGTCAGTGAACGCAATCAATGAATAAAGAGTAAAAAATAGGGGAGAGGACCTAGTAGTTGTGCACCCTAACTTCAGGCTTCTAATTAACCTACGCGGAAATTTCAAATCACTTTCAATTTTTTATAGCAGCTTACTTGGCAAGTCCCCTGCTTATAACTAAGGTTTCAAGGCCACATCATAAAATATGATGCCACATCAGCATGCTTTTTGTCGAGGTGTCCAAAGGCCCAAAAAAAAAGTGAGACCAATACTTGTGCATTCACAGCATGTTTTATTGAGCGCTGATGTGGAATCACATGATTGGTTGCTTTTTAGATCAAAGGAATACTTTTTGTTTAAGTATGGGTAGTCATCATCAACACTAACAACTTTAAAGTCACAACTATTGGTCCAATATTGATAAAAATATTGGGCATTATATAAACAACTACTATCACAACTATTGAAACATGCTCAGGTACTGGGTCCTCTCCCCTAATACCAATTGGAATGCGCTCTAGTGGAGAGCCATTATGGTTTCAAAGGAAAGAACCCTGAAGGATATCTCTGAATATCCGATTTGGGTATATCAGTAGAGCAGCAAACCCAAGTTCAATTGAAAGAATCTAATGACAATTTTGGGGGAACAGACATATATTGGCACTGAAACATCCGGGTTCAAAATCGCCCAATTCCAGCTACCAAATTTTAAAGTATAAGTACGCGAGCGACTTCTATGTAGGCAACCTTTCAAGAAGAAAACAAAGGTAAGAAGTTAAAATGCAAGCTAAAGAAGCAGAGCATGCATCACAAGTTTCAAAGCATTTCCATAAAACTTCGTCTTTGTAAAGCATAGGAATATCATACCATTGCAGCAAGCAAAACTAGTTCTCTCTTTTACACAACTAGCATTTGTCTTCGCCTTTCATGCGCAATCCACCTCTGAAGGAGTGATGTTTTATAGCAGGCAGACCCGAAGACCCGAAGAATTTGCGAATCCAACGCTAAAAGAGCAGGCCGCGAGGCACCTTCGCGCCACCTTCCTTCAAAAACCATCATGACGCAGAACGCTTACTTCAGCAGTTTTTAAGCGGCACGGATGAATAATTTCGATTTTTTTCGAAGTTCAGTTTCAGTTGACACCTGAAGGTATGCGGTCGCAGCTTTATTATAAATTTATTTTTTAAAATTTATGTTTCAAATTGTATAAGAAGATTATACCTATTAATATTATAAATTTGTTTTTTAAAATTTTTCTTTCACATTGTATGAAAAGATTATGCCTAATTTAATATTTGTTTAAAATTAGTAGTGATAAAATTATACATCCAATTGATTTCTAAATTGAATGACGGTTTATTCATACTAAAGATAAATCATGTGGCATTAGGCTCGAGTGTAGATTGGATAATATGAGTCAATTATTGATGTGGAAAAATTTAATAGGTGGAGGTTTATTTGGATTTTTTTTAATGTAAGAGTATTAAAGTTAGTAGAGATATTTTAAATATATTATTAAAAAAATAGAGAAATATCAATGTTGAGTTATTTTATTTAATAAATTTGGAGATTATAAAGACACTTAACAAAATTTATATGAAAAAAAAACTACTATAATCTTAACATTAAATATTTAAGATTAGATTTAAGGTTTTTAGTTAAAAAATTCTAACCAAATGCTAAAAAAATCAACATTTAGAATTATTTTTTATTTTATTGAAATAAGACATTTTAAAATGTATTTAAGACATACTTTGTTTTTTTATTATTAGAAAAATCATATTTTGATTCTTAATTTTTTTAATAAAATTATAGCATTTAAAAATCTTGAAAATCACCTTAAAAATAACCTCTTTTATCCAAAAAAAATAAAATAAATCATATTAATTATTGATATATTTTAATTTCATTAGTAAAAAATTTATAAGGTAAGAAAAAAGCTTGTGATGCCTCCCCCTCTCTCCTTCCCTCCTTCCCTCTCTCTCCCTCTCTCTCCTTCCCCAAGCTCTAGGCCTATCTTTCTACATCTCCCTCCCTCTCTCTTTTCTCTCTACCTCTCCCTTCCTCATTTTCTTTGTAGTTCTCTTTATCTCACCTCTCTCTTTGTCTTCTCTCTCACCTCTCTCTTTCCTTCCCCCACCTCTCTCTCTCTTCTCTCCATCTCACATATCTCTATCTCTCCCCCTCTCTAAATTATTCATGGTTTAAGGTTTTGGGCCTAAGATTTATGATGAAGGGTTTAGAGATTAATTTTTTTTTTATAAAAGTTTTAGTGTTAAATTATTAATGTTAGGTTTTAGAATTTCACAAATAATGCTTAGGGTCTAGGGCTAAGGGTTTACAATTTATGGTTTAGGGTTTATGATGGAGGGCTCAACATTGAGGGTTTAGCGATTAAATTTAATTTTTAAGGTTTTAATGTTAAAAATTATAAATGTTAGGTTTTAGGGTTTAAGGCCTAGGGTTTATGGTTTATAGCCTATGGTTTAGGGTTAAGCGTATTGTGTTTAGAGTTTAGGGCTTAAGGTTTAGGGTTTAGAGCCTAGGGTTTAGGGTTGATGGAGGGTTGAGGGTCTACCTACATCTAGATCTCCCCTCTCTACCTCTCCCTCCCTCCCACCTTCCCTCTCCACCTCTCCCTCCATCCCTCCCTCACTACCCCTATCTCTCCCTCTCTCACTCCGTCTCTTCCTCTCTTAATTATTCATGGTTTACACCCTATGGTTTAGGTTTTAGTGTATAGTGTTTAAGGTTTAGGGCTTAGGGTGGCACCTACCTCTCTCTCTCTCTCTCTCACCTCTCTACCTCTCCCTCCATCCCTCCTTCCCTATATACCTCTTCTTCCTTCCATCCATACACCTCTCTCCATCTCTTTTATCTCTCTCACCTCTTGATCTCTCTATCCTCACTACCTCTCCCTCCCTCGCTCTCTCTCTACATATCCTTCCCTCCATCGCTCTCTCCCCCTTGCTTCCTCTCCATCTCGACTCTCTATCTCTCTCCCTCTCACTCTAAATTATTCATGGTTTAGGGTTAAGGGTTTATGGCCTAGGGTTTAGGGTCTATGATGAAGGCTTTAGAGGTTAGATTTAATTTTTTAGGTTTTAGTGTTAACTTAAATTAATGTTAGGTTTTATGGTTTAGAAAATAGTGTTTAGCATTTATGATGGAGGGTTTAGAGATTAAAATTGTTTTTTAGGTTTTAGTGTTAAATTTTTTAAGTTAGGTTTTAGGCTTTAGCGAATAGTGTTTAGGGTTTAGGGATTAGGGTTTATGGTTTAGGATTTATGATGGAAGGTTTAGAGATTAATTTTTTTTTTTAGGATTTAGTATTAAATTATTATTGTTAGGTTTTGTGGTTTAGTAAATAGTGTTTAGTGTTTAGGGTTTAGGTTTTATGATGAAGGGTTCAATATTGAGGATTTAGGGATTTTTTTTAAGGTTTTAGTGTAAAAATTATTAATGTTAGGTTTTAGGGTTTAGGGTTTAGAGTATGGGTTTAGGGTTTAGAGCATAAGGCTTAGGGTTTAGCATATAGTGTTTATATTTTAGAGCTTAAGGATTAGGGTTTAGGGTTCATGATGAAGGGTTGAGGGTCAACCTACCTCTCACTCACCTCTCTCTCTCTCTCCTCTCTATCTCTCCCTCCCTCTTTCCCTATCCACCTCTCACTCCTTCCCTACCCCTATGTCTCGCTCCCTCCCTCTCACTTTCTTCCTCTCTCTCTAAATTATTCATGGTTTAGGGTTTAGGTCCTAGTATTTAGGTTTTAAAGTTTTATATATAGTGTTTAAAGTTTAGGGTTTAGGGTTTAAGGCCTAGGATTTACAATTTATGATGGAGGTTTCAGGGTGGAACCTACCTCTCTCACATCTCTATCTCTCTATCTCTCTCTCTCTCTCTCCTCTCTACCTCTCCTCCCTCCCTCCCTACCTCTTTCTCTCCCTCTCTTCTTCAATCTATATCACCTCTCTATCTCTCTCCCCTCTCCACCTCTCCCCTCTCTCTCTCTCTCTCTCTCTTCTTCTCTCTACCTCACCTCTCCATCTCTCCCCCCTCACTATCTCTCCCTTGCTCCCTCCCTCTCTCTCTCTCTCTCTCTCTCTCTTTGTGTATTCATCTATCTTTCTTTATGTGTGTGTCTCCCTCCTTCCCTCCCTCCCTTCCTTCCTCCCCCCTTCTCTATCTTTCTCTAACTCTCCCCATTTCTTCCTATTGGAATTCTACATGCATGCATTTTTTTAATGATAACTCACCATAATATAAGCATGTTATAATGTGAGCATGAACTATAACAAGCTCGTGTTATTGTCACTAGGGGGGAAAAATGTGCATTGGGAAATTTTTGGTCCCTCATATTTTTTCGCATACCCCTCCTTAAGCATTCACTTATTCACTTCTCTAGTGTATCATCAAGTTAGTCCTTTGAACATTTTTGAAAACATGGTATGGTGTTGAGATTCAAGAGAGAAATCATAACACTTATTTGATTAATTGTATAGTTTAACTCACTTAAAAGACATTATTGTAATACATTTTATACATGAAAGGCCATCCTTATTCGTGGGTATTATGTAATGGGTTTGTTAAAATGAAATCTCTATATAACGATAAAGTTAGAACCCAAAAGGTAGCATGATTTGAATATCTTTAATTTGAGAGGGAGTGCAGGTTCACACAAGGCTCAAGAGGAAGTGTGTCACAAGTTGATAGATTGTGATAATGTGTTGGAGTTTCAAGGATCCATGTATAGCTAAGTGACATGATTTAATTCTATTAATCAACAAAAGATACATTTCTGAGTATTTTTGAGTTTCTATTATGTTTTTGTGATATTCTTTGATGATGTTTTCCATTGTGTAAGTGGTTGTATGTGTTAAGGATACAAGTTTGAACATCCTTTATTAGGACCTCTATACTTGGCTTTATCATATCAAGCCTTTCATACACACACACATATATATATATAAAATCAAACATGAGCTAACCCTTATATTGTGCCATGTAAATGTTTATCTAATATTAGCAATCCTTCTCGAACAAGACTCTTTGAGCATAACGTTTGGTATGAGAAGAGGCATTGTTTGCAACTTTTTCTATTCACATGCAAAAAATACATGTGAAATCATTGTTTTAAATAAAAAATATAGTGAAGTTTATCAAAATAAAAAACACTTCTACAATGGAGAATTCAAGTGCAATGAAATAACTATTATTAGATTCTTTTATAAAGATTTTATTTTGTTACAAAAATAAATTTCAAGTTGAAGACAAACATTTTAAATGAATCACTATGTGATTCATTGATCATAGAGACTTAAGTAAACAATTTTTAAAAATAACAAGTTACCTATGTAAATTATACAACTCTTTTTGAATAGAAAAAATATAAATTAAAAATAAACACTTTAGGTGATTCATTATATGAGTCATTAAGTTTGGGACTAAATAAACGATTTGTTAAAAATAACAAGTTGCCTACGTAAATAAACAATTCTATAAGATGCCTCTATATGAGATGACACCTACACTAGGAGAGCCTAAACAAACAATCCTAAATATATAATAAAACTAAGATAATAAAATAAGCTATTGCATAAATATAATACACTCACACTTTATGTGTAGTTTCATGAAGGTCAATACAAAAATACCCCATTAATTTCAAAATTACCCTTAAACAAATAATTTTGTTGTTAATTCAAAATAATATTTTCTTTAATATTCTTTTGACTCTTTGACTTCCCTAAAATACTTTCTATCAGCTAAAAAATATCTTTAATATGAAGGAACACCTAATTAAATTCATAACCAAAAAGCTTTTTAGATCTTCAAAATGTCAAATCCTCACAAACTTTATATTTTTTTTGTGTGTTAAAGGCTTGATGTCTTGATGTAATTTGGACCAAGGAAGAAACCCTAACCTTGAATTACATCTGTGCTTGATAATTTGAATTTTGTATAAATTTCATGATTGGTACTTTATATTTAGCACTTTAACTATTAATTATTACAAATGTTGAGTAATTGAAAGTTATGAATTAATTAGTTTCATTTTAGTTTACACGATGGATATATATTATGTTTCAAACTAACCAAGTACTAACATTTTATGTTGATGTGTGTGTATGAGAATTGTAATGGTTTTGTAGGTGTCATGGGTGCAAAAAAATAAACCTAGAAACTTATCCCAAGGGTCCAATCATTAAGCCTTTTAACCCTACCTTGTAACCTAAAAAGTTCAAGTTGTCCTAGATAGATAACTTGACTGTGAACTTTCCTAATAAATGCAAGTTATCTCTGACTCGTAGTTGGTCACTTCACTCTAGAAGGATGGTCGATTAAATTTATCCCTTCCCCATAAACATTCTATGAGAGCCTTCAATAGTAGGCCAATGAATTTGCAGGCTTTGTCAACTAAGTGCCAATAAATTTTTCAATGATGGGCACCTTTATGTTAATCAATTTTTAAGGCATAGGAAATAAAAAAGGGCTTGTAATAGGTGGATTGCTGACCAACATGACTTATTGGAATTCCTATTAATGTTAATACTATAAATATCATTATAAATAAATTAAAAGTAAAATAAAGAAAATTAAAAAAATTAAAAATGAAAGAAAATATAAAAAAATAAAAATAAAATAAAGAATTATGAAATGAGTTGGGTTGTGGCATTTACATTAGTGATCCAATAAGGGAGACAACCCAAATTAAATGAGCATGGTATAGGGTGAATAAGGCATGGCGACCATGCCATTATAGAGGCATGGGAACCCTTCATTTCCTTAAACATTTGCAAGTGAGAGTACAACATGGTGCATAAGACAAAACCAAACCCACAACCCCCATAAAAATTCTTTTTGGGGTCAAAAGAAAATATAGAGGGAAGGGTGTGAGAAGGGGCAACCTGGATTGTGGCATGTGAGGAAGGTAATTGGATATTGGGTGTGATGGTTTGAAGTGACCAATAGGTGTGTTATGCCCCCTATAATAGTAAGATTCCAAAAATCTCTCCAACCCTTGATTTTTGTGATTATTTTAACTTGGTTATTTAAAAATTTAATAATTTGCAAGGACACTGAGTTGTCCATAGATAGAAATCTTATTTTCCTATAATAAAATGCCCTTTACTTAATATATATTGGTGCAACAACCCTAATCCTATATGTATCATGCTAATTGGGCACCGTAGTTGTAGAACACAAAATAAAAATGATAGATTGAGATGCAATCCATCCTTTTTTGTTCAAATTGTTTTCAATATGTTTTATTATGAATGTATTTCTATAGAAACAAAGACCTTTAGTGATGAAGAAGATATCTAAATGGATGGTATAAATTACACTCTCCATAGCTAGACTTGTGTTCCCTCAATACCAACTACTTAACTTTTAGTTATTGCCATCATTGATAGTATGACAAAGAAAATCTATTACCTTCATTAATTATAAAAGAAAAAAAATTATGAAATCATTAGTAACCCTTCATTTTTATACCTTTCAAAATGACCAAATTGTAATATAAATCTAAAGGTGTGAGTATAGTGGGAATTGATCACAAATATTTACCCTATAGTTTCCTAGAAACAATGTTTAACTAAAAAATTAGTGCCCTAATGCCATGAATTTAAATTATTGGATATACCTACCCCTATATTCACCACATAGTATATAAAACATATACCATAGGATGTTTTCTTTTCTTGCTCTCTAGGTGGGATGACAATCTAACTCCTTTAGAAACCAATGATCCATCAGTTAGATGCCAAAGGCTTGGTAATTGTATCACTAGTTCACCTTGATGATAATGGCTATTATAACTTGAGGAAGATATCATACAAATTGAGTAGGGAAAATATAATGGAAACTAAGTACCACTATCTAATGTTTAGCTAGTTATCCTTATATTCTAGATAACCATTTAACCATGATAGTTTTTGTTTGCACAAACAAAATTGCAAGGATTTGGCATAGCCTTGTGATATACCTGATAGAAAAATGATAAATAGGAGTTGTGTTAAAAAAATGTGGACTAAATACAATAATTAAACCCTATTGTAATGTGAACCTTATGTAATAAGAGGTTAACTAAGGACCCTTGAAGCTATTGTGTTTCAAGGTTTGAGGAAATAAGTCTTGCTTCAAAAAAAATGACTTTATTAAATGGATGTTTGTTGCCATCCATACTTTATGCCTAAATAAATAAGTGGATGGTGTTACCTTATTTTTACTTAAGTCACCTAAACCATTAAACTTGAGGAAAGTTTTCAAATCTAGCATTATCTGTTGAAATTGTGAAAACACATGTAAAAAGGAAAGATCAAACAACAAACAAGAACCCCTTCCGCATAAGAGAGTTGCAAGCAATGATTTTCTATTTCCTGAAAAATAAAAACTTACAAGAGATTATAGAGTTTCTAGAGTTACTCAATAATACAATGAAGGGGAGGGCTTATAACAGAAAACCCTAAATGAGAAAGGGATTATATCATGACATGTGTCAACATCCTATGTGTTGATCTACAAAATGATCTAATAATAACTCAAACTAATAAAAAAACTCCTAAATTTAGCTTAAATGCATAAACTGAAATTAGCCTAATAATTAATTAAATATTAAATCATTATTGACTAATAAATGATTACTCTAATACCCCCCTTAAGTGTAACTTAGGGAGTAGCTAAAAATTCTAAAAAACCAATGCATAAAAGAAAAATGCATGAATGGGTCTTGACAAACAAGACCTAATGGGGTACCCATGTACAAATAATTTAATCTCTCATAATTGGAGAAAAGAAAAAAAACTTTATGGGAAAAACTCCTCTCCGAAAGAAAGAAGGGTGAATGAAGGACTAAGAAACCTCCAAAACAATGTCCCGAAAAGAATAGGAACATGAAGAACATCGTTGAAGCATGAAGAAGTTATAGACAATTGTTAAATGATGACTATTATAGTGTTTAAATGAAGAACCTCCTTTGAAACATATGATGATTAGGATAAAAAAGACAAGAATCCGCATGAGTTCCCCTAATGAAACTACTTGAACAATGATCAAATGGAAAACGAAGGCAAACATCTGAAAGTCAAAGATACAAATGGAACATGAATTTGCATGAGTGACCCAAATGCCACTGCTCAACCATGTAAAATGTAAGTAAAAAATACATATACCAATAGTTTGAAGAGTATTGATCAAGTGAAAAGTGAAGGTCACCTCTAGAAAATAGGAATTCAAGAGTGTCCATATGGTAAGTGCTCCATCTCCTTGAAATGCATGGGTAATTGACCACTACATCTGCCTAGTACATAGGAGCAAAAAACTAGATACATAGATCACTCCAAAATGAAACCGAGGAAGCATTAGCACCAACAGTAGAAGCCCCCTAATAATATGAAAAATAGAGAGGCACGATAGGCCCACTAAAATTGTGTCACTAAGAAGTGTATGAAGGAGAAGAAAGAACATTTGAATGTGCACATGATTTAGTACCTACAACTGAAAAAAGGGTATGCAAACTAGACACACACATGAGGAAAGAATCATTGGGATTCAATGTTGTCATGGAAGAGACACTCACTTGGAAAAGGTGTGATAAAAAACAAAGGCACTACACAACCCACCCATGACACTTTATAACATAGTGCAACTAAAAAAGGCACAATAAGATGTACAAAATCCCCAAAAAGCATGCATAATAGTGGCAATTTATCTCAATGCATCTACAAAAAATGTCTACAATGCCAAAATATGAAAAATGCCAAAAATACATGTAGAATATCCAAAAAAAAGTCATCCATGCAAACATAAAGTTTCTAGTAGCTAAAACGTCCAACTAATTCACTAGTTCATGTGAAAACACAAAAATAAATAAAATGTACCTAGAGAAAAATATGAAAAAATGCATGAATAGTTGTGAAATATCTTTGAAATACCTTTACAACATTACAATAATTATGAAAAATAGAGAAATTGGTCAAAAATTTTGAGCTCAAGAGTGAAAACAACACATATGACTTCACCAAGCTATAGAATGCATTAGCAAAATAATCTAAGAAAAATACCTACACCATTAGATAGTGCCCAAAACTAGCTTTCCAATGGTATCTTGTTTTCCCAATTTCAATAATCGAGCTCAAAAAGTTATGGTGATTTCCCAATCTAGCTAAAAATTGCAAAAAAACAATTTATTTTTTCCCCCAGGGGTTGGGCATTGGTTGCCCATATGACCCTAGGGCACACTATGTTTAAATTATGAAAACACACAAAAGGAAAGATCAAACAACAAACAATAAAACCTTCCATGCACGTGAGAGTTACAAACAATGATTTTTAATTTCCTCGAAAAGAAAAACTTACAAGAGATTGTAGAGTTGCTAGAGTTACTCAAAAATACAATAAAAGAGAGTGCTTATAAGAGAAAACCCTAAATGAGAAAGGGATTAGACCATGACAAGTGTTTTCATCCTATGTGATGAGACAGAATGATCTAATAATAGCTCAAACTAATAAAAGAAAAAAATGCCCCTAAGTTTAGCTTAAGTGCATAAAGTGAAATTAGCCTAATAAGATCAATTAAAGATTAATTAATTATTAGTTAATAAATGATTACTCTAACATTATCATTCGCAAGTTAAACTTGATAAAATGAATGAAATAAGCTTAAGTGGTTGGTCAAATACTAAATGATGGAGTTTCACTAAACCATCATCTCTACCATAGACTATGGCTCACCTCTCATAAGCCCATTGGTATTTGTGTACTTCAAGGAGGGGTATCACATCCTTATTCCTTGACCATATGTCACGACCTCCACCCCTTACCAATTATGTATATACATGAATGACTGAACATGGTGAATAATAAGGTCAACTTGATAATATAAGGGTAAGTTATTTCCTATTCATGTAAAGGTTTGTGTAATGACTCTATAATACTCTATCACTAGGTGCCCTAATCACTCTCCATTCACTTTAGATTTCCCTCCACGTCGAGTCAATTGTAGCTAGAATTCTATTAAATTTTAGGCTATAGATGACCTCAAGTTTGAACCTTTATGATAATGGAGCAATTAACAAGCTATCATTAAATCATGCCAATGATTGATGCATGGAGCTACTATTTTATCTTATAGACTAGTCGACATTCATCTATATCAAGGAGGTGAAAGATTGTTAGGGGCTATCCTAGGTGTGATACTAGAGTGGTTGAGCTGGTTATTACCCCTAGTGTGCAAGTAATAGAAATTAGAACTAATTATTATATCAAAAGGATTAACAACCAATCACATATAGCATGAAGGTGATTGATGTTAGGTGCTACCCATACTATGAAGGGGTTAGTTGACAATATCAACAAGGGAACGAGGTGGTATACATTTAGAACTACTCCTTCTTTGGTGGATAGACTTGTTGATGGCTTAGGGGAGATTGAAGTTGGAATCTACCAATTTGGAAAGGTTCACTACTTGTGGAAATCTCCTTTTTGCCTATATGACCATAGGGATTGAGGATGCAACCTCAATGTAGTATGGGATGCATCGTAATCCTATTTATAATTGTCTAATGGCATGCTTAAGCCCATTGAGATGAAGGTGGACCCTTGGTGTAGTATGGGATAAACCAAAGTCCTCTTTCCAATCATTCCCTTAAAAAACGTAGACTTCACACCTCACTAAGCCCTTGACCTTATTCCCATACTTGTAGGATTGTTCTTCAAGATAGCTTGCTAGATCCACTTGGTTGGGGTGGATGGGGCAGTGGTCCATGTGTTTAGGTTTATTGCTCTCCCGAGTGAGGTAGATGGGAACCTAGACATCCAAATTGCTATGCATGACTAGTCAAGCTCTTAATCTTCACTAAGTACTTGTGAATTATGAGCATTGCACTTTGATTTCCAATTGTACATTATGATATACATGTTGTTGATTAAATGTAATTTCTAAATTTACTTCACTAGTTCTATAAAAAAAAAAATTACTCCATGATTGTTACACAATTTTTTTTAACATTATAATCATACTTCAAAATTCAATTTAAAAATTAAATAGTTATACAATTGTTAAATACTTATTTATTTAATAAAACGATACTATTTTAATAATGGTTAAATTTTAAAAATAAAATCTAAAAACAAAATTTATGATTAAGTTATGGCCACTCAAAGTGCACTTTAAAAAAAAAACTAAATTATACATTTTGCGGCATAAACTATTACTTGCCCACAGATCCCGAGAAAAGTAAACAAAAAGTAACCATTTGGCATCATGATGTTATGCGAAGGAAGGTGGCGCGAAGGAACCCACAGGTCTACTATTTTGCGTTGGATTCGCCTTTTTTTCGGGTCTTCGGCTCTGCCTGCTATAAATCATCACTCCTTTCGAGGTGGATGGGGCATAGAGTGCGAAAGAAATGCGAGTGGTGTAAAAGAGACAGTTACTTTTGCTTTCTGCAACTGGTAGGATATTCCTGTGCTTTACAACGACGAAGTTTCAGTTAAATGTTTTGAAATTTGTGTTGCATGCTGCTGTAATTAGCTTGAATTTTCTTTTTGAAATGTTGCTTACATAGAAATCATCCGCGTACTTATGCTTTTAAATTTGTTAGCTGCCACTGTGGGATTTCGAACCAGGATGATTGAGAGCTAATATAAGTCCGTCATCCACAAATTTTGTTGAATTTGGGGTTGACGCTCGACTCAAATGCTCAGGTCGGATGTTTTGGGCTATCCTTCTGGGGGTTTTAACTTCGAAACCATGGTGGCTGCTCACTAGACCTCATACCAATTGGTATTATATTTTTGCTGTTGTTTTATTAATTGCCTTCTGTGATTTTTGTTTTGGGGGGTAACAAAATGAATTTTACTGTCAAATTAGGATTTCTTGGAAGTTATAATTTGACTAGTCATATGAGCTTGCTTCTTTCTTAAAACTTTTGGTTTGGCTGTAGGGTTTAAATTTGATGGTGATAGAATTGCATTCAGACATTTTTATTGTAAAATAAATTAAAATTTGAGAAAGATTGAATATATGATAAGAGAGATTTTGGATAGGCTATCTATATATATTTTTAAAATAGAGTGAGAATAAGTAGGATTTTTTAAAGTTTATATTTTTAAAATAAAGTGAGAATAAAATAAAGAGAGAATAAGTAGGATTTTTTAAAGTTTATATTTTTAAAATAAAGTGAGAATAAGTAGGATTTTTTAAAGTTTAAATTTGACTAGTCACATGAATTTTTGCTTAAAACTTTTGGCTTAACAATAGGGCCTAAATTTGATGGTCATATAACTGTGTTTAGACATTTGTGCTATAAAATACAACCAAAATTTCAAGAAGATTGTATCACGTTATAGGAGAGGTTTTTGATAGACTATCTATATACATATTTTTTTGAATAATATGATGGAAATGATTAAGATTTTTTGGAAGTTTCAATTTGGTCAATCACATAAGATTTTATTCTTTATAAATTTTGACTTGTAGGTAGGACCTAAATTTGATGGCCATATAACTGTATTTAAAGAGTTTTGTTGTAAATATAATAAATTTTTTAAGAAGATTGTATCACAAGAAAAGAGAGATTTTGGATTAGACTGTATATATAAGTATAATAAAATTTTTTACAATAAGATATTTCTTAATATTTGAAAAAATTGCTAGGCTAGACTGTCAAATTTAGGCCTGGAGTTGGGGTAACCAACCAATGCTTTTTGTGAATTTGGCGTCTGCCCACTTTCATGATGTAATTGATGAGTGAGTGTAATTTTAATTTTTTGTGTGGTTGGATTTTGTGGAAATCAATAAAACATTGATGGTGTTTCGTTCTGTATATCTTCCAAAACTATTTGGTTCTTATTGTAAATTTGAGTTTTGTTTTCTTTTATGAAGTAATGGTTTTACCGAGATTGAGATTTGGTGGAAATATGAATTTATATTTCAAACTTATAATCTGTTGGATTTAGTGCAGTTATACAGAAGTGCTGTTTGTTTGAAAATTGGAGCAGATTTCTAGGAAAAATTAACTAACACTCTTGAAAATATGAGAATTTGATTAGGTTGCACCCATAACACTTATTCACATCTCTATCTTCAGGCTCTGTGGGATGTTACCCACAAACACTGAAGATGACAATATAAAGATTATGGGAATAACAACAGTTTAACTTTCTAATTGGGAAGGGTCATGTATTTTCTGACCTTATTCATAGAATTATCTTCAGTGTGGGTGTGGGGCACTTAACCACACCCACATTACGGAAGGGTTAGGGGAATAACATATGAACTATCATTCAATTGGAGTGGAGCTGTATCTCGGGGAATCTTTACTCGTGATATATTTTTTGTTAATTGGGTTGTTTTCTAGCAGTAAATTGGGGTCTTTCCCTCAATACAATCTAGGGAAGTGGGTTATCCATGGTGGGTGTGGCACGTATTACTGTTACAAATCAGATTGGATATATACAGGTCTATTCTAGCTCTGCAAATATCATTTTTGTTTGTTGAATCTAAAAGATACATTCTTGGGTGTCAAAGGTAATGTTTATGTCACAGCTTAAGGGGGTATAAATGTTCAAGGACTAATTTAAGGAACAATATTTTCTTGATGAATTAGATTTTGAAGGATTTGTTAACGGTAAGCAATTTTCTTTGTTATGGTGAAATTAATACTTCTTTGTTCTGAAGTTTTTTTAACTTCTTAAGAGGTAGTTTTATTATTTTAATTTGTTGAGGGCTTCCATTTTTTGAACAACTTGGAGTTTCTTACCGTACAACAGTACACTTTAACTAGTCATGTTTCCTTTTTTGAAGGGTTTTGTCATGGTGGAATATCTTTCGCAATTTGAATTTGATGTCCTGTTGGTTACTGTAGCCATTATCTGCTTATTGTTTAATAATTTCTTCTTTTATATAAATTGTAATGGTGTTAGGAGAAGCATTTTAAACATACATCTAACAAAACCAATTTGTTTGGGTGTTCGGCTTCTTATTGTTTGATGGTATCTTTAATTGAAATTTCTTGATGTAAATTGTAGTAATTTTAGCAGATGCGTATCAAATTGCATCTAATGAAACCAATTGTTGGAGGGTTTCCACCTTTCAAACTTCTTGTCAACAATTTTATTCTATATACAACTTGTCAGTTGTCATATATCCTTTGCTGAAGTGTTTTGCTATGTTGTGTGAAATGTTTTGTAGTTTAAATTGATGTGTGTTGGTGCTGGAGCTGTTAGCTGCTTGTTTAAATTGTAATGATGGTATAACAATCATGGCCGTTGTTAATTGGAATTCCTCATGTATTGTAATCATTATAATAGTGCTTTTCAACTTGTATTTATTTCAGGTAAGGACAGTCCTCATCGAATGACATTTGAATTGGAACAGTAGTAGAGTGGTTATTGTAGATGCAAATTTGCAGTAGTTTTTCCCCTGTAGAATTATGTTTCATGCCCTTCCAAAAATATTTTATTCATTGAAGGGATTCTAAAATATTTGTTTATGAGAGAAATGTTTGTTTTACAGTGGACTGGTATTTCGGTTCATTGTAGACTTGTTTGTTATTTATTTATTAACCGAAGCCTGAAGGGTATTCTTAAATTCCTATTTGTGACTTAAAAGTTTTATGAGAGTAGACTAACTTTAAAATGCCTAATACTCTTTCTTAATGGTAGACAAATCTGCTTTATTTCAGATTCTTTGTTTGCTGATTGCACACAAGTTCTTTGATTTGCTGTTTGTGCACTTGGGATCCATGGAGAAAAAGTCATTCTGTGCTTGGTCCAGAACAGTGGAAGAATGCTTGGAAGAATATGATGTCAGTTTAGAAAAAGGATTGAACTTTCAGAAAGTTGAGAAACGCCGACAAAGATATGGATGGAATGAGCTTCAGAAAGAAAGTGGGAAACCTTTGTGGAAGCTGATTCTAGAACAATTTGACGATAGACTAGTTCATATACTGTTGGGGGCAGCTTTAATTTCATTTATTCTTGCCTACTTGGATAAAAATGATATCGAGGAGGGGGGCATGACAGCCTATGTGGAGCCTTTGGTAATTCTCTTAATTCTTATGCTCAATGCCATTGTAGGAGCATGGCAGGAGACTAATGCAGAGAAAGCTTTAGAAGCCCTCAAAGAAATGCAATCTGAGCAAGCAAAGGTCTTGAGAGATGGATCTATTATTCCACATCTTCCAGCCCGAGAACTTGTTCCTGGGGATATAGTTGAACTTGGGGTGGGAGACAAGGTTCCTGCAGACATGCGAATTGCATCCCTGAAGACATCAACCTTGAGGATTGAACAAAGCTCTCTCACTGGAGAAAGCAATCCTGTTACTAAAAGCACAAAAAAGGTTTTTATGGATGATTGCGAGTTGCAGGCTAAAAGCTGCATGGTTTTTGCAGGAACCACTGTTGTCAATGGAAACTGTACTTGCATTGTTGTTAGCATTGGAATGTCTACAGAAGTAGGACAAATTCAACTACAAATCCAGGAAGCTGCGTTAGAAGATGATGATACACCTTTGAAAAAGAAACTACATGAATTTGGAGAAAGTCTGACAAAAGGCATCGGATTTGTTTGTCTTCTAGTGTGGATCATCAGCTATAAAAATTTTCTCTCATGGGATGTTGTTGATGGCTGGCCAAAGAATATTAGGTTTTCATTTGGGAAGTGTACCTATTATATCAAGGTTGCTGTTGCTTTGGCTGTTGCTGCTATACCTGAAGGATTGCCTGCCGTCATTACTACTTGTTTGGCCCTTGGGACTCGGAAGATGGCACGAATGAATGCCATTGTACGCAAGCTTCCGAGTGTTGAGACACTGGGGTGTACAACAGTGATTTGCTCTGATAAGACAGGCACACTTACAACAAATCAGATGTCAGTTACTCAATTTGTAACCTTAGGTCACACTGTGAGTTCAATTCAAGAATTTCATGTGGAAGGAACAACATATAACCCCACTGATGGGAGTATCTTAGATTGTCCTGCACATATGAGTGCAAATCTGGAAACTCTAGCAGAAATTGCTGCAATTTGCAATGATGCAGGAATTTCTTGTCAAGGTCACCAGTTCTGTGCCACTGGAATGCCCACCGAAGCAGCTCTGAAGGTTAGCTTGACTTCCTGTTTTGTGGTTTAACATGTATAAATGACAGAGCTAATTAGGTCTTGAATCAATTTAGAAAGAATAATAGGTGGAACACCAGTGGACAAAATAAAATTTTAAGGTTGTTAACAACAATAAAGGAACAGAGAAAGAGAGAAGAACATAAAGATTAGACAACCTCAAGTTTATATCTAGGACATAGAAATCTTCCTGCTATTAATTAAAACACA
Source organism: Sequoia sempervirens (assembly GCA_007258455.2). NCBI lineage: Eukaryota > Viridiplantae > Streptophyta > Pinopsida > Cupressales > Cupressaceae > Sequoia > Sequoia sempervirens. The sequence goes on from VDFB02252616.1 coordinate 152,610,200, forward strand.
AAAGGAATTTCTAATGCAAAGTTTACTTCTGGTTTTTATACATTGTTTATAATATTATAGTTTTCCATGTGCTGTGCTCTATGAAGGTTTTTGTTGAAAAGATGGGAATCTCAGGTTTGAAGGCCGCAAATGCTGGTAATAATGGACATGTTATTGCCAACTATACTATTGAGAATGGCACAGTAAAATTAGGTGAGTGCCTATGCCCAATACTGCTATCATCCAGCAGCTTATTTATTGATAGTCATGTTTTTCAGTGATATCTTGCAATATCTATATTCTATGTGCTTTCTTTACTTTGCTGACTCACTCTCTTTGCTTTAATGTAGTTTATTGCGATCAGTTGATAGAAAAATCAAAGAGGTTGGCTTTACTGGAGTTTGATAGAATCCGGAAATCTATGGGTGTTATTGTTAGGGATCTTTCTGGACAGAATCACCTCTTAGTGAAGGTTTGTATTTGATTAAAAATTATAATTTTGTAAGACTCCAAATTCTATGTCAGACACTCTTTATCCAGTTACATTAGTCATTACTTAAATGGTAAACCACGTAAGACAGATATTCTCTATTTACAATTGTTAGCTTTGATTGATGTATTAAAATATATGACACTCTTTATTCAGTGACTTTGGCGATCCTGATCCTAGAAAATATTTGTGGAACAACACTCTTAGAACCTATGTGTGTTATATGCAGAGACAATTTTAAATAATGACATAAATGATAAAATACGTTCAGGTTGTGACACATAGGGCATATAATAGAGTGGGAGCAAATTTATTATTATGTGCATTTTGTACATGGCATACTCTCAAGTGATATGCATGGTTGCCTATCTTTCACTAGCTATGAGTGTCCTCTAATCAATATTGATAACTATCTATCTAGATATGTATACATATTGTTATAATGCTGTGAGGACTAAAGAACCATTATGGAAGATGAAATGGTTGCTCTTCTACATGTGATTATTAACCTTCCAATTGCTAAGTTGCATTATAAAAAATGTGATGTTCAAGCTTTGGTTAAGTCATAGCTGGGGCTCTGCTCCTCTAAGGAGGAAGGCTGCAACATTGTTAGAACTTGGCAGCACTACATGTTGTGAGTTGGCCTTTGGAGTTTGGAATCCAAGTATCTAGAATATTGACAAAGCCAATAATGAAGATTGTGTAACGTTCGACATGCGCTTGAATGACACCATATCTGATCTGTCCAGGATGCCCAATAAGATTGCATATTTCGGCAGTATCCGGTGAAGATGAAATGATGATCTTGGAAGTAGTGTGGACTGCTAAAGGAGGTTGTGTGGCACTGTAGACCATACAACATGAGTTGGCATTAATGCAGTCCATGAAAATAGGTTTGGAGGGAATTAGTGAAGTTGTACTTAGATAACTGTGGCATAGATATAGTCTATTCTTATAATTTTCAGCTTTGGGTGATGTATCAAAGTCAAGCAATCTTTTTCATATAGGTTTCTTAGTTTTCAGCACTTTATTTCTCCCATTATTTCTACTTGTTTATGGCATAAGCTTACTGCGATTTATGGTAAAGGATGAGATAGGTCACTATAATTGTTGTAAATGATGGGACATCTACTTAATCAATACCTCTGGCGTTTTATTTTATTCTGACTTGAAATTGAGAGTCACATATCTCTGCTAGGTTCTGTAATGATATATATCCTTTATAGATGTAGGTGTATAGGTTTATATTAGATAGAGTAGAGATTCATCTGGGCATGGAAATCTGTATTTAGATATTTGCATCTCACAGTACTTGCTCATGAAGGCATCGAGGCCATGGATACTATAAGGGAGTTTTCTTTGGACTTAGCAGCATTTCGTGATATTTATTCTTACTAGCATAATAGTTTTGAGTTTTGAATACATTTATTTGGTGATATTAATGTCTATTCTCTTTGTGCAGGGTGCTGTGGAAAATGTATTAGAAAGAAGTGCTTTTCTGCAATTAGCAGATGGCACCATAGTTGAAATGGATGATGCATCCCGGGAATTACTCTTGAAGAAGCTTCGCCAAATGAGTTCAAAGGCTTTACGCTGTTTAGGCCTTGCATACAAAGAAGACTTGGGACAGTTTAATGATTACGATGGAGAGAATCATTCTGCTCATATTAAATTGTTGGACCCAGCTAATTATCCTGAGATAGAGAACAATTTAATCTTTACTGGTCTTATTGGGTTGAGAGTAAGTTCTGCCACTTTGAAAGATGTGCTTTTCTATCTTGTCCTCTGCCTTTGTTTCTTTTAATTTTGAATTAGTAGGCTGTTTGAAAAACATTCTATCACAGACATTTCACATTTTCCTTTTCCATGGACTTTTGCTGTCATTTAACACAGTGTCATGAAATATTCTAAATTGACAGGATTCTCCTCGTGAAGAAGTTCATGAAGCAATAAAAGATTGTAGACAAGCGGGCATTCAAGTAATGGTGATTACTGGTGATAACAAGTTCACAGCAGAAGCCATATGCCGAGATATTGGTATATTTTATGAAGGAGAGAATCTTAGTGGGAAAAGTTTTACTGGAAGAGAATTTATGGAGCTTCCCTTGAACAAGCGTCGTGAAGTTTTGGCAAAGCCCGGTAGTCGTGTATTCTCTCGAGCAGAACCTAGGCATAAGCAGGATATTGTTCGCATGCTTAAGGAAACTGGCCAGGTTGTAGCAATGACTGGAGATGGTGTTAATGATGCACCTGCTTTAAAGCTTGCAGATATTGGAATTTCCATGGGAATTGCTGGTACAGAGGTATGCTGGTCTTCTCTCTTTTGAAATTATTTCCTTCTTTTTTGATATTTTTTTTCTTTTGCTTTCACAATTATTTCCTTTTTATTTGGAAGGAATGCAAATACTTGTTTTTCTACTAGTAAGATTATTGATTTTTCCATCACATGGCAGAATGATTAAAGATAATTCTCACAATTAAATCCTATCAGCGTTAATCTGACATGTGAGTGCTAATAATTGCTTTATATTTCTATATATGCTCATAAATTCATCTATCTCCATTCTAGTCTTTCCTAGGAGACATTTTTTTATATTTTACATAATCACATGGTTATTGTGTATGAATTGGTGCTTGACATCCTTTTTTCTTTGGTTCTTGGCTTCCTCCAGAGCAGATCTGATGTTGAATACTAGATGTCCAATCCTGATTATACAGAGACATAAATTAAGATCTTTTTATAGTTTTTTAGAATTTTCATAAATTGGTTTGGTGAAATATTGGTCCTTAATAAAGTTCCAAAATACTTAAGAGCTAGGTGAAAACAATGGGGTAACAACAATTGTAATATGTAAATCCCCAAGAAGTAAATAGACCCTACAGCACACACAGTTGTATTGCTGTCTCACGCTAAAACAAAGATACTTAATTGAGAGTGTCTGACAACTAGCAATATCTTGGAAAATTGCTCAGCCTCTGTGAGCAAATATGCCCAAGCTAAATAGATTAACAGACCTTTCGAATATCAGAGATAGTTTTAAGCTTCTGTTAGTACTGTTTGTATTTTGCATGGATTAGGGTTTTAAATTTTATCAAATAATAATATTATAATGGCCATTAGCTGTAAGCTACTTGGATGAATAAATCTTTTGAATATCAGAGATGATATTTAAGCTACTGTTTTAGTGCTTTTATGTACTATATTTGAATGGATTAGACCTTTAATATTTATCAAATATTCTAATGGCTATATCTGTTAGCGTTGTCAATCATCACTTTGTTTATGGAGCTTGGCACTTTTGCATTCTGTATCTAATTAGGGATTGATACAATCTTATAATGGCCATGGCTGTTAGTGTTGATTAACAGTGTTGGTCTGAATCAATCGTCACTTTAGTGACGGAGCTTGGCACTTTTACCATTCAACATCCAAATTGGAGATCATATTCCCTTCAGCACTAGCAATTTAAGGTCTTGGCACTTGTACAATTCAATATCCAAATTGGAGATCATATTCCCTTAAGCACTAGCATCTTAAGTTGTAAGGTACAAAGGTTGTTTAGTCAACCAACAATGTGATTTGGACAAAAGGTTCTTGCTGGGTTTTTGCCACCATCAGCCTTATTTTTCCCTTTATATTATTATTATTTGGCTTATGATTGTATAACATACTACAATCGTTAGGGTACTGAATAAAAATATGAATGTGCTTCATTGTATTGTATATTTTGTAATCATATATTCAACTTTTTCACTGTACTTCAGGTTGCCAAGGAAGCATCAGATATGGTCTTGGCTGATGATAATTTCAGCACTATTGTTGCTGCTGTTTCAGAAGGCCGTTCAATTTATAATAACATGAAAGCTTTTATAAGGTAGGCATCTCTGCTTTTGGTGACAACTATGAGATGAATTTTGCAAAGGGAATTATACTGGATTCCTAGTTAATGGTAGGTGCTTCTCCTGGTATAATACATTGTATTACAGTATAGGAATAATGGAAGAGATGTATTGATGATTCTTATTTGATATATTTTCTGCAGGTATATGATATCATCAAACATGGGTGAGGTAGCTTCTATATTTATAACTGCCGCATTAGGTATGCCTGATGGTTTGATACCAGTGCAGCTTCTCTGGGTAAATTTGGTCACAGATGGCCCTCCTGCAACAGCTCTTGGTTTTAATCCTTCTGACATAGATATCATGCGAAAACCACCTCGAAAAAGTAATGATGCCCTAATTAGTGCCTGGGTGTTTTTCCGCTACATGGTATACAGTTTTCTATTGCTACACCACTGATTTGTAGTTATCTTTTGATTGACTTTTGGATTTTAACTTTAACTGTGAAATAATTCCAAGTCATTTCCATTTCTCCACTGAATGCAGGTCATTGGTTTATATGTGGGGTTTGCAACAGTTGGTATATTTGCTTTGTGGTTCACACATGATTCATTTCTAGGGATAGACTTCTCTACAGATGGCCACACGTTGGTAACATTTTCACAGCTTACCTCATGGGGTGAGTGCCCATCTTGGGAAGGCTTTAGAGTTTCACCGTTTTCAGCTGGTGGGAGAACATTTTCATTTGATTCCAATCCGTGTGATTATTTTTCAAATGGAAAAGTAAAAGCAACAACTCTTTCTCTCTCTGTATTAGTGGCCATTGAGTTGTTCAACTCACTTAATGCTCTGTCTGAGGATAATAGTTTGCTCACCATGCCACCATGGATAAATCCTTGGCTAATGTTGGCAATGTCTGTTTCTTTCGGACTCCATGCGTTGATACTTTATGTCCCGTTTCTTGCCAACATTTTTGGCATTGTACCCTTGAGCTTTAATGAGTGGTGTTTAGTTATATTAGTTTCATTACCAGTGATACTGGTCGATGAAGTTCTGAAATTAATCGGAAGGAGAATGTCAAGAGGACATCAGAAGTATAAAACTGTTTAAGAAACCAGGCGACACATGCGGACTGCTTTTATTACGCTCTTCTCTGGCTAGAAGACATGTCCTCTCCACCATAGGTAATCTGTCAACTAGAATTTTGTAATTACTTCTATAATACATAAGAGGAGACCTAATCCATGGCCATGCATGGATTTCTAGTAACAATAAGGTGATATTTGTGAAGGAAAAAGAATGATGTATTTGTATTCCTTGTATATAATAAGGAAGTTTTCAAAGGCAAATCTTTGTAATGTATCTATGTTAATTCATGTGTATATGTTTATTGTGTATGTAAAACCTCCTGGTTGAATAAAGGAAAATGTTGCAGAATGAGGGCTCGTTCTGTTTTTAATATTGGTTTAGTAAATAAACAAGACAAAATTATAGCACTTGTTGATTAATTATTTTTTACTTTTTAATCTGCTAAGTTTTGACACAGCACATAGCAATTTTAAGTGAAAATATTGGCAATACTCATTGAGTCAAGGATAGGGAGCTAAATTAGTGGCATCCTTGTCCTTCATGCAAAATCCAGATTTATTTGTGACACAATTTTATGGTTCTAATTTAGATTTAAAAACACAAAGGAATCATGAATAACAATAATAGAAATTTAAAAATTTATGGCATACCTTCAAAAACTTGTATTCATTCACTTGATCTCTCTTTATAAAATATAATATGAGTTTTCCCTTATTCTCTAGGAGTCTTGCTCTAACTAAAGGAGAATTCCATTTCTTCTCTTTTTCTTTAAAGAAACCCCATTCTTCAAAATTGAAAAACCAATTTAAAGATTGGTCTTCAAAAACATTTCTTGTCTCTTCGCATTTGGGTCGATTCTTCACTTTCTTGCATCTTCACATTCAATTAGGCTCTTTACATTATTGTTTGTTTGCATTTAAGTTGACTCTTCGCATGTTTGTCTCTTTGCATTTAGGTTGACTTTTTTATTCTTGTATTTTTGCAATTGAATTGACTCTTCACTTCTATGATAACTTTTTTTTTATTTGTGACAACTTTTCACTTACATTCAATGACCCATTGCTTCCATGTGATGACCTTTCACCCTTATTCATGCTCAATATGAGCTTTGACCAAAGAGGATTCACTTTATTTGTCCACCTGTGGTTGTAAAACACCCTATTCTTTTTTGGTGATATAAGATTGTACTATCCTAAGGTTGCACCTACATCATACAACATAGGCAAGAGTTTGTGATTGTAGTGCTTACAAAGATGAGATGGATGGTAGAATTGTCTCTTTGACTCCTTGAATAGGCTATTGTATACTCTTTCACCATGTGAAGTACCTTGTCTCTTTATTTCTTCCTATATTTCCTCCCACCCTTTAGACCAAAAATCCTACCCCTCTTTGTAGCTCTACTCATTGCCACTTGTATAAGTCAACCTCCACGAAGTTATATTATCTCTTTCTTTGTGTTTTGTTCTCCATGTGTTGAAGTTCTTCACTCCCTTCTTGTTCCTTTCACTAAATTATTTTTCATCTTTATTGGCTTCTTTGGTACCTCATTGCCATTTTCTTGTTCTTTCTTCCTCCAATATGGCACCGCTTCTACTACAAAACCATTGTTTTCTTCACTTGGAACTCTATCAAGCTCTTTATCATCTATATTCACTATTCAATTGCACTTAATTTTACTCCATTTCCTTGCCCTCTAAAGAATATTTTGTTTGTGGTTAAGTGCACAAAGATGGGGTCAATTTTTTTGATCAAAATAGATTTGCAAATTATTTTTCAAATAACACAATCACACTAGCTAACAACACTATCATGTTATGGTTCAAATGTATTTTTTTCATAATGTGTTCACATTATCACACAATTTCATATATTTGGTATTATGTTCACATTATTGCACAAATACATTTATTTGGAGTTACTATAACACAAGTGCCTTATTTTGAAATAAAATTAGAAAATTGGGCCAAGAGGCCTCATTTCAAAATTTCTTTTCCTAATCATGACTAACAAGAAAATATGCTCACACTTTGCTAAAATATCATCCCTTGTGCTTGTTTATTAACAATTTGATGTCCCAATACATCAACCAATCATGCCATACTTTAAAAGAGGTAAATTTTAACATTTTCCTTATCAATTGTTTGCATTTAAATTTATGTTTCCATGTTTTTATTTGATTGTTTCTCATTTATTTTTATTTTCAAATGGCCTACTCTAACTATCAACTCATGCAAAGTGAAGAACATGAACAAATACCTCCAAACCTTGAACAAAACCTTTAAGAAAGTCCTCAATAAATCCTTCAATCTCCTCCTACTCTTCCTCTTAACCTTCTAAGAACAAAAAATAAAATTGATAGAGTAAATTATAGAAAACAAAGCTTAGATTGAAGAATTACCCTACATTTTGAATCTAGAATGACAAGCCCTTTCCATGAAAATTTAGCTACTACATTAAAACTATTTTTCATCTAGATTGACTTAGTGATAGGATAAATAGTTAACAATGCCACCTATAGAGAATTTTACTGTTAATATTATTTTTTAAAGTTATCTTATGATGGTGTGAAATAAAAAGAAATATAAAATGACAAAATATGTTTTCCTTTTATGAATCTAAAAAATAACACACCTTTTCCTCTTAACCAAAAAATATTCCCTATGCATTAGTGCAAGCATGAATAGGTAAAAAATAAATTCTAAGATAGGTGGTAGATGGTATTCGATCAAACTCTTTGCAATGACTATGAAGTCCCATTATACTTCCCAAGGAAAATTTATTGTGATTTTATACTGCATGAGATCACCAACTCTTTTTATGATAAATATTTTTAAGATAGAGGAAGAGGATCAACACTAGACAAAGGACCTCTTCATGTAGCCATCTAACCTCATAGATCCCTTATGCAAAAACTAGTTCACCATGTGACATTCCTATCAATGGTGAAAGAGCTTGTGGAGGTTTAAATCCTCCAAACTATGATTTTTCTCGTAAGTTTCCTTGTACACCATACCATGTACATCTTAGTTTGATATTGGGAAAGGATTTCATGATGATGACCCTTATAGACCTCAAATCATTCCTTAAATGTGACAACTATAGGTTTTTTTGTATTGGAGGTATAGAGGTCAAGGATGCTAGCTTGTATCAACTACTACATTATTATAGATGAGACGGGATACTCTTGATTGAATAATGACTAGAGAAAACCTATGGTATTGACCTACAAATAATTTTATATGAAATTATAGTTGGTCTATTTATGTTGAATTATAAAATCAAATATATAAATTCATTATAAATAAAAATATTATTAAATTATGTAATTATTATATATATGGGTTGGATACTACATGTTACATCCTGTATCATTCTATTGTGTAGTTTTGTGGTACAGCCACTTTGAGGTAAATTTCTAATAAACTACTAAATATTAGTTGTCAATTTCCTTTTCATAGCATTTGTTATTTTTAAAAGATAATTTAATATTGAATAGGAAAACATTGGACATTCTACAAGAATGCAAGTTGGTCATGGTAATTATTTGATGTGTTTTACTATAGTACTTTTTTGTATTTTTAATCATTATATCTAAATAAAGTTATGGATTGTGTGTACACAATTTACTCAAACATTCTTTTTTTTGTTTCTTTAGTTTTTGGCTCCAATGGATACTATTGATGTTTGTGAAAGAGTATACATGTAAGTTTTTTTTATAGTGATTACATCATATATGCCTCTCATATAGATATAAGCAATGTATGGATACAATTATGAATTTATTGTCTTAATAGATGTTATTTAGTGCAAATAACTAGCATTAATCTTTCTTCTAAATCGGTTTTCCATGCTTTCCATAGGCGAAGGTAAAAAAATTAGTTGAGACACCTACCTTTGATGTCAATGCTAGGAATGAGAGTTTGATTAAACAAGATTATGACCTTGTGATACAAGCATGTTTATTATTTTAAATGACATCCCCTCACGAAAACCCTCAACACAACCTTGATCTCCTACTTTTTCTATTAAACCTCTAAACACAAAACATATATTTGATAGGGTAATTTAAAAAAACAAAACTCAAATTGAATAATTACTCCACATTTTGAAAGAATCTAGAATGATAAACTCATGTGAAACTTTAGACACCATGCTAAAATCATTGGTCACCTATATTGTCTCAGTGATAGGGAAAATAGGTACCTAGAACACCTATAAAGAGTTTCATCATTAATTTTATGAGACAAACTTGTCTTATAATGACATGAAGCAAGAGGAAATAAGAAAGGACAAAACATGTTCTCTTTCTTCAGGATCCCAATACTAATTATGCATCTCTTCCTCTTTACATTAAGTGATTCCCTATACATTAGTTCAATCATGATTATGTAAAAAAGAAAATTCTAAGATAGGTGGTGGATGGTATTCAACCAACATATTTGCAATAACCATGGTTTCCTATCATATTTCTTGAGAAAATTCTACTGAGTTTATTTTACATGATGTTGGAAAAGGTGTCTCAACCTTTCATCTTGTTATTTGCCCATCTTTGCAAGCCTCAAATTTTATAGATATTTCTATGTTTACCCATGTGCTATGTTAGCTTTGTGTTAACCTACCTTTGATGACTAATCTAAGAAAGTATAAGTGATTTTCCCTTTGTAAATTTTTTCCCGTCTATCCTTTGGTCTCCCTTACATATGTTCATCATGCTTCAAATTCTAGAGAAAGTCCAAAAATTTATAAGTTTTGAAATTGTAGGGGCCATTTCCTTAGGTTCTATAAGTTGTTAGATTTTCAATATATTCATGTTGTCCATACCATCATATCCTTCCCACCAATCTCAACAACCCACTCATTTCCTTATTGAAATATGTCAAAGTGTTGGTTTTTAAGTCTATTAGGTTGTTGGGGATGTTGTTTCATCTATCCCAAGTCCAAAGAGTTGAGTTTTACCTTAGATAAATTCTACATTAGTAGGATATCAAACCTGATCATCAACCGATACCTATTCTCTTGAATCTTTGACCTTAATCCCTAGTTCCTTACCTTTTAAGTTGTTCCCTTTACTTATTCATATTCTTTAGACTTCCCCATTCCCAAGTACCACTTCCCTCCAAACCCCACCATCTCAATTTGTAGATCCTCAATCTAAATTGTAAAATTAAGTTAGATCAACACATAAATTTAGAAAATCAAATAATAAGCTACACTCACATAAAACAACAATTAAAGCTCAACAAAACTAAAATGCAAAAGGAAATCAAAATAAAAATTTCATTGTGATGCCATAGCTTTGATCTTTGATTGGAATGTAATTTGCTCAAATCAACAATGTATACTTGTAAATGATCATTTTAACAACCTTTAAATTGATGGATAAACAAATTGATATATAGAATTGGAGAGAGGGATGTGAATGGTAGAGATTTAGTCTCAATGAATGGTTGAGATTGAATGAGAAGAACTGGGGAATATCGGCTGGATAAAAATATTCTTGGAGCTTACAAAGGGGTGAGGATAATCATCTACAATTATTTATTTATTTTGGATAAATAGGTGTGCATGACATAAAAATAGAGATGGCATAATGATGAGGTTTACAAAGGAATTATGAGTGGATATTTTAGATTTGATCATTTATTAGAAATAGATAATGGATATTATTATTTGGGATGGATAAATGAGTATTGAATATTATAGTTATTAATGGAAAAGGGAATTTTATGGAGATTTTTATTAATGATGGGTAATGAAAGGGGAATTTGGAAGGGGACTAGGAAATTGGAATGTTTATGACTAGGATGCAACAAAGTACTAGGTGATGCTAGGAGATAGTAGGTGTCTATATTTCCTCTCTCTTTAAATGGTGTTGTGACATAACATTGTTTCAAATAAAGTAGACCTATATGCATCTAATGAGGAAAGGGGAGCATGCTCCAAGCTTTGGTATTTTAGGATAATTTTAGGGATGCCTCCTTATGAGGATATTCAAGGATGAAGTACACTAGTTTGCTCACAAAAATGGATGAAATAAGGACTAGATGGGTAGGATTAGATAGATTTGGATAAGAGAATGGAATTGGCTGAGAAAAGAGAAGGGATGAGAAGATGAATGATCATCAGGTACGTGTTAAGGATCTAGATTATGAGTAACCAAGTGATGTTTTCTATAGTATATAACAGGACATACCATGATATGAGAAACCATGATGATAGTGTTATCATATGTCATTCAGAGAGCCTTTGTTCTCTCGAGTTTTCCTTTTTTTTCTTTGTAAGTCCTTGAGGTATGTTTGGATCCTTTGCAAGTTCTTCTTTCTGTTGGGGTGCTTGCTTGTTGCAATTATGGGGGGTAGTTGAAATAGAATTGAGCCCAAATCATGTGACACCATGAAAGCTAATAAGAATTTTTGGGAGTTGTTGGAGGCTGGGGGAGTGATCTCATATATGGAAAAGTTGCATGGCTATGATGTGAAGGCTTCACAAGAATTTCTTGAAGGTTGGAATAATCTTGTGTTGCAAATTGGGGGAAAGGATTTTAATATCAGAGAGGATCTTGTTGCTAAAATAACCAGTTTGTTGACTAATGGGAAAAAAAAATATAGAGATAAGAATGAATCTAGTCTGACCATGGATACTTTCTTCAAAGGTGATGAGAGGAGGAAGTTGGAAAGGGAAAAATGTGGTGGTTATTATTGTTATTCAATCAAGGTGATTTGGAGAGATGTTGCAAAGGAGATAATGAGGTATTTTAACCTCGATGGCCACTTTTTTGTTATATCTAGGCATCATTTTTTGCTTAACCATTTTAGGCATCATTTTTTATTTCTTTGGAAAATGGTATAAGGGATCATAGACGCAATCCCAAAAACCCTATCATCCATTAAGGTTTAATTTTGTTGATTTCTGAGCATGTTAAGGCCTTTACTATCCCTACTCAACCCAATATTTCCAATATTGGGAAAAAGAGGAATCTTGAGTATGTGATGGGGTTGGAGGATGATTCTGAGGATGAAGATTATTCCCTTGGGTCTGATGCATCCTTGGATGGTGATTCAAAATCCCTCGCCATCTCTAAAGGTAATAAAAGAAAAAATAATCAATCCCTTGGCTCCTTTAGGGCTGATGAGTATATAATGGGAGATGAGGAAGAGGTGGTTTAGTCCTGCCAGAAGTTTAAACCTATGAAGGGGTCAGATGGAAAAAATTTGAAGGCTCAAGGTAAGAAAAGAAAAAAGAATCAAACCCCTATCTCCTCTAGGGTTGATGAATATGAAACAGGAGACGAGGAAGAGGTGGTTCACTCCTGCCAGAAGTCTAAACTTGTGAAGGGGCCAGGTGGAAAAAAGTTGAAGGGGGCTACTTTGGGTAATTTGAGCAAGGAGGATCCAGTAAACAAGGGTCGACTAGGGGTCTCCCCTGTTTCTAATGTGCAAAAAAAAGAGGGGTTGAAGAGGAGAAATCCTCTTGTGAATCTAGGGAGGGATGAGCTATAGGATCATGTTGGAAATTTGTTGGATGTTTCAAGGACCAATTGTTGGAGTAGAGCTTGGCTAAAGGTGCCGTTGTCTCTGCTCAAGAAGGGAAGGAAACCATGGAGAATGTTACAACTAGTAGTGATTCCCAAGAAGATTATGTTGTGGACAAGGATGGTTTTAACTTTACGAGGGAGATTATGCCTAATTATCTTGGTTTGGTGAAAGAGAAATATCTTTCCTTGTTCAAACATTTCAAATGGGTTTTCCATGAGATGAACTCCACTAATGTTCAAGTTAGAGCTATGAGTAATAACGTTGAAGATCCCTCTTCTTCTAAGGGGCCTAATGTGTAGGCTCAAGTCAACAAGGTTCAACTTGAGCTTAATAAGTTATTTGACACTCTCAAAATGGTTGTTGATGAGATTATCAATATGAAAAATACCTATGAACAAAATATTGTTTCCCTTGAAGGAGAATTGGAGTGTGTTAATAAAAAATTGGAGAAGTTTTTGGAGGTCAGTAAACATGCTAGGTGTAATGAAACTGAGGGTTTTTGTTGGTTGAATAAGAAGGCCAAGAAGTGGCTGAGGGACAATTTTGGAATGAAAGATATGGTGGTTGATAGTGGTGCAAAAAAAAAGATGATTAGTGATATGGGGCCTTCTACTAGAACCCGTAACAAGACCAAACTGAATGCAAAGGCTGATATTTCTATTGATGAAGTGGTGGAAGTCATGAATTTCCATCAAAAAATCATTGAGAGTGATCTTGAAGCAGTAGAAATTCTTAAAAATCTCTATTTTGGTTCTATTTTTTGTGCCTTTTTTTGGTTGTTTGTGTGCTTCTTTTTGGTTGATTTTTGGTTGCTTGTTCTATTTTTGATTATATGATGAAGCATCAGTTTATCTTGTAAAGGGTTTCAGGGCCCCTTCAAAACTTGTTTTTCCTATAATAAAAAAAAAGTACCTTGAATAAGGAAAATAGAAACATGGTAGATGAAATCTCAGTAGAGCGAGAAAATGTAAAACCTTTTGGTTTGAGGGAAAACCCTAAACCTCAACAAAGAAATGAGGGTATTTAAAAAATTGAAGATATAAGGGTGGAGGAGGGAGGTAATGACCCTTCTACTAACCCAAAACCTACCCAAACAATGGGGGGTAAAGATGAAGAAAAGGATATAAGAAATTTACCCAAGGAAAATGGATTAGTTACGAAAAATGCTCAAGTATTGGTCCTTAATAAATTGAAGAAATAAAATTAGCAATAAAAAAATGAGTTAGAAAAAAGACTCCCAAACTCTCCACAAACTATAGATTCACTTGACCTATATGGATTATCCCTAAATGAGGAACTAAAAGAAAACAAAAACACAAATGATCTCAACCAACTATTCCAAGAAGAGAGTTAATCATGATCTCACAATTGATCTTCCTAGAAAGGAGGATGTATAAAAAAGAGAAAGGAGGTGAGTAGGTCTAATAGTGGTAAAAAACTGGTTAAAAAAAGAAAGGGAGAGGCTTTTCCCACATGCTTTGATATGCTCTACAAAAGTAAGGCTAAATGATCCTAAATTGTATAAGTTGGAATGTGAAAGGTCTTGAATCCTTAGATAGGAAGTATGTTCTAAGGGAACTTTGTAATGAGAAAAAGAACTTAGATTTTTTGATGAATCAAGAAGTCAAAGCAATCGGCTTTCACCTTGAAAATAATTTTAAATTCATCTAGAAATATTCTTGTGTCTTCCATTCAATGCATGAAAAAGGAAAAGGTGGGAATGCAGTCTTGTTAAATTAGAAATGGAGGAGTCATATAAAAAACTATGGCTCCTCTCCATGTAACAGATCTCTTTGGGAAATCATAAAAAATAATGAGACTAAATTTGGAATATGTTTTATCTATGCCCCTAATGAGTACAAAGAAATAATTTAGGTGTGGAAGTGGATGTCGACATAACTGCCCAAACTACCTTGGATAATAGGAGGGGATTTTAATATGACTGAAAAAATTGAAGACAAAAAGGGTGGGATACCATGGTCTTGGAGAGGTAATGAGAAACATTATTAGAATAGGATGAAAAGAAATATGAAGCTATTTGACCCCCTCAAAGGAAGAAGAGAAAACAACAAAAGTATTTGGTTCACTTGGTGCAATATTTAGATGGGTTAGAATAAAATATATAGTAGGTTGGATAGATTTTATGCTAATAAGGAAACCTTTTGTTTCAAACAAGATGAGAAACACTATTGTGTCAGAATGGAACCTAAATCCATGTCCAGCCACTTTCCTATTGAAAGAAAAATAATGATAAAAAAAATATAAGAAAAAGTATATTTAGGAAAGATGAAATTTTCAAGTTGAGTATTAAGTTACTAGAGGATGAAGACTGTATGGATGCAATTATTACCCTCAAATTCATCACTAAAAAGTTTCAAACTAACAAGTCTGCTAAAGAATATTGGAATAGGTTAATGCTAAATACAAAAATCCTCCTTTAAACAATTGGTAAGAAGATTGTAAAGAAAAGTAGAATATTGGAAAGTGCTTTGCAGGATGAGTTGAATATTGTTGAAGAAGAATTGCAAGTTGATTGTTCAAATGTTATTAAAATATTTCAAGTTAATAGTATCAAACACAAGATAAGATGTTTTCAAGTTAAAAAGGGATGGGGTGTTTGGGTAAGGGCTAGGGTCAATTGGGTAAAAGATCGGGATAGGGGCTCAAAATACTTCTTCAATATTCTAAGGATGAACGTGACTGTTGAAAGCATTGGGCCTATTGAGAATAATGGAGTGTGGTTGCATGAGACAAAGGAAATCTTTGAAATTTTCCAAAATTTCTATCAAAATCTATTTACTACAGAAGACAATTCAATAGAATTTAGGTAGGTCCAAGAGTTTGCAGGAGGTTGGTTCCAAAGAAGATCTCAAAATAAATGGATGCCATGCTTGAGAAATATTTAACTAAGGAGGAAATTTAAAACACAAATCTATCATTCCAATAAGGAAAATCCCCCAATGTTGATGGTCTGCAAGAAGAATTCTATAGGGCCAACATAGGGTGGATTAAGGAAGACTTGCTTGAAGCCTATAATGAAGCCATAGCTAATGGTTCCTTGGGAAAGGAAATTAATAATGGTTTAATTAGGCTTCTTCCAACAGGTGGCGATAAAGGGAATATCATAAAATGGAGTCCAATTACCTTGTTAAATATGTCTTACAAAATCTTGGCTAAGATTTTGGTTAGAAGATTGACTGATATCCTTCATTTAATTATAAATGATACTCAAAGTTGGTTTATAAAGAATAGATATATCCTTGAAAATTCGATCACCAGTTGGGAAGCAATGGAATGGGATAGAAGTGATAAAAAAGTTAGAATGTTGTTACTAGACTTTGAAAAATCATATGATAGAATTTAATGGTATTCTGTTTTGGTAATGCTAGATGCTTTTGGATTTCCTAAGAAATTTTGCAATCTGGTAAAAATCCTATTTAAAGATGCAAATGATCAGGTGGTAGTAAATGGTATTGTTATAGAGCCATTTCCACTGGGTAGATCCATTAGGCACAGGTGCCCTCTAGCCCCTATATTATTTTTTATTGCATGTGAAGCCATGCATTATTTATTGAGATCCAATCTCTTTGGCCCTCAAGTGGAAGGTATTACATTTCATAACAATTCAATTCTTCTTAACATGTAAAATTTACATATGACACTTCTTTATTCCCAATGTTGGAAGAGGAAAACTTTGCAAACCTAGTGGAAAAAATGAAAATATTTTGCAGGCCTCAAGTGCAAAAATTTTAGAATCTAAGTCCACAATCTTGGGTTGGACTAATTTCCCTCCTAGATGGTTAGCCAAATTTAAGTGGAAATATGAAGGGCCTGTTGAAATGAACAAGACAACTGAGAGGGGGGTTGAATTAGTTGTAGCAAATTAAACCTTCAAAACCCTCAATAGTAAACAGATCCACAAGCATTTGTTAAACCATTATTTTGTTAGATGATTAAACATGTAATCCAGATAACTAAAACTAAAATCACAACACCATACACATGATTTAACACAAGATTTATGTGGACAACCCAATGAGGGAAAAACCATGGTGAGGATTATCTCACAATATAAGTAATAGAAAAACTGGTACAAAGGGGCTCATTTCCAAAATAGGACACACTATCCAAAAAGGATCACAGTCAGGGCTCACTACCACAGAAAGAAAACAAGAAGATAGAAGAAGAATGTTACACAAAGCAAACACTTCTCAATGCAACAAGGATTCCACCACAATTGTTCGTACACTTTTGCAGTCTCACATGAAATATTTTAGATGCCTTCATATCACTACCTTTAAGAACCCTAACATGAATTTTGTACTGCTATGCTCAAATTCACATCACACAAATCACTTGCAAAAATCTCACATCTATCTTTCTTCTTAATCTTTCCACTTTCTTTTACTTGCATCAACACCATACATATTTATATCAAGTTCAACCTCAAAAAAATTCTCCAATGTTGGCCATTAGCCATTATACATTCAAAATCAAAATAGGTTAGCACCTAAACATTCCTGTGATGGATAAGAATGAAAGGTGACATACAAAAATCCTTAATTAGGACCCAAATAGATCCCAACACACTTCAACACGCGTCCACATGCCTCACATGTAGTGTTAAACACAAGGTCAACCAACACCCATGTAAAAAACCATAGACATTAAATGCATTCTTTCTTAGATCAATTTGAAAGTTTCGAACAAAATAATTCACTTGAAATCAATCTAGAATAATCTACAAACCACTTAAGATTCATCGAACACTTCATTCAAGCTCGCATCAATGAATACTTCAACTCGGGATAATTGGTGACCCTTAATTGCAAACTGATAAATGAAACTCTCATTGTACTACATCAAATCAAGTAAAAAATTGAACATAGAAAGATAAAAGCATTATAAGAAACTTCCCAAATCTACACAACTTAAATCCAAATAGTGGAAAAACATGGAGCAAATACATTTCTCCCAGACCATAGAAAACATCACTGAACAACTGGTTCACACACTGGTGAAAATATATCGCATTGTACAATGATCTAGAAACCCAAATTCTAAATATAGTAACCTCCATCAACCTTGAATAGCTTGTAAGATCTGCACAGGCATAACATCAACACAGAAAGAACGCAAAGCACAATACCAAAGCACATTATGAACATTTACACAACACAGTTTACTCTATTTATTAAATTTTCTTAAAAGCACTTGGAAACCAAGTACCAGAAGCATCATCTCAACTCATTACTTCATTCCAACTCATCTTCAAACTCTGTGACAAAAGAATAGCTCCATGTACTCACAACTATATGACAACCTATTTGCAGAGTAAACATGAAGTGGCATGTGTTTTAAAAATAACAAAGTGCAAAGGATCTAAGTATTCACACAAGCATACATGCAGTGGAAAAATATCATCAAACTTTCTACCAAGGCATATCGATGAGTGTAAGGGAGGTATGTGTTTTATGTAATAAGTGTCCATTTCTTTTGCAGGTCTAAAACATTTGGATGCATCTGTAGCTACAAATTCATAGTTTTTAGGTGGCTCCAATATGGAAGAATGAGCTATCACATGTGGCGGATCTTAATATGTTAATGTTGGTTTGGATATATTTTGAGGTCCACTCCTATTAAGGTGGAACAATGCATTGCAGATGGTCAAGATAAAAAGTAGATGTCCAATACAGAGTTAAATTTTTACATATTTCAAAATGGTGTAGAGCTCGCGGGAGCTGCAGAGTCAACGATGAAGTAGAGGTGGCCATTAAAAAAGAATGGAGAAGAAGTAGAGGTGGAAAATTGTTGGAAATAGAGAATTTATTCAAACAACTTTCATGTATAACAAGGTGGCATTTTATACTTATGCACACTGTTAGTTTTTGACTGGTTGAAGTTTGTGAGGAAAATTTAAATTAGCTAAGTGCATTTTGAAAAACAAATCTTTTCAAATTTATGTTTTTCATTGCGTAGGCTGGGGGCTTTAGGACTTTTTTCAAATTCTTATTTTACATGTTATCTTCATGTTCATTTTCTGGGTAGTGGTATGCACATTTCTCTTCTACATGTTATTTTCAAACTAATTTTATAGGTAGTGGTGTGCACAAGTCTTTAAGCCTATTTTCACAGATTGCATCATGGAGTTTTTGCCACTAAATCACAGAGCACCATTTCCAATTCAAGACTGGGAGTTTCCATTTTCAAAATCTTTGGAGAGAGAGAATTTGTCACATATATTTAATACTGATTGCCAACCGGTTTACAAATGTTTGAAGACATTGATTGGAGAAGAAATTCTACTTCCTTCAACACAAAGGATAATCTTTCCTTCAGTTATAGTTCCGATCCTTGTTTCCAATGTGTTGGATCTAAACCCCAATTACCAGGATGTGCTTAAGCTAGAAGACTTGGTTATCAAGGAAGTATTTCTACAAGATAATGCATTATTGAAGAGCATTTAAAAATATAACTTTTGGAAAGTAGATGCATATGTAGGGGGATTTTTCCTAGACATTACTTGCACCACAAGGCTAGCTTCAGAAATTTGTACATTGCAATGAAGATATCAATGGAGTATAACTCATCAAGTCATCTATAAAAAGCAATAGGGAGACTTCATTTTGAAGTTGGAAATGATATGGTAAGAAGCCTCAAAACAAAATATCGTACTTTATCATTTTTGTTGAACCGTCATTGTCACCATGACGGAAACTCCAGTAAGCAAGACACAAAACATAAAGAGGTGGCCAAATCTACAGGGTCACAAGTTCAAGAAAGTAATAAGATGGCACACCAAGTCAGGTTAATTCCCCAAGTTCTAGATATGAACATAACTACAAAGTCACATTCAACACCACCAACACATTAGACAATGCAGAAAGGTGAAGGAGTTGATAGTTCATTTGTTGGAAATGTTTGATATTTTGAATATTTTGGAGTATTTTACATATATCTTACTTTCAACTATTCTTGAATTTGCTAATCTACTATAATATTTCAAAGTATAAGATGTATGGGGCAATATATGGCATATGAAGAATTAGCATTTTGGAGTTGTTTTTTGCAGAAGGTTATAATCGATGTCTATGAATACAAGAAGCTGAAATAGTACAAGGTCATCTAAAATTTTGTCAACATAGAAAATCATTTTGGGAGGGGAATTTTTTTTGATAAATCAACATACTATTGTATAATCTAGATTTTAGATTATGACTGGAAAGATATTACTATTGTAATTTTTTATATTATTACATAAATATATTAAGTTGGCTATATGCCTTTTATTTAAAAAAAGAGGAAGAAAAACATGGTGTCCAAATCACTCAGATTTTATGAATTATCGGTCCAATGCATTTCCATTCGCCATCAATTTAGTTTATGAGGCATATGTAAGTAATATTTTCACCATAACAAACTATGCATTTTAAGTGGATTGATTAATATTTTTGCCTAGAATCTCAAAAGCATGTATTAAATCACCTACATATTCGCCAATACTATTAAAACATCATTGTGTACCAGGACATGTTTTTCCAACATCATTAAATGTTCACTATGCATGAGACCCATTTTTTCAATTAAAATTTATAAATAGTTGCTTATGAGGACCCATTTTTCCAATAACATTAAAAATAATTATGTTTGAGGACACATTTCACCAATTACCATGACACCTCCATGATAATCGTAGGGCCATAATCACTTTGAAAATTACAGCATACATGTTCCGCTGAGGTTTAATTCACCCAACACTTAAATGTATTGTTGTATAATCATGTGGGGTTCACCAAATTCTTACAATACCATTTAAAAATCCCAAAAAATTCACTAAATATGGATTGACATGAATGTTGAGAAAATATGTTCCAAACTTGCAATTACATAAGGTACTATTGATCTACATAAGGTATTGTTCATCAGATGACGAAAAGGGGTGTGGGGGGATCCCCCCTAACAAGGGGTCTGGGGGGGATCATCCCCCTGGTTGGGGTCCAAGGGTAGTGTGCCCTAGCAGGGGCTTGGGGCAGCACCCCTGAAAGAAAAAATTTATTTACATTTTATTTTTGTAAATATGGACTGTTCATCATTATGTCTCATATCTGATGACTAATTTTTATTAGCTTGAATTTTCCTAGAAGGAAACCCTATTTTATAAGGGTGTTCTATTATGGATGTGTATTGTGATGTATTATGAGAGTCTAATAGCGGTTGTGTTGCCTTTGGATCTTTGAGTGGTGATACTCCTATGAAAAATGTATATTATATTCTTTGTGATTTTTGAATAATATATTGGGTGGATTTTGGAGTGTGGGGTTTTTCTCCCAAAATGGTTTTCCCATGTAAATCACTGTGTTGTGGTATGCATGATATTTATTTAATTTTTTGTTTAAGTTTCTATAATTGTTAAAGATCTATAAATTTTTTGCATTATTCTCCTCTCAAGATTAGAGTAGGAAGTTGTTCTGCTACCTTAGCTTCCTTACAAGTAGTATCAGAGTCTGATCACCTTTGGCTTCAGTTGTGGGTTGTTGGGCTTTTGAACTAATCTAGTTTTGAGTGGGATCTTGTGCAGAAGACACTTTGTGATATTCTTGTAGGAATTTTTAGATGGCAAGTTCATTGAGGAGAATAGAGGTGGATAAATTTTCTGGAAATAATTTTGAAATGTGAAATTTGAAGATGGAGGATCTATTGATTGATCAAGATCTGTGGGATGTTGTTGATGAGAATGTTTCAAGGCTTGCAGATCCTACTCAAGATGCTCAATATGATGTTATGGACTGTAAAGCCAAGGGTCTAATCAGATTGTGCTTGGTATACTCTATTTTAATTAATGCCCATGAAGAGATCTTTGCACATAAATTATGGAATAATCTTGGTCAAATGTATCAAGCCAAATCCATAGTGAACACGATTTTCTTGAGGAAGAAATTGTATTCCTTGAGAATGGAAGAGGGTGGATGAATTACAAACCACCTGGAGGCATTCAATATGATGGTGGTTCAATTGGAATTAGTTGGTGTCAAAATGGATGAGGAATAGAAATGTTAGATCCTACTTTGTTCTTTGCCTAATTCATGGGATTCTCTTGTTATGGCTATTGGGAGTACTTCTATTACATTGAACACTAAAGATGTGGCAGGTTCTTTTCTCTCTGAAGAGATGAGGAAGAAGGTATCCATCAGTGCCAAGGAGGCCCTGAATGTTCACAAAAGATCTAAGGAAAAAGGCAAGAAGAATGAGAAGCCTGACAAATCCAATTCCAATGTGAGATCTAAGTCTCCTAGAAAGTCCAAAGTTATTTGTTGGAATTGTGGTAGGCCTAGACATGTTTGTAAGGACTGCAAAGAAGAAAAGAAGAAGAAAAAGAAGAAATTTATCTTTGATTCTTAGTCTGAGAAGGAAGATGGTGACACATTCATTCTAGCTTTGGCAACTCGTGTAGGTAATGATGCATGGTTAATTGACTCAGGTGCATCTTTCCATATGAACTTTAATAGAGATTGGTTTTCTGAATATGAAGAATTTGATGGAGGTAAGGTGTACTTGGGTGACAATTCTTATTTAGACATTGTTGGTTGTGGTAGAATTAAAATCAAGTTTCCTTATGGTAGAATAAAAAGGATTAATGGTGTGTTACATATCCCTAGTTTACCATGAAATTTTTTATCTGTGAGAAAAATAATCTAATGTAGGTGTGCAAGTAGTGTTTTTTGATGCAATATGCAAGATGGTCAGAGGTGCTATGGTGATTACTAGAGGTGTTATATATGGAACATTGTATAAGCTTGATGCATGCATGTTGTTGAGTGCAATAGTGCTTCTGTGAAAAGCAAGTTTGTGGAAGGAGGGTTTCACCTTCAACAAATGGTCATGAATTTTGGGTACCCAAGGGTGCTCTTTCTTTTGAGTCAAATTTACTTGTAGAGAAAACTATGTGTCAAATTTACTTGTAGAGAAAACTATGTTATGGCACCAAAGATTTGGCTACATTGGAGAAAAGGGTCTAAGGACCTTGAACAATAAAAACCTTGCTGAATATTTGTTTGATTGTAAGCTTGAATTTGATTTTTGTGAGCATTGCATTTATGGAAAACAAAACTACATTTAATTTTACTCGATTTCTCATAAATCTTGTGGTGTATTGGATCTTATTCATTCTAATGTGTTTAGTCTTGTAGATGTTCCTTCAATTGGTAAATCCACATTTTATGTTTCATTTATTGATGATTATAGTAGAAGGACATGGGTATATTTTCTAAAGAGTAAATCTGAAGTTTTTAGTCGATTTAAAGAATTTAAAGCAATGGTTGAGTTGTAGACTAGAAACAAAATAAGATGTTTGAGGACTAATAATAGTAGTGAATTTTGCTCTAATGATTTTGATAAATTAAGTAAATATTGTGGTATTCATGGACAAAAGACAACTCTATATTCTTCGCAACAGAATGGAGTTGTAGAAAGAATGAACAAGACATTAATGGAGAAGGCTAGGAGTATGTTGAGTGGTGTTGGTCTAGAACAAAGGTTTTGGGCTAAAGTTGATTGTTACATGACTAATAGGTCTCCTACATCGGATCTTATTGATAAGACAACTATAGAGGCATGGTTGGGTCACAAGCTTGCATTAATACATCTTAGAGTTTTTGGTTATGATGCATATGTACATGTGCCAAAGGAGAAGTGAACAAAGTTGGAAAACAAGGCTATGAAATGTATCTTCATTGGATACAGTTATGGTGTGAAATGATACAAGCTTTGAGATCCTATTGCATAGAAGATAATACATAGTAGAAGTGTTATTTTTAGAGAAACTAAGCCTTCTTCTGTTACATTGCAATCATAACAAAGTAAATAGGAAGATGTGATTCATTTTCCTTCTACATCTAAGAAAGTTGAATCAAGGCCCATGGATAGAGAAGAAGTTGAGGAGAGCTCATATAGATCTGAATCTTCAGAAGAGGAGGAAGAACCTCCAACTCAGCTTGTTCATAGGTCTACAAGGCATAAACTACCACCTAAAAGGTATTCACCTAATGATTGGAAATGTATTTTTTCTTTGAATACTAACATGGATGAAACAAGATCAGTGGAAGAGGAATTAGGTATGAATGATACAAAATCTTGGAAGATTGCTATGGATGAATAAATGACAACTTTGAAAAATAATGATACATGAGATCTTGTACCATTGCCTAAAGAACGAAAACAAGTTGGTTGCAAATGGGTGTTCAAGAAAATGATTGGTTCAAATGGAAGTATTGATAAATATAAAGCAAGGTTGGCTGCAAAAGATTGCTCTCAAGTTGAGGGTATTTATTATGGCGAGATATTTTCTCTTGTTGCAAAAATGACATCCATTAGATTTTTTCTTTCTATTGTTGTTGCTTATGAGTTAGAGGTTGAGAAAATGGATGTGAAAACTGCTTTCCTTCATGGTGACTTGGAGGATGATATTTATATGACACAACCAAAGCACTACGTGGTGAAAGGTAAAAGTAAATTGGTTTGCAAATTGAAGAAATCTTTATATGGCCTAAAACAAAGTCCTAGGATGGGTACCATAAATCTGATACATATGTGTTGATTTTGGGATTTCAACATTCTAAATCAGATCATTGTTTTTTATTTTAAAACTGATGGTGATTGTTTCATATTTATTGCATTATATATTGATGATATGTTATTTATTGGTATAGGGAGAGATATGATTTTAGAACTAAAACCTCAACTTACTGATAAATTTGAAATGAAAGATCTTGGTGCAACTAAACACATTATTGGGATGGAAATTAAAAGAGATAGAGTGAACATAAAGCTATGGCTTGGCCAAAGTAAGTATGTCAACTCAATTTTACAGAGGTTTGATATGTAGGCTTGTAGACCATTGTGTGTTCCTATTTTAGTTGGAACAAAGTTATTGTGTGTTCTTATTTTAGTTGGAACAAAGTTATCTATTTCAAATTTTCCAACATCTCCATCAGAGATAGAAGACAATGGAAAAGTGCCTTACCAAAGTGCAGTTGGAAGTTTGATGTATGATATGGTTTGTACTAGACCATACATTGTCTAAGTAGTGGGAGTTCTTTCTAGATATATGTCTAATCTTGGTAGAGTTCATTGGGATGCAATTAAAAGATTCTTCAGATATTTGCTCGATACCATATATTATTCCTTATGTTATCATAGTAATATGACTAAATACAAGATTTCCCTTGATATTCATGGCTATGTGGATTCAGACTAGGCGGGTGATGTTGATAGCAGATCCATTGGTGCTTATGTGTTTACTTTATTTGGTAGTGCAATTAGTTGGATGAGTAAGCAACAGGTTGTGGTTGCTTTATCCACAACTAAAGTAGAGTATATGGCAGCCACTCATGCTTGTAAAGAATCCATTTGGCTTAAGAGACTGTGTTCCAATATTAGAATAAAACAAGGTGTAGTGACAATTTATTGTGACAGTTAGAATGTGATATGTCTAGCTAGGAACCTAACATTTCATGCTAGGACCAAGCACATTGATGTACAATATCATTTTGTTAGAGATATGGTCAAAGATGGCAAGGTTAAATTGAATATTGTTAGAGTTTTTGGATTAGAGTTTCTCTCTCTTCTATCAGGTGATGATGAATCACAGAGTGTGATTCGAAACGTTGATGCAAATTTTTTCGACACAATCTAATCTAGAAACTCTTACAATATTCTACATGGATTGTGGAAATTTATTATCGCTAAAGGGTTAAGTTGGTTAAGGTAGAGACTTTGATAAATTTTGTTGATTATTTAACTAATCTTGTGAGCACAAAGAAGTTTAGATGGTTTTTAGCGACTATCGGCCTTTCGGCCCCTAGCAATTAAGAGATGATGAGACCCTTCTATTGTCCTTGTAAGGTGTTCAACAAGTGGGAGATTTGTTGATAAAATGTGTTTCAACCTTGCAATTACATAACGTACTGTTCATTTGACAATGGTGAGGGGCATGTGGAAGGGATCCTCCCCCACAAGGGATTCAAGGGGATCATCCTCATAATTGTGGTCTAAGGGTAGCATGCCTTGGCAGGGGCTCAAGGGAAGCGCCCCCAAAAGGAAAAATTTATTTACATTTTATTATTGTAAATCTAGATTTTTCATCATTATGTCTCATATATGACGATCGATATTTTATTATCTTGACTTTCCCTAGAAGGAAAACCCTATTTTATGAGGGCGTTGTATTATGGTTGTGTATTGCAACATCTTTTGAGAGTTTGATGGTGGTTGTGTTGCCTTTGGTTCTCTGAGTGGTGATACTCCTCTGAGAAGCTTGCTCAACAAGTATATTGTAATCTTTGTGATTTTTGAATAATATATTGGGTGGATTTTGGAGTGTGGGGATTTTCTCTTGAAAGGGTTTTCCCTACGTAAATCACTGTGTTTTGGTGTGCATGATATTTATGTCTATTTTTTTTTAAGTTTTTGTAATTGTTAAAAATTTGTAAAATTTTTGCATTATTCTCCTCTCAAGATTAGTGTAGGAAGTTGTTTTGCTACTTTAGCTTCCTTACAATAAATACAATCGAAAATCTAGTTTATTATTACACATTTTGTTTTGTTCTAAATTTGTGAGCTCTCGATTCAAAAGTTGGACTTGGAACCTTGATTGTAGGAAAGTTACAAACTCACAGCATAGAAATTCCTACATTAACAAATAGTAAGTTAGTGAAAACCTAAAGGTAAGTGATCATTTCTTCATAGTGTTATAAGATTTTTTTATCTCTTTTTTGTTCATGCTTCAATCTTAAAGATGACATTGAGTAGGGAATGAGATCTATAGTCTATGTCCTTAAACAAGAAGACATTTTTTTCTAGATTTTATTCAAAGGAGAGATCGAGATGTCAAGAAACAAGTGCAACATGGGTAAGACTCCTCAAGGCGGTGAAGGGAATGGGAGGCCATCAAAACACCATAAATTCCTACTTTGGAATTGGCAATGTTTCTAATCCATTAGATCAAGATGGAGCTACATCATCAACTCCTGCACCAAATATTAATGCAGAAGGCATTGACAATACCTTAAAAGAGGATTATGACAAGGAATTTTTAGATTGATTGGGTGTCAAAGTACCCATTCATTGAACTAGTGGAGAATTCAAACAAAGATGATCCTCTGACAGAATGTGTAATGCCCCACCATGTGAACCCCAAAGGACAACAAAACACCGCACAATTTTTATTTTTTTTATTGAAAGTGAAAACATTGCATACAAAGCATATGTATTTTCTTAACATGAAAATAAATTATATGTTTGCAAGGTCATCTACGTCCTCTGGGGCACATGAGATAGTCGTTACAAGTCCTAAACCTTAATCAAAATAAAAGCGAATAAAAACCACGATCACATAATGATAACATACATTCATCCATAACAATAGAGAGGAGAACAATACATCATTCCATTACAATTTAATTAATAGATCAATAGAACATTTGCGGAGCATATTTCCACAGATACAATACATCATAATTACATTAACAAGAATAATTACATCAATGAAGAATAAGGTACAAGGTGAAGATCAGTCTTCAACTAAGAGAAGCTTCGGTAACTTTGCCTCCACTTCCACAACATGAACACAAATTAGGAACCCAATGTGGTGCATAGCATGTTCCACCCGACCACGTGGACCTGAAGGTCCACCCCTCATGCTAGGAGATGAAAAGAATAATTACATCAATGAAGAATAAGGTACAAGGTGAAGATCAGTCTTCAACCAAGAGAAGCTTCGGTAACTTTGCGTCCACTTCCACAACATAAACACAAATTAGGAACCCAATGTGGTGCATAGCATGTTCCACCCGACCACGTGGACCTGAAGGTCCACCCCTCATGCTAGGAGATGAAAAGAAAGGACCCACAACCAAGACAAACAATCAAACCAAACCATAAGGTCAACCAAAACATAACATACAACAATCTCAATGACTATTTACAAGGTGACTACTTCTAGAAGCATACAAAGGGGAAAAGCAAGGGATACTATAACACCAATATTCATATACTTCCAACTAAAGGATAGGCAAACACTTGGTTCCCAAAGAAACTTACATCATGGCTTGGACTAAAACTTCATCAAAATGGAAAATAATGCAATGGAGAATAAAATCAGTCGTATCAATCTTTCATCTCCAAACTCAATTCCATATAACGTCACTTAAACGCATATTGCATACTCCACTTGTTTCTATTTGACAAATAAGCTAACTCAATAAGAACATGAAAGGATCATTTGGGAGAGGATTCTTTTTTAAAAGCTCCTTTATTTAAGAGTATATTATCTAATCCTCTCCCGAAGAATCAAACAGCGGCTGAGACAGGCTGACAACCGAATCAGAAAGATTATTTAAACCTCTACAACATTCTATTTTCGGGTACTGCAGAAGTGACAGGTTGCCAACGGAATCAGGAGGGTTATTTAAATCTCTACAACATTCTATGTACAAGTGTTGCGTCTGTGACAAGTTGCGAATGTTGCGAATGGTATCAGGGAGATTATTCAAATTCATACACCCTCCACAGTCTAAATGCTATGACAAGGCACGTGCACTGTTCACAGAATGCCTATTAAGGAATGTGATCACCAGGAAAGCAATGATTGCAGGATATGCACAAAATGGATTTCAATGTATCGCTTGGGTTTCAGAATTTGCAGTTGCAGACTGGTAACTTCAAAGCACAGAATATTCACCGTTCCTTGCTGACCCTGTGGTTGCTAAGGATAAAGGTCCTGAAAATGCAACTGGGGTTAGCTCCAAAGTACACGCTGATGTTGCATACTTATTTAACGACGAAGATGGAGATGGGGTAGTGAAACACAACCCAAGGCCGAGGTAAATGGAAGAGAATCAGACATCTCCAAAGCAACTTTTCGATCAGAAAATCAAGAGATAACTACAGAAGAGCAACGCCGACAATTCCAAGCAGAGCTTGCATGGAAAAAGAATGAGCAGACTGCAAGAAGATTGGCTGCAGGGGGCGTAGGTACAGGAGACGGATTTTGGCAAGGACGCTCTCGAAATCTCTGAGTTAGTGAAGCGCTCTTGAACACATCCTAACACTAAAAGCCTGGCATGAGTTCTAGGTGAATGCAGTCATGGAGGTTTAGAGGATGAGGGTTGCACATACTTCACACATCAACTGCCCTTATTGCATTACAGATAAAGTTGGTCATTAAGAGTGCAGGATGGACCTTCATGCACGTAATGGCTACCTTGGGTACAACCCCACTTATTTCTAAGATGCCAGTTTAACTTGTGGTGCCTCGCACTCACCTACGCAGAAAGATAGGTATGCAAAAGTGCAACACAAGCAACGCAAGTGACTGTTTAACAGAATGCCACACCAAGATGTCATCTCAAGGAGGGAAACGAATGCAGGACTTGTAGAAGATGGATTTATTGAAAGGGCTTTCGAAACTTTCCAGCAAATGCAATTGGCAGGTGACGCCAAAAGAACAGGGAGGTTAATTAAACCTTTAAACTTCCTATTATTTCCAAGTGCTGCGGCTGAGACAGTTTGCCAGAGGAAACAGAGCGAAATATTTAAACCTCTACAACATTAAATTTTCAAGTACTGCAGGTATGACAGGTTGTGAACAATATCAGGGGGGCATTTAAACTAAAACACTCTCTAAAGGCCTAAATACTTCAGCTATGATAGATGGCGAATGGTAATAGGGACGCTATTTAGATTTATACACCCTCCAAAGTCTAAGTTCTGCAGTTGCGATGGGTTGCCAATGGTAAAGGTAGGCATTTATGCAAGGAGGAACATAAGCTAAACACAAGAACTACCTGGACATAGTGATTTCTCTGCACAAAGCCACAACTCCACAACCTTTGCTAGCGTCCTCCCTGCCTGTGCGCAACTGGGAGCTCTTCCTGCCAACCCCAAAACAGTGTCCTCCTTCCTGCCGCTTCAGACCACGCCTCCCTAAGAAAACTCCACACAGCCAGGCCTTTCAGACGTTGCAGTTGCAAGTCCCTCCCCTAGGTGTCCTGTCCTCGCCGGAAAAAGAATCCCTCCCCACGCGCCCCCCTCCCCGAATGCGTTTCATAAAATGAAGGCGAAAGAAGACTTTCCAGCAAAATGCAGAAGACAGGTGTAAAATCATTCTTCATGCCATAAGACAAGTGCAAAATGCAGAAGTAACTGCAAAACACGTGAATGCGTTTCATAAAATGAAGGCGAAAGAAGACTTTCCAGCAAAATGCAGAAGACAGATGTAAAATCATTCTTCATGCCATAAGACAAGTGCAAAATGCAGAAGTAACTGCAAAACACGTGAAGCGCTGACAAGCTGACAGGCTACTTGAAAGGCACGTGGCCCCAAGGGCTAAAATAAGATTAGTATTGACTTGATACTTGAAGTGATGAAATCTCTTAATAAAGAGACCTTAAGGGAAACATTACAAATATGATACCTTTATCCATTATTTTGAAAATTACAACCTCCAAAGATAAATAACAAAATAGATAACACTATTTAAGTTTTTGAATTAATATACTACATTAATGACACAAACTAAGTATTTAGATTCCTCAAGATTTCCAAGCAATCAAATCAAAAAAACATTCAAACTATAGATTTATTTGATTTGATACATATTATCTAATGTTTCTAATGTAAGACAATTGATATTATTATTATAATTAATATAATCAGTAATCAGTAATCATTAATCATTAATGCTAATGTTCACTCAATTTTAATTTAACTAAGTATTTCATACAAAATCTTTTATTTAATTATACACGTTTATTGCACAAGAAGATACTAAATATTTATTCCTCTATTATTTGTCACTATAAGACTAGAATTACAAGTGATCAATTTAACTTACTAACTTGTTAATCATTAAATAACTTCATATGATAATCTTATTTAAGGACTTTACTGCAATGCAAGAGGAAAAACCCCTCCCCTAGCACTATATTTCAAACTCAAGTATAATGTTTTATATTAATACGCATAGTACATTTTTTAAGTGTTTTGCTTAAAGTATTTTCTTGGTCTATTGAACACCCGTTTACAAGCATATGCACATAATTTTATTTATCTAAACTCTTTCATTTATGGATAAGGTTGAGCCCTTAAGCATACCTCAACCACTCGATTTCCAGAACTTTTTAGTGGTGATTCATACCATTGTTTAAAGTTCTTTATTTTATTTTATTATTATTATTATTATTATTATTATCTAAATCTAAGATAATGACATGTTTGTACTTTAAAACTTACTTTACACACACATGACTTTACCTTATTCTTATGGAATCTTCTTTATATAAATATAAGTTTTGTTCCTAAGCTTTGGGACCATTCTCCATTAACATATAATAATTTATACAATAGATAATATTATGAATGTGAGGCAAGCATCATAGACTACTAGAATTTAGTAGGTAAATACATATAATAACATCCAATCTCTTAATAATTTAATAACTTAATTAATGACATTCGATCTATCAACTAACTATCTTAATAATAAACATTTACTCTTGACATAGCAATTTATTTTAACTAGCTAATTTTGAACAAGACTACTTAAAGTGTTAAGCTCACCAAATAATCTAATGGCACAATTATCCATGAAATCACAAATACACTTACACTAAAATCCAGGAAAATCGATTCAGAGGGGCGCTACAAAATGCAAGTGTAAGATTTGTAGTTAGAAATATAAAAGAGAGAAGAAGTTGTAGCTAAAGCTTGACAATATAGAAAAGCATATCGATAAAGTTTATGAAAAACAAATCATAGACTGAAAGGAAAAATTAATAGTAAGATGGAAATCAAAGAAAAAATGTCTTCATGTTAAGTATGCCCTAGAATATGATGAGCATATGCAAAGAATGAAGAAGCTTGTTGCATGTGGAAGTTCAATTGAAGCTCAATTTGGAAAGGTAATGGCAGTAACACAACTAGAAAAAACTATTTACATGAGTGTTGTTTTCCATATTTTGTCCAAAGGGTGTCCTATGATAGAATACCCATAATATAGTAATTTATTGTCTTTTTGGGTGTTCCTCACTTTTCTAGCACACATTGGTCAATAAACGTTGGATGGGAGTGGGAAAGTTGTCTTGCTGAGGTGAAAGAAAAAGATTTATAGGAGAAAATAAAAGTGTCAAACTTCACTACATTATCTTTAGATGAAATTACTGTGGTAGATAATACTTCTTGGATCTATATGCATGTGTATACTGTACAACATGCCTTCCAAGCTCATCTTCTCTATGTTCATAAAATGAACGACATTTCAACATCGTAAAATCTATTTGAACTAGTTAAGAAATCTTTGAAAAATATTGGAGGTATGGATGACTTGACAATTGCTAAAATGTTGGTGTGTATAGGAGTTGATAGAGCTCTAGTAATGCAAGGTCACAGGAGTAGTTTTTGCGTAAAGTTACAAACTACTTGTGCACCATACATGATTGGCATTCATTGCATGGCCCAAATAATGAATTTAGCATTTAGAATTGTAAGCAAGTATCCTATAGTATCAAAAGTTGAAATCTAGTTCGTGAGCTCTACACATACTTTTGTCGAAGTCCCAAAATTTTTGTAGAATTTCAAAACTTTTCTAAGGGAATAATAGGAGGAAAAAAACTTCTTAAGGATGTTAATACCAGATGGATCTCTTTACATGGACCAATGTAATGAGTTTTTTCATAATATCAATCCTTGATTAGAATAATGTACGAACATCACAACACAGCAAACAAAGCTCCTGACCTCTTACATAGGTTAAGTGATATGGAGACACTCTTAACTTTAGCTAGTCTTCTCCCCATTCTAGATGAAATGAATGATCTTGTGAAGAAATTCCAAGAAAAAACTATGTATATCTATGAATATACACCAAACTACGTAGAATGACATGTATGACCCTCGATAGTCTATCTCTAGATCTAACTTCTCATAGTCCAAATTTTGTAAGCTGATAGTTAATTACATATTTGAATAATCCTAAAAATTATTTACAGCTTAATGCAAATGGATAGTTATGTGTCTTTGTATGTGGATTTGAGATACCAATGCACCATTGTACAATGGTTAGGTGCTCTAAGAAAGAAGTACCTATTACAAAGGAAGATTTTAACGACATTGTTAAATTTGTTAGTGTTAATTTAAAGGATATTGAAATATGTCTTTCCTCAGATATTTACGAACAATTCCCTTGAGATGAAATACTTGAATCCATGTCTATTTTGTATCCTCAATTTTGGACTTCAGGCAACTGAGTGAGCCCAAACTATTTTCATAAAAAATTAATTACCTTGGCTGAACATTTTTCGAAAAGTGGAAAAAAAATAAGAGGAATTATAAATGGATTTAAGCTTAGAGAACAAGCTAAGCACTTTGCAGTAAGTATGATTGATCAATGAGGCCAGGAGAATCCCATGGAAGCGGGATCAATAACAAGGGCTTGGATGACCATTAGGTTAGAAAAGAAATATTGTGTGATTTGTTATCATAATATTTTAAACTTGTTGATTTATGTCAAATAATGATATTGGGGTTGGTGGAGGATGAGAGAGTTTTTAGTGCATTGCCATGGAGAATCCCATGGAAGCAGGATCAATAACAAGGGCTTGGATAACCTTAGGTTAGAGTGAAATATTGTGTGATTTGTTATCATAATATTTTAAACTTGTTGATTTATGTCAAATAATGATATTGGGGTTGGTGGAGGATGAGAGAGTTTTTCAGTGCATTGGGCTTTTTAAAATCAAAAATAAGAAATAAACTAGACAAGAATTTGGAAAATTGCTTGAAGGTGTTTGCAACTATGTATAATGTCTAAAGTTTTCCTTTAGAAAGGGCACTCAAAATCTAGAAGTCCATATGTGAAAGAAGAGGGTTGTGCAACACTTCAAATTTTGGTGGCAGTGGCACAAATGTCAATGACACAATGAATGTTGAATTTGAGATGTAGTTAAGCAGACATACGCAGGGCGAAGAAAATAAAGACCAGACTTAAAGTCAAGATGGCTCTTTATCTCAATGTCAGAGTGAGGACCAAGATTGATTTGGAAAATGGAAGTGAATTAGTAATTTTTAGGTATTTATACTACACTTCATGAACCATATTCCAAACCGTAGTTGATGATATTTTATATTGTATTCCATGAAATTGTGAATCGGATTGAATACTTTAACATATTATTAGTAATTTCATATTTTAATTGTGTCATACTGATAAGATTTACATGTACTCAATGATTCATCATTCAATTGAATGCTTAATGTTTCCTTGCTAGTGTGGATTTGTGCATAAAGCACAAAATTTACAATAAAGTAATTTTTTTTATTTCTAATTTGATATGTATTCTACATCAATCTTCAAACTTTATGAATTATTTTGATGAGTTCCTTATCCACAACAGAGTCAGAAAATGAAATATACTCCTACAACAGACCAACTTATGGATTCTTATAACCTCATTGCCTTACAATGAGAAACCAAGCAAAGAACATCACTTATCACACTACTTATAAATTCCAATTGCATTCACACAATCTTTGGTGGATAACTAAAAGAAATATTAATCCATTCCTTGAAAAGAAGCTAATAGTTCAACATCCATAACACATGATGTGATATGATAACTTATAATAACTCGTGATTATTTTGAGTCAAAAGATAGTGAATACAATAATAGAGAGAAAGATAGGTCAATATTCAAAATTAAAGAAATAAACTAAGTATTCGATTCATTTGTTGTTATTATAGAACAAAATTACAAAATTTCCCATTTGTGCTATCAAATAGATTAAACTGTGCAAAAAGATCTTATAGAGAATGAGATGAAAGATTAAAAAATTAGAACCCTTTGAAATTTTGAATGAGGCTTAGGATTTTGTTTTATAACATAAGGGAAGAAACAAGCAAAGAACCTCATCCCATACCTTTCTGACAACCAAAATCTTAGAGAGGAGGCATAGGAATAAGAACATGGATCCACTCATAGGCTGAGTAAACAATTATACTTTTCATTCCATGCCTCAAACATATCCTCAGAAGGCTAGTCACAAGCTAAGAGCTTTTTTGCATTCTTCAAATTTTGATGATACTTGGCATCACGTAAAGCATTGGCCTCTCTACAAAAAGTTTCTATCAATTGTTTTGAATTGACCATCCTTTTTGAATAGGAATTAAGCTGATTTAAATCAACTTTGTCATCTTTTTAAATCAAAGGGAGGAGTGTGGGGATTACAATATTGAAACTATCCTTCCATTTCTCTAGGGTCTTCAACTCCCCATTATCTTCTAAAAGGTAGGGTACAACCCTTTTGTCAACATTTATGAAAGAGTTCATTTTTGCTCATGCAACTTCAATTATACTTTCTAAATACCCTTATGATTTTGTGCCATCTTGACAATCTCAAAAGTAAGTTGGATACCACGTGGGGCATTAGATGTGTTTGTAGATCCCTTATGCATACCTTCCAAATATGTAAATCTAGGATTCCATTGTTAAAATATACATTTGAGCCACTCTTGATCCCCACTTATTCTAGTAATGGCATCTCTCAAATTCAGATATGACACATGAGTATCTTCCAACCTTCTTAAGATTTTAGATAGTCTATGCTCCAGGATGCACGTTGCAATGCACACATTCTCCTTTTGCTGATTCTAATGAGAATTCTTCAAGTGCTCTTCCAAAATTTAAATCTTTTGTAAATAATATCTACTTTTTCAATCATCACATGAGCAAGGGGAACTATAGAAGAGGAGCCTGCTTCCTGCATACTTGCAAGAAGGGATTTTTTTGAGCCAATAATACCTACTACTGGTTGTAAGATTCCATGAGATCATTATGTTCCTTCAATAACGTATTATTTCTTTCTTACAACCTTTGAACAATAGCTTCATTAAACTTGGCAACATCTACCACTAATGCATTAGCTTCAGGGGTAGAGGTGTCAAACACCCTCTTTAAAATAAATCCCCCTTTGATATCCTTCGATGCTTCAACAATCATAGGCTTATTTGTAGTTGGCAGCAAGGGTCCAGATTGCAAGGGCTTCCCAATGTGGGTTGAACCTTGATCCTAACAATGCCATCCCTGCTTCCTCTTCTGTGGAGAAAATTTACCCTTGTTTCCTAATAGTATCCAAGATAATTGCAAAAGCAATGTCCCATTCAGGGAGAAGTATCAATCCACTCTCTTGTACCATTCTTCTCCCTTCTTCAAGCGTAATTTTTTTGGACTCCAAATTGATTTCTTCCCTTACCTTTGTAGCTACTTCATCATACTTTTCTCTAGGCACATCTGCTTGTGCCAACCAAACTCTTTTATTATAATTCTCCCTATTTGATATCAAGACACACTCTTTAAACTCCTGGGATTTTATAAACTCATCATTAGTAATGAATTGTGAACATGAAAATTCCCACACATCATTGAGGTTATCTCTCCCCATAGCCATGTCCAACCTAAACCTTTGTTAAAGAAGGCCAACAATATTTGGCCTTGGGGGGATGATATATATTGTTAAATTTCATCCATGGTGATATTCAATCATCTTCACTTTCATCTAGATTGATGGGATTGTCAACCAAAAATGAAGGTTGCTCAACTTTCATCCTCTTTTGTGGTTGCTCTCTTGGGGGAGAATCAAAATCCACATTGATTATTTGAGGGGAAGGAGAGGGAGTGACCTGTGGTGGGTCTAATTGCACATTTTCTCTAATAACATGCCCCTGGGGCCTTCTGATAGAAAGGTCAAGTCTAGGTCACTTTGCTAGTTTCTCTTCCAGGGTAGGGGCCTTACCTACAACTCTCTCAAAATTCTTCAACACCACCTCAATCTTGGCAATTGGCTCAACAATATTAGAAAATGGTCCACAATAATCCTTATCATTCTTTATCTTGGTAACCTTTGCCTTGATGAATGCAATCCATTTCTCCTTTATGTTTTTTACCTCAAATTCATCCTTATAATTTCTTATGAAATATTTATTTTCATCAACCTAATGGAAAACATTCTAGACCTTCTAATACTTTTCTTGACCTTGTGTATGAAATCTTCAGGGTCAAAATCCTTAACTTTTAGCTGAAATAACTTGTATTCCCCAAGCATATCTTTCAGACTAACTAAGTTGTCTTTGGTTGAAGTGAAATTTGAAAAGGCATAACATAAGGGAAAAAAGACCCTTTCTTTTGTTTCCTTAAATGAAATTGATTAGTCTCATTCAATTACCATATAATTTCTATGAATTTCAAGTTGGGTTACACATATCTGGGTAGCACATGGGGGCTTGAGGGAACCCATATATTCTAGTAACAATTGAGTTGTCATAGAGGTAATAATGTCCCTAGTTATGTCATAATCCTAAGTCTGACCTTCTCTTTTTGGGCCTAAGGAAATCCAAAATTTTCTTGTTCAATCTGATTCCAGGTAGACCCAACCTTTCCATGACTTGTCTTACAAAGCAATTCTCAAAAAAAATAAATTGAAATCACTACAATGTTTGTCCTAAACATGGGTCCAACATTGCACTGGGACATCATTGCCCTCTTTATCTTTCATGTTCAGTTTTAAAAATCTATTGAAATTATTTTTCCATTTCTACAAAAGCATATGGAAAAGGAGAGAATACCACATGAATTTCACCTCCTTATCACTTCTCTTAATCTCCACCAGCTGATTGTGAATAGCCTCAACTGAAAACTTGGCATAGTCAAAGTCACTATTGACAAAAGGATGTTGTATATCAACATCCATATACATAAGAGGTGTCAACATTTTTTAGCGTGCATCTTCTCCCAACACCTGGAATAATTTCCAATATGTTCTTCTGAAATAGTCTTCAAAAGACTTGAAATCAAAAGGAGCATATTCGTTATCAAGGATTCTTAATGACTTTCCATTGAAGCCTTTCTGTCTAATCCTAGGGATTCAATTCACTCTAAAGCTAATTTTGTCTTGGTTGTATTTTTTCTTGAAAGAAGCAAGGTCTATAGCCTTATTTGAGACCACATTGAGTCTAAAAACCCCAAAAATAAACTCACTGGTTATATACATTAGGAAACTTCCATCCAATTCCCTAACTACTTTGATATTTTCATCATACCAAGAAGCAAGGCATCTAATGAGTTCCAAATTTATAAAGACATTAGGAACAACCAACTTCCACAAATCATAGGTACATGCATTGGATATAGAGGAATGATAGTTTCTTTTCCCATACCAGTGTAGGAACAATTCCCATCCAATGATTGTATCATCTTGGCTCTTCAACTTAGCATCTTTGCAATTTTTGGCTATGTCTACTATCCCCTCTACTACATTAGGGTTGAGGTTACGTTGAGGCTATTTTGAGGAACCAACCAACAAGGCCATAATGTCCTCCTCAAAGGAGCTTTTAGATGTAGAGCCAAAGGGTTGGGTGTTTGACCGACTCATAATTCCATAATGATTTAAAACCAATTTCTACAGTATCTTGTTGGACTTTACAATCTTACACAACAAATTTCATGGACTTGATTATGAGCTTCAAGAATTTCATAGACTTGATTATGAGCTTCAAGAATTTCATAGACTTGATTATGAGCTTCAAGACTAGTGGTGGAATTTTTTTCCAAGAAGGGTGTACCAATTTTTTAATTATTCAGAGCTCAAGTTGACATGGAATGGGCACACCTCTACATTTTTTTCTACTATGTCAAACCAAACAAATGAGAAAAACAACCCACATTGAATTGAAAATTTATGAAGGCAATTAACTTAAAAGATTAGCCATCATCCATCACATCTACTATTACTTCTTGTCTGCATGAGGGAAATTCATTCATCTACCCATTTATCAATTTTGAACATGGGTTGTCCATCTGGAAGGGACATACAAATCTCAATGATGAGCAAGGCCTTGATTTTTTTGAAAAGGATGTAACCATCTCCAATAGAATTCTCCCATGTCCCAAGTGAGAATATTGTCACATAGTGTCCTTCCATGGTTCTATAACCAAGAAAAGGACATGTTGCTATGGGCCTGTGGACTTTGAAATCCTTTAATATTTCACCACATGCTAGCATTATTTCTTGAAAAGGATGCAGTTATCCCCTCTCTCCAATAGTATTCTCCCACTTCAAATGTGAGAATATCATCACACAACGTCCTTTCACAATTTTGCAACCAAGAAAGGGACATGTCACTATGGCCCTGTGGACTTGCAGAATCCTTTAACTTTTGCCACATGCCAACATTTTGTGGAGCCTACAACACTTTTAGGAAGTTGTCTCATGCCCCAGAATTAGTCACCCCTTGTGACACTTGTACACCTTCCACAATTCTGCAAGCCTTTTTCTCTTCATTGGAAATCCTAATGCAGAAGCATGAAAAGAGGTAGGGACCACTTTTTACTTTTATAAGAGCAACTTAGATGGCCATAATACCACATGTGTAGAATTCTCTTTTCAATGCGGGACCATAAAATAAAATTCCACAAAGATTGGGCCTATCAGGTAATAGGGTATGCAAGGCCGGCAAACACACGGGGCCATGACATAACACAACTTAAGAAAA
The DNA here is from genome assembly GCA_007258455.2 of Sequoia sempervirens. Lineage (NCBI taxonomy): Eukaryota > Viridiplantae > Streptophyta > Pinopsida > Cupressales > Cupressaceae > Sequoia > Sequoia sempervirens. The sequence continues at coordinate 152,649,733 of VDFB02252616.1, forward strand.
AGGCAACTCAGATAACTAGTCAATAGAAAAATATAACAAGAACACAAGGGTTTCATGAATTGTATTCCAAACTATTGTTGATGATATTTTATATTGTATTTCATGAATTTATGAATCAGATTGAATAAATTAATGCACTACTATTTTCTATTGTTTCAAATTTTAAATGTAGAATCTAGATTTTTAATTTTAACTATTATCTAGGGATTTAGTAGTTTCTAGGTATTTGAATTTTATACTAAATTTTTATATTTCAAACTGTAGTTAATATTTTATCTCATATTTCATGAAATTATGCATTAGATTGAATAAATTAACATATTATTAATAATTTCATATTGTAATTGTGTTAAACATGTAGTCAGTGATTCATAATCATCACTCAACTCAATGCTTAATAACTTATTAACAAAGTAGCATATACAAAAATGAACATCAACAATCATTTAATGTGTATCTAGTAGTTGAAACCTGAGTTTTTCTTCAACTAAGAAAATGAATAATATAGATAATTGAATATATTATTGAATTTGAGTTTTTTTTATTAATTTTCAAATGAAGGAATACATAGAGGTAATGAAAAGTATTTCTCAAAGACAACTCTGCACAGAGTTGATTTGGAACTTGGAAACTCATATTATCATTTAATCATTCTATCAGCTTTTCTAGCAAGATCCACTATTGAGTTGATGGAAGTTTCATTTTGATTTGTTCCAACTGATGTTGTTTGACGTACAAATTTGTTAACAATTCACGATTAAAATTGGAACTTGACTTGAATGTTTTAGTCAAAGTTGCATTCAAGGTTATCAGTGGTTTGATGGAACCCAAATAGTTTGCCTCATCTGGATTATGAGGAAACTGGTCCAAATCAATCTTCCTTGCATCCTCCATCTTCTTTTAAAATAATTCTTTCCAATGAATTGCTCATTTGTGTCAAAATCCTTTGGCAAACCAAGCTTTCTCAAGTTCCTTCCCTTTTCATCTAGCTTCTTCATCATTTTTAGAACCAGATCCATAAATTCCTTTGTTTCACACATTCTCAAACACTTTTGAATGATAGATGAAAACTTCATTGAGGTATCAATCTGATTATTAATTCCTCTTGATTTCAATTCATTTTCACTAGCTTTGTAGACTGTTTGCTAAATTTTCTTTACAATTTTCTCTATAGACATTATTTTTTTGTTGTCTATTAAATATTATTTGAGCTTAATATTATGTAGTATCATAACATCAATCAATTGAAACAATTCACACAAATGATCAATCCATTGCATTATTTCCTCCCAAATCTTTTGTTTCAAATGCCTCATTGTTTCTCTACAAAATGAAGTTAACTTATTTTGACAAGAGTTTACTTCATATTTTTCTTCCCTTAGCTCTGTTGCCAATCTTTCAATTTTTTATCAAGTGGACTGTAATTTTTGTTCCCACTATTTATTTGATTTTGTTAGGTTTTATTTTAGATTTTTGAAGTTGATTTTTTCTCATCATATTTCTTTTTGCTTTCATCTAACCTTTGATTTAGTTGATTCAATTCCACCTATGTTTTTTTATCCTCTCTACTTGTAGATGTAGAGGTTGTTTTTTTAATTCTCTTTTCTAATTCATTGCAATTGTTATCTATTGCTTTCCTCTTTTCTTTCTCATTTTCTAGGTCTTCTTGTAACTTTTCTATTTGAATCTACAACTCTCTCTCTCTCTCTCTCTCTCTCTCTCTAGCAATGATGTGTACACCAATTCCCTTTTCTTCTTTGATACATTAATTTTGTTAGAATTTTGTATCTAGAAAAATCCAATTGGAAATTGCTCACTTGAGATTCAAAGCAATCCATCTAATTTTTTGGTTTATTTTGAATTGTGGGAACAAAAAATATGTACTCCATGATTTCTTTATTTGGTTCAAATGTTGGTAATGCCCTAGTTGTTGCAAGCTTTGAAGTTATAGTAGATGAACTCTCTATCAGTTGTTTCCTTTCTTTTTAAACTCATCATTGTAATCAATGCTTGAGGACACATAAATAATGAAATGCTTGAATGGTGAAGGATTACTTGCAATTACAATTGCAACCATACTAATTGGAGGACTTCCTCGAAATAACTCCTTTTGCGGTGGAGCTGGAAATTAAGGTAGTACTACTGGTACTAGTAGTTGGACTTGGACCTGTCATAATCCTTTGCCTCTTCAGTATGCCTTGATCACTGGGTGTTTGTGTAGTATCTTGTATTGTTGGCCTCTTGTGTGTAATTTGTTGCTGCACATGTTGACCACTATTGGTACTACTACCCATACAATAGCCACTAGTGGCAATGCCAGTTGCACTAGTTTCTCCACCATGGGCATGCCCTAGTTGTGATTGTATTTGACCATGAGGATTAGGATTTGAATATTTAACAAAATGAATTGTTTTAGTTGTACTTGTATGCCCTTGGTCTATTTTATCTACTCCAAGGCCTCATTTATCAACTAGTTTTCTAAGGTCTACATCTATTGTTGTCCAAATTCCTTCTCCTTTGGACCTAAAAGGACCACCTTCATAACCTATTTTTTCAGCTCATATGGTTGTTCCTGAAGTAAATGTTTGTTTTATGGTATCACTTAAATCGGATTTTAATTTTCTTGCATCATTAATCTCTTCGCATTCATCATCAGTTTCTTCACATTCATTAGGATGATCTATATTCCATATATTACTAAACTTAGAATCTTCTTCGATCTGTCCAAACTCTGCTCTAGTTTTTAGTTCACCTAGATCTTTCCTCATAGACCAAAAGACATTAATTTTTTATTGTGACCAATTTTCTTCTCTACAATCCTTATCTAGAGATTTTGGTATTTTTACTCTACTATATGGTAAACCACTTTTTTCATAAAAATATCGTACCTCCTGATTTTCTTTTGTTGGTGCAACACCATAATTTCTACTAACAATTCTTTAAAAGAAATAACTTTCTCAACAACAATTTTCTCCATTGCTATTTTGACCTCATCCCAAGAATCCTTGTTTCTCAAGTTTTCAAGAAAGGGTTTACTTTGATGTTGAATTCTACTTGCAACATTCTTATTGGCCACAATCCTTAATTTAATGGTGTCACATGGATCATACTGCTAGTGACAGACAACATCAATTTTTTTTTCAAAATATCATGTGCCACACTAAATTCTTTTCTCTCAAATGTGAACCCTACACATGAAAATGGTAAAGAAGGAAATAAGGTCTTTTTTTGTTGACTGAGAAATTATAGTTCATCAGTACTCTCCATTTGTCTTACATATTCTAATGCAAAAACCATTTCTTTCACATGTATTGGAAGTTTGTATGGCTCTACTCCTAATCTATAAAATCTTAGCACATTATATTCTTCCATTAAGTACCAATCAACCAACTACATATTTACTTTCTTAGTTGAATGCAATTTCTACAAGACATAGGCAATCTAGACATTGGAGTATTTTTAATTGTTTGATACAATGGAGCCAAAAAGTAGTTTACAAAATGATTGTAGTTCCTTCGAGAATCATGCATCCTTATCTTAGTGGTCCAATCATATACTGGAGCCATTTTATTTTCATCAACATTTGTATAGGGTTGAATCTGAAGCTTGTTGGTCTGAAACATTCCACTAAATCTGAATAGAAAAAAATAACACAAGTAGGTTGTGAACCTAAACGTCTTAGTGAAACCTCCTTTAATCATTAAAAAATGTTTATGCATGGATTCTACAATGTGCTCAATAAAATTATATTTGAAAAGTGGATCAATATCATGGATACTAAATAACATTTCAAGGAGGCTTGCACCCACTTCTTGATTGCTATCTAGTTCAAAGAAAAATGCTAGCATGGAAATAGTATCTTGAACCCATGGTCTAAAAATTACAAAATCATAAGAAGGATTATGAATAATTTTCAATAATTCTCTATGACAATCTTTAATTATTTTATAAATAGAAAAGTACATTTTTCTCCCTTTCATCTACTACTTCATATTCACTAAAAAGCTTTTCTAGGACAATGTGCATGTTTCCAAATTCTTCGGTTGTAAACCCCATCACATTTCCAAATTCTTCTAAAGAAATGGATAACATTTCTTCTTTTCTATCTTTATTAACAATTACTCTTTTTTTTATCATTATAATTGTGGGAATAGACCATGATAAATTTTGGGCAAGGGAAAACCTCATGTAACATCATGTGCCCTAATCCACTTACCCACAGTGTAGTGATACTATTAATTGGCGTGTTCTTTGACTATTTTGCATTTGGTTCACAATCTAATTCGCACATGAAAATCCAAGTTCTAAGGTAAGACTACCATAGATTTTAGGATCATAAATATCATGGTATAATTCATTAGTGAAACTTAGGGTTTTAATTACTCCAGCATAATCTATTTTTCTATCTAATTTTTCTTTTCCTTTTGCAAAAAAATTCCCAACAATTTTTTTTGATTTGCTAATGGTGGTAGACATGCTTGTACAGTTTGAATTCCCTCTTAAGTCCTTAATTTTTCTTAAGTCTCTCAAGTTCTCAATCCTAAACCCAAATTTGGACAAAATAAGATTTTAAAAAATGACGAAAAATAGGAATTTTGTCTTTCACTTACTTGGATTTTGATTCTTGAAAATATTAATACTGACACCAACATCGACTGGCTTTGTTGGAACCCAAAATCTCCCTGGTGCACTGTAATGAGCAATCTGAAATCTCCCTATGTGTTGTCTCTCTCACTTAAAAATAAAATCACTTAGCAATAGAAAGTTCACTTTTTTTTTTTTCAAATATTAAAGTGAATGAAACATCAACGCATTACCTCCAAACTACATAATTAGTACATTACATTTATGTATAGACACTTAGAAATAAATTGAACAGTTGCCCTACATTTCTGTACCTTATATTAATTGATCACTTTCAATGAGAGGCACTGCCAATGTCATTCAAATGTTCCATCTCAAACAAATTCTCAACTGTTGATCTTTGTAAATCTCACGATTATAGGGTGATTCTAAAGGTTTGAGTTTACAAGCCTAGCGCTTTGCGTATTTCATTTTGAAATGTAACTACAACCATCCATCAAATGTTAATCGAATGGTCAAGTAATTTATGATATAAATAATAAGCATATGATATAAATAATAAACTCATTGGAGACATTGAGATGAGTCCACATGTCCTTTCAACACTTTCATGAGTCAAATATAGATCTACTTGAAGCATCTTGCGGACTTGTAAAATCCCTTTAAAAGCAATGCATTGATTGACCACCTGTGACATTGATTGACACCTATCCCCTTTCCGCAATTCCACAAAAATTAACTCAACCTTTATAAAACTATTTGTGGACTTGTGGAACTATAAAGTGTGGGCTCACTTAAGCCATTTAATTAAGCATATACAAAATATTCCTCTTAAGTGAGTAGTAGGAAAGGATCAAGGGGTCAGTAACTTAGGGTAAACCCACAAAAGTGATTTACAATTTAAATAGCTTGGTTTTATTAAACATAGGTTTTTCACTAAAAATCAAGCTATTTATTCTGCACATGTGGAAAACTAATAGATTATCAAAAAAAAAAAAAAATATGAGTGCACTAGATATTTAAGTCCTTGATCCAACAAAAAAAAATTGAATTTCGATACATACAAAAAGAGTTACATGTTACACGGTCTGCCTATGTCTGAATTGTAATTGGTTTGACTTCAAAACTTTATTAAAGAAAAAATATTCAATAAAAAACTATCTAACCAAGTGGAAGCACTAGATATCAGAGTTACAAATCTAAATTTGAAAAAATTATAATTTTATCCTTCATGGAAAAAATTTATGCGTTATACAGTGAGCGTCACTCCTTGAAAATGTTGTTTTCTAAAAAAAAAACTAGTTTTCAAAGGAGATGGAAAAAGAAGTGCAATTTGATTCCAAGAATTTTTAAAATTATATATTTAAAATCTACAGATAAAATTTCACAAAACTCTATTTTGCATCAATATCAAATTCCTCATAGTTTAGCTGTTATAGGTGCTCAAAAGTGAAGATTTAATTAGAAAAAAATATTTCAGTGTCTTGTTTGGCCAAAAATTGTAAACTAGTATTGTGGGATCACCCCTTAACATTGGAGAGGACTTAACAAAATGACTAATGACACTAGGGGTTGGGGGAGTAGGCCATCAACAACAAATTAGAAATAGCATTTCAACAAACCCTAGCAAGAGTGACAACATTTTTCCAAACCCTAGCATGAGTGACATTTTTAGTGCTTTTTGTCAATTTGATGACAACTTTCATTTTTTGCATTTGTATTTATTTATGTTTTAAATCTGCATACAAATATTTCATAAATAGATAATAATTTCTTGAAGGAAAAATCTAGATTTGTCTAAGTTTGTTTCATTCCATTATTTAGCACTTGTTTAATGGTAAACCTGCTGCCATTTAATGGTAAAAGCCTCCAAAATCTCACTTATCACATAAAAACTAGATAAATATTGATTTGAAAACATTCTATTTCTATTTTTAGTGTTTTTTTGTCAATTTGATGATAACTTTCTTTCTTCATTTGTATTGCTTTATGTTTTAAATCTACACACAAATATTTCATAAATAGATAATACTTAATTTCTTGAAAGAAAAATCTCAATTTTTCTAAGTTTATTTCATTCCATTATTTAGCACGTATTATTAATTGTTTAATCTAGCCACATGCAACTATAACCTTCAACTCGCAATCTATGCACATGCACAAACACATACTTTGTAATATATTAACACACATAGAGTTTTCTATCAATGTAATCATTGAACCTCTTTTAAAGTTTTTGTGCATGTGCTACTACTAGAAACATTAATTCTATTCCTAATTATGTGTATAATTTGAATAAACATTGAACACACAAAATAATTATTTACTGTAAATGAATAATGAAGAATATATAACCATTTATTTTATAATTACAATTGAATTACAATGTTACATTAGTACATAGCCTTTTAAAGATGAGTAGAGCATGCAAGCTCTTGTTTTACATAAATAATACATGTCACTTTACATCAGTCACAATTGATTCCAAGTTTGTAGTGGTGGCAATGGGATACAAACCATATTCTCAAACCACGAGGCTTGTCAACCATGGTTTGGATCTTGGAATCTCAAATATGGTTTTGCATTTATGAAAAAAATTGTACCCTAGTTTTGTATCCCACTATGGTGAAGTATGAGCTGATAGTTAAAACATTTTATACAAAATATATTGCATAATATGCTCAATTTGATACACCAAAGCAACCCAAAATGACACAATTGATTCCAAGTTGGTAGTGGTGGCTATGGGATCTAGACCATATAACCAAACAAATGAATTTGAGAATCCTTTTATGAATGATTTCAGTTGTGCTCACTATCCCTATTTATGGGCCATTTATGAGCTCTCAACTCACCATCCAAATCCCTATTTACTTGTGATTCATGTGAGGTATAATTGCTCTTTTTTTGCTAACCAAGTAACCAACAATGTTTATTTTGATTGACGTCTGGATACATGCACACTATACCAAAAGCTAAAAAGTTGTCAAGCATGCCACTCAAATGATATGAGATCATTACAAATCTTATTTCAATTGATCATTGGATTAATAACATCATCATGTATAGTATGTTGTGTAGTTTTCAATATCAAGTTATCCAATCACTTGCTTCAAATGTACATATGGCATGAGTCTGTGGTACTTCAACCACATTTTTTCAAAGAAAGAAAATCTAACATATATGTGGAAATTAATAAAAAAACATGTGTCATACTTTCTACCATTTTCAATATCAAGTTATCAAATCAAACATTTCACTTGCTTCAGATTAGAAGAGGAACTTAATTTTGAATCTTTTGAAGATTTCCCAAGTACATGTGGTGTTAATACACATTTCCGCAACCACATTTTCTTCAATGAAAGACAATCTAATGGATATGCAAAAATCGATAAAAAGATTGAGTATTAAATGGTAGGTAGAGTACTTCGAAGCATTGAAAAGATAGATCTAATTAAATGGCTTGTTGTAGCTTAATCATTATCAATGTCCACTAATAAGTCACAATAAATTTTTCTCACTTATAATAATAACTATATGTAGATAATTAGTCTTAAAAGCCACATTTTTATATTGAACAAAGAAAAAAAGATTTGCAAGAATGGAGCCACGAAATGTATGTTAATTTTAGTAGCTAAAGACTGAAGTACATAGCCAACCTAGCCAAAAATCCACTAATCGTGACAAAAAACCAGTCAAAACTACATACTATAAGAGTTGTATAATAAAATATAGACACAATTCATTACTAAAAATATATGTAACAATAGCATAGGCCTTGAACTAGGTGTTTGAGAAGGAGGTGAATCAAATTGAACAAAGTAAGAGCATAGAAGATTTAAAGGGAATCACCCAAATCCTTCCTCCAAAACTCCAATCTTTGTAATGATTCATTTGTCGTATCACACACTAGACCACACCTCATAACAACCAGGGCTAGAGCTTGAACTATAGAAGCAACTAGTTCAACTTTGGGAAAGATTCCGCTAATAGGCGCTAACCCAAATTCAAAATTGTAATGCTCAAGTGTCAACTCCAATGAAGAAATCTCAAGTAAATGAAAGGCTATGAATAATGTATTGCCACTATCTTCACCAAATCTTTATCCAATAAAATGTCTATGCAATTGGACAAGAAAGTAGAAGCTACCTCAAAAAATAGAGCACAAGGGTTGTTCTGAAGCCATTCCCTACCCACAATTATTCTTATAGCCTCCTCAACCTACACACAAGGAATAGTAAAAACCATACCTAGCTTTCATCTATTGTATGTATCGTTTCTTCTTTTCTCCCAAAAATATTTGGGTAGCATGACACACTATAAAGACTCCATAATATCATAGTGAAATTGTGAATAGAGAAGAAAGAAAGCAAAGCCAAATATATCATAAATGATATGAATATCATCAAGTTGGTGAAGTACATATAGAATGAAGACATCAATACTCAACACTTGAACATTTAATTCACCACTTGATGTAACAATATTATTTAAAAAAAAAAAAAAGAGTCATGACTTTAAGTGATTTAATAAATAATAAAATGTCAACCATTAATATTTCAAATCTAACAAGTCTAGCATTATTTGGAGATTTGAATTCACAAGTACAGTGCTTCAAAAATTTACTTCTAGAATACAACTATAGCTATCCATCGAACATTCATTGAATTGTTATAATAATTTTATAATTCACCACAAGACACACATGTTGATGTGACTTGATATTATTTCACAAAAATTGAGTCATGACTTTAAGTGATTTAATAAGTAATAAAAGGTCAACCATTGATAATTGGAAATATAACGGTTCTAGTATTATTTTCGGATATTTGAATTCACAAGTCTAGTCCTTCAAACTTTTGCTTCTGGAATGCAACTACAGTTTTCCATCGAACATTCATTAAATGATCGTTGATTATATTAATTTGCGTTGACATCTAGCTCCATACATAACACTTCGCTTAGTGGCTCACTTGACACTTTTGATAAGAACTTATAATAAATATGTTGACACTTGTCCCCATTCCAAACACTTTATGAAGGAATTTGGATGTGTGGAAATTTGTCTCAAAATAGAATAATATATAGCATTTGATATTTTTTCCACCCACTCTATGATTTTTTTATTGGCATACCAATTTTTTTCGCCATTGAATTTTCATATTGGTTTAAATTTATGTTTAAAATTCGCCAATGAAGTTTTTTATTGGTTTGAAAATAGGTTTAATTCGCCAACAAAAAAATATTTTTTTGGTTTGAAAACGTTTTAATTGCCAACAAAAAATTGTTTTGAAAACAAGTTTAATTCGCCCATAGAAATATTTTATTAGTTTGAAAATAGGTTTAATTTGCCAATGAAAATATTTTATTGATTTGAAAATAGGTTAAATAATCACCAATAAAAATATTTTGTAACTGATTTAAAAAAAAATACAATTCACTAAGATTTTCTACAGACTTCTAGCGATTACAAAAGATTCACCAATTAAGATTATTTTTTTCCAAAAAAAAAGAAAAAAAATCTCCAATAAAATTAATATTTTTTTTGGGAAGTATATAAGATTCGCCAGGTTTTTACACCTTCTTTAGGGGGGTTCTTAAAGCTATCCCTATCAAAAAGAGCCAAATAATGGAAGAACCTACACCCTCATGATATCCTCTTTGGTAACTTTAGTGTTAAACCATTTGGGTCAAGTGTCTTTGCAAGTATATGGAAAGCCTAGGAATCTTCTAGGGGCCTGATTAAGGATATTAATACTTTTGAAAGGGATAAGACATGTCATGGATACATGTTAATATGGTGGAATATAATATATACAATGGTAAGTCGCTTAATGATATAATCATTAACAATGAACTAATGCCTTGGGAAAGTTTAAAAAATAAACTCATGCTCAGTAACACTGCTCAGAGGACTTATTCTATGATCAAAAAGTGTTAGAATGAAATGGGAACTGCCAAGTTGATTGTTGCCAAACTGAAAGAGTTTGAAAGAATTAAATGGGAGGAAGATACTTCCCTTTTGAAGATAAAACCATATAATCTTTATAAATTGTTGTATGAGCCCCAAGATATTTAGGTAAAGTCAATAGTTTTTGGGAGTTAATGTTGGGTATTAAGGAATAGTTGAGTATTGTTATGAACTGTTTGTTTAAGTTAACTGAGCCAAAAAAAAATGTTGTTTTAGGTGGTTACTTCCTATTGGAAAGCTAGTAAATAATTATCCTCCTTTGAACTATAATGTATGTAATTTTCCTGAGGATTTTAGTTATATTTCTTTCAAATGTAAGTTTGCTTTAAAAGTTTGGTCAATTTACATGGGCAATATTAAAGGTTGGGATTGTAGAAACAACATCTTCTGGTTTGAAATTCAGTGTGGGTATGTTAAAGACTTAGCTACTAATGTGAATAGGTTTTGTAATGTCTTATCTATTAAAATTTTGTGGTTCATATGGAAAAAAAAGAAATGATGACTTATACTGAGGCAAAAAGAGGAACCTTATCGAGTCTTGTAACAAACTCATATTTTACTTGTTGTTAAACATGTTACTCTCACATTGAAGATTCCAGCTAAAAGATTTGTTGAAATATTGGATGAAGGTGTTGCAAGCCTCTATAAGGAAGATATACAAGAAGCAAACTGTTGGCCATAGGACCTAAGGTAGGTGGATGAGAAATTCAAAGGTAAATATATTGATTTTCAAAATAAATACATCAAGCTTTGGAATCAGTATGAGATCAAAAGGGATGAAGCTATAAGGGGCATGGAAGTTACAGTTGAAAATTTTGACAATAGTGAATGGGAACACATCCCCTCCAATTGGGGCATTCCCAGGTTTTGACTCCTACAAGCTCAACAAGAATTACAACAACAACAAAAGAACAAGGTGGTGAAAAAAAAAGGATGACTAGTTTACTAATATAATGTTTTGAGTATACTTTCAACTTTATATATGCTCCATTTTTTTGTAACTCGAGGAGTAGGGTATGTATGACTTGATCATGATATTATGACTGCAATCGAAAGCTTTTCTTTTTATAATCGAACTTCAATTTAAAAAAAAGATCAAGCATTTGGAGTAATCATTGCATCAACATCTACATGCATAAGGTTAGATAGCTAGGCATGTCTTAAATAATATTTGAACATAGTTGAATTAATCCAACAAGGTCTGACTACAATCATGACAATACATGAATTCTCCCATTTGATATCAAATGTTATTCATGTTTTTAAGAATCACGCATGCCAAATATATACAAGGAAACAAAATTTTCAAGGCTAAGGACATTGAGTTCAAGGACGCAAGTTATAAGATTAGCGTCACAAGAGTTGCTTTGAGTATAGATAGAGCACAATTCATGTTTTAATCTATTGAAGCCTTACTATTGCAAATGTGATAGAAGATTCTAACATTAGATCACTATATACATAACAATAGAATATGCTTCATCACTATGTTTCTTCTTAGTATTTGTGCCACTTCCTTCCTCCCTACCTCTCCTCTACCTTTTTAGGTTGCTTCTTAGTTTGCAGCTATCCATTTTTTTCCCCTAAGCTCTCTGCTATCATCTTGATGATGGATCATGGAGTGTGATGCAAAACATTGATGCAAAAAAATAACACACAATCAAATCCAAAAACCAACTCAATAATAATTAACATAAATTGTGAAAACTTAATATCATTAATCAACCGTTTTATTTAAGTTACTTTCTTTACATTTTACCCTTCAATAAGTATTGAATGTAAGAATAGTTCCATAAATATAATAATTTAGCTTAAAAGCAATAATTGTTAATGAATCATGTATATTTGTGAAAGTGTGAAAAGAACAAGAGTAAAAGAGTGCATTTGATAATTGCAAGTTTTATTATATCAACTGCTGCAAGTATTCTTTCGACATGGCTTTGTTAGCCTGTTATGTGTTTATTTTATTTTTTTTCCAAAAAGTAGGGTACCTTGCATCCGATGCTATCATCGAAGAGGCGAAGATGTAACTTGAATCGATGACATTCCTCATGCTTAATCTCCTAGTTTTGATTGGTATTGACATAAGCACAGCCAGAAATTAAAAAGGCCACAATACCAAGATTTGCAAATCAGAGTAGGTAACAGAGGCAACGAATTGTACTAGAATGAATAGCAACACTGATTTCCCATGCCATCTAGTACCCTTCTCAATCTGAGAGCACTCTGTAGAGAGGGTTGCCTGAAAGAGGCACTACACATTCTGCTTACTACACAAAACCATTCTGTAGACTCTTCTACATATCTTTATCTATTGCAGGCCTGTATTGCGAAGAACTCCCTTTTAGAAGGTAAGCAAATCCATTCTCATATCAGTGGCAGGGGTTTCGCATTTGCCTCGCAAACATTTCTACAAAATACACTTATTAACATGTATGAAAAGTGCAGAAGTTTGGTGGGTGCTCGCAAGGTATTTGATCAGATGACTGAACCAGACATCTTCTCATGGAATATGATAATTGCTGCTTATAAAAGGCATGGGTTTTGTCACGAAGCATTGACATTGTTTAACAAAATGTACCCAACAAGTGTGCCACCTGATCACATCACATTCACAATTATAGTCAGTGTTTGTGCCAATGTGGCATCTGTAAAACATGGTTTGCAGATCCATGGAAAAATCATTAGGTGTGGGTGTCAATCTAATGTTAGTGTTACCAATACCCTGATAGATATGTATGCAAAATGTAGAAGTATACAGAAGGCAAGCGAACTGTTTGACAAAATGCCTCAAAGAGATGTGGTCACATGGACTGCAATAATTGCTGGGCATGCACAAAATGGGTTTGTGGAAATAGCATTGGATATTTTTAAGCGGATGCAATTGGCAGATGTAGAACCAAACTCAGCAACCTTTGCCAGCATACTCCCATCATGTGCCAAAATGGGAGCTTTGGAACAGGGTATGGAAGTGCATCAGAAAATAATTGAAAGCGGATTTTTATCAGGTGTTGTAGTTGTGACTGCTTTGATAGACATGTATGCTAAATGTGGGAGCATAGAGAAAGCACAGGAATTGTTTGACAAGATGCCTCAACGAAATGCTGTTTCATGGAATGCTATGATAACAGGGTATGCACAAAATGGTGATCTTAATGAGGCTCTAAGGATTTTCAAGAAAATGCCTCAACCAAATGTGGTCTCGTGGACTGCAATCATTGCTGGATATGTACGGAATGGGCTAAATGATAAAGCCATGGAGACTTTTGAGAAAATGCAATCGGCAGGTATAAGGCCAGACTTATCAACTTTTGCCAGCATCCTCCCAGCTTGTGCGAAACTTGGAGCTTTAAAACAGGGTATGGATATCCATCAAAAAATAATTGAGAGAGAATTTTCCTCTGATGTGGTTGTGACAGCCCTGATAGACATGTATGCAAAATGTGGCAATTTACAGAAGGCACAAGAATTGTTTCATAAGTTGCCTCAACCAGATGTGGTGTCATGGACTGCAATCCTTGCTGGATATGCACAAAATGGTTTTTTTGACAGAGCATTGGAGATTTTTAAGCAAATGCAATTGGTAGATTTAAAGCCAGACTCGTCAACCTTTGCTAGCATCCTACCAGCTTGTGCCAAACTTGGAGCTTTGGAACAGGGTGTGGAGATACATCAAAAAATAATTGAAAGTGGATGTTTGGTTGATGTGGTTATGACTGCCCTGATAGACATGTATGCAAAATGTGGCAGCATACAGAAGGCACGTATACTGTTTGATAAAATGCATCATTCACATGTGGCCTCATGGAATGCAATGATTGCAGGATATGCAATGCACGGCTATAGCATGGATGCCCTCAAACTCTTTGAAATAATGAAGCATTCTGCAGGCAATCCTGACGATGTGACCTTCATTTGTGTTTTATTTGCATGCAGCCATGTAGGTCTAGTGGATGCCGGATGTAAATACTTCAATAGCATGAGCGACTCTTATTGCATCATCATAACTATAGATCATTACATATGTGTGGTTGATCTTCTTGGCCGTTCTGGCTATCTTGAGGAAACCCTAAACTTTATCATCAAAATGCCAATAAAGCCTGATGCAGTTGTGTGGATGTGTTTACTTGGTCCTTGTAAATCACATAAAAATATTAGGGTAGGAGAATTTGTGGCAACACTCCTTTTTGAGTTGGATTCTAAAAATTCTGCAACTTATGTTCTTATGTCAAACATTTATGCGGAAGTAGGAAGATGGAGTGATGCTCAAAAGGTAAGAAGATTGATGAAGGAGAGAGGAATTAAAAAGATACCTGGATGTAGTTGGATTGAAGTCCATAAAATTGTGCATGCCTTTTGTATAGGGGATAGATCACACCCACAAACACAAGCAATCTATGAAAAGGTGGAAAAACTATCTTGGGAGATGACGGCGGCAGGGTTCATTCCAGACACAATACCTGTATTGAATGATGTGGAGGAGGAGGAGAAGGAATCACTCCTCTCCTATCATAGTGAGAAGTTGGCAATTGCATTTGGATTGTTAAACACATCCCCTGGAACCACTATTAGAGTTGTAAAAAACCTTCGGGTATGTGGTGATTGCCACAATGCAACCAAGTTTATCTCCAAGATTGTTTCAAGAGAAATTGTTGTGAGAGATGCAAACCGTTTTCATCATTTCAAAGACGGACATTGTTCTTGCGGAGATTATTGGTGATGCAATGCCAAGCAAGTTATAAACACAGGCTTTCACTATTAGAAGGCACAAAAGGTCAAACCTGAAATGATAAGAAGGAATCAGGTATCAGTTTCAGTTTCTGTAAAAGTGTAGTTTCTGAATGTTTGGAGTCTTGGACAACTAGAACATGCTTTTGTTTGATGATATGACATCGTATAATACGCCGCTGTCTAGCTATACTGATGGGGTATTTGTTAAAACCCCATTTTATAATACCATGGAGGAGCCATAACATTGAACTGTTTTTTCAGAAAGCGTGTACAGTTATGAATTGAAAAGCTGGAAATGAAGGCAGAAGAATGAGAAATACAAAGGTGGAGTGCTTTAAGGAATGCAAAGGTGCTTAGCCAGCAGGAAATGTGAGAGAGAAGCTTATAGATTATAATCAAACCAATGCTTGGATACGGTGAAGAGAGGCCCGCTTCTCTTCATTGTCTTATTCAAGTTATGTGGTGCTTTGTCTCGATTAATCTTATTGCATCTGTCTGTCAGTCTTTTCCACTTGGAAGTAAATCATAACTATACATGCAAATTTATATTTATCCACGAACATCAAAATATACTATTTTCTGATGAGGCAGTTTCCTCTAATGACTTCCTGTCTGTGGAAGTAATTATGCATGGTTTATTCTCAAACATTATCTTGCAGTAGTCAATACTTGTTAAAGTCTCAAAAGAAAAAGTCGGTGTCAATTCAGAGCTCAAGACACAAATAGCTCAAGTGCAGTCCCAATTGGTGGCCATTGTTAAGAATCGCCATAGATCTCTTCTCACATCTATAGAAATTGTCACAAAGGAGCAAGTACTTCATACTCTTGAAGAAAAGTGATTTCTTTTGTAATGTAATTTACAAGCTGCAGCTTCTTTGTCACTTTCAGCTATTTCATGCTGATTTGCTCTGTTCTTGAATCCTTTCTGTGGAGCTTCTTTCAAGAGTCTTGCCTTGAAAGTGCCTTCTTTCATATATTTAAATCTTTTTATTATTAATATATGCAGTTTTCAATATAAAAAAAAAGAATTGAAACGCCTTGTGTAGAGTAGTGAAGCATATAATTCATTCCAGTAGTTAGTCAGTTCGTGTGTTCTTTAATGATACCATAAACTATGTAGTTAGGGTTAACCCAATAAAAACATGAAATCATTTGTAGTTGCTACCAGTTCCCCCAAAGGTTAATAAATTGTATGCTTAGGATCAACTAAATATCAAAAGGCTACAGGTCAGAACGATGAGGAACTCATGCGGATAAGTAATACAACAAAAACTTAGGATTAATAAGTAGATGGAAGATGCCTTGCTAGGATGGAGAGATAGATTACAGTTATATTGCTAGGATGGAGAGATAGATTACAGTTATATTTCTATGTTACATGAGGACACGTCCCCTGTCCTAGAAGGGGTCGTCCTCGTCCCCAGCCATTTTTGGGACGAGGGGATGCAAAGGGGATGACCCTTTGTCATCCCCAAACCAAGCAAATCAATAGGAAGCAATAGGAAACGTCCTTGTCCTAATCGTCCCTGGGATCGTTGGGAACGTCGGGGACGTCCCTCGCCATCTCGAGGACAGCTAGTTGTCCCCAAATGGATAGGGACACTTCAATAGTAAAAATAACATAGTTTTTTATGGTTCTTTGATGCAGATTTGCATATATTTTGTGTGTATGTTACTATATATTTTTTGTTTGTATTTGTTTGTATCAGATTTGCATATATTTTGTGTGTATGGTATTGTATATTTTTTGTGCATGTTACTGTATTCCTTGTGTGTCTTCAGTGTGTGAATAGCTTTCTACCTTGCTTTTCTATCTAGAAGCCATTGTAGTACTTTGAAGAATGTTATAGGCCTAAGAAATTTGAGATTTCCCAATTGCATGCATGTTTGTTGGAGCTCTTTTGGATAAAATGCATGTACATTTTTAGTTACCAATGTTAGGAAGCATACTTCTCGATCCATCTTCAGGGTAATTTTCTTTGTGTGTCAAGAGTAGTTTGAATAATTGAGAAGTATCAGCATCCAAGGCTAAGAAGTTATGTACTCTACCTAAGAGATTTGCACTATTGGGGTTTTCTTGTTTTTTTTACTTTCAAACCACGGTTTTATTGATGTTTGAGACCATTGTTATAATGCTTTATTGACATATATTATGTTATACTACTGCTCTCGTGATTTATTTATTTATTGATGTTGTTATCAATTATTGACATATCTCTCTCTCTTTCCCCCCCTCTCTCTCTATAATAATAAATTTTGAAATATACATATATTTGTATATCGTCATCCCCTGCCATATGCCCTCCTAGGGGACGTCCTAAAAATGCATCCCCTACCGTCCCCCCATCCCCATCCTCGAAATGCCATGGAACATAGGTTATAAATTATTGTAGTAAAACCAAATTAAATGGTTAGTTGCGAACCCAATAAACAATCCTAAGATTAAATTATAATAAGAAACTATAACTTGGACACTTATTTCCTTAACCTATTGATTGTATATGGATATGTGATGATTGAATATCATTCACATAATCTGTATTTGAATCATTTAGTTGTCTCTAAGAATATTTATTATAAGAAAAGTCATCTTCATTGGGATTAGGGTATTAATATTTCTCAATGGTGTCTTTAAATAGGAGGCAATGAGTAGTTTGTTTAACATTAGATTGTAAATTTGTTCATATTGTAAGACTTTTGGAGGTTACCTATGTAAGTGGCTCATTATTATCAACTTATTTTCTTTATATTCTTCTCTTGTGTTGAGTAATTTCATCACAAGTGGTATTAGAGCATGTTCTTGGCACCTTGCAGATGAGAATAAAGATAATCTTTTTTTTTAAGGTGGTGTTCTCGAAAGCATCTCTCTCATAAATGTTTTTGTTTTTGTTTTATTTTTTTTGTAATGAAGGGATAATCTATGACACATTAAATAAGCTACATTTCATATATGAGAAAATTTGAAGCATTTTTTTTTATTGAATTAGGGTTTTCATCAAATTTGATTCCATCATTGTGTTAATTACTAGATTTGTCTCTTAAAACAACTTGCACCACATAGAACATCAACGATGGAAAGTCTATATATATGAAAAGTCTATAGGACAATCTCCAATGTTACAAGATTAGCTCCTTATCTATTATAGTTTCAAGCCTAATTTGACAAAGGGAAAAGGGAGACATGTTTGAAAGAAATAATTGAAAATTAAAAGGTGATGTATGCTAGAGAAAACGTTTCTTTGTAATCCTTCTTAAAGATTTGCAACACACTAGAGAATAGCATAGTAAAATAATTTAAGGTATGATCATAAAGATGTATCAAACAATTCACCAATAGATAAATTTTAGAAATAGGATAACAAGTATCTAAATTTATTATATTGAATGCTTCAAAATACATAGTTTAGTTACATATAAAATGAACATCCAAACATTTCTATGTGCATACACAAAGGTCCTTTTGGAGCCTAAGAACAAAGAGAATGAGAAATAAAAGTGTTCAAAAAGATGTTAGAGCTCATGGTAGAAAGCTAAATCTATGTACACAAATGAGCTCAATGCTCCCTATTTATAAAGATCCTAACCCACAAAAGGAATACCCCCAAAATTGCTAAGGCATGAAGCCTATGTTGGTGAAGGAAAAATCACTTAAGTTAGTGTGGAACAATGAAGAGGTGTGAAAATCCTACTTCATCTAGTCCTCTACAAATTGCATAGGTTAGGAAGGTTTGTTGCATACCAAACAACCTAACAAAGGTGACTAAATCATCATTGGAATACTTCCACATTCAAAAAGTGGTTAGTGAGATCTATCACCCTTGATAACAATTAAGATATCTATATTGTTCATAAGGAGTTGTTGGATTCATGTTGACATAATAAGACGGATGGCCATCACTATTTATTTGGGAGAATACCTCACCCTTTCTACCTAAATCCCCGTGTGTTTCCCCCTAGCATGTCATAAAAATCTACAAGGAAAAAGAAAAGTGGGTGGGCTACCATTGATAGAGACTTAAAGGTGTTGAAAAGGTTAACAAGAATGAGTTTACCATTGCTAATATGCCACAAAATTGGAGATTTACCTAATGAACTTCTCATTGTCAAACCTTAAGTTCCGACATGTTATTGAAGTGAAGGTGATGTGGCTAATTGGATAGTGCATGCTACTCCAACTCTCCAAAGGATTCAAAAGTCTCAGTAGGACCTACACAAGGCCTTGATTAGTTCAAGTGACTATGTGGGATTTTGTTTCATTTTTTTAAGTTCTCAATTGTTTGACCTCTTTCTTGGAGGCATCAAGTCTATTCTTTGGGTACCTTTCTTTTCTTCTATAGCCCTTGATTGAGAAATTTTGGGCATTTGCATGAGTTTGAAGTCAACTTAGATTATAATATTGTGTAAAGGCTTTCAAATTAAGAGACAAAATCTCAACATTTAGGTCACATTCAATGACCTTTGCTTACAATAATTTTGTCTTCAAATATTTAACTTGTTTTTGTGATATTTGAAGTTTCCTTAGTTCATAATCTTACATGCAGGTTGTTTAATTGAGAGATGAAATCTCAACATTTAGGACTCCTTTCACTTGCTTTTGCAATTATTCTCTTATGGATTTTTAAGTGACCATTTTTCTCTTCAATTG
Organism: Sequoia sempervirens; assembly: GCA_007258455.2. Taxonomy (NCBI): domain Eukaryota; kingdom Viridiplantae; phylum Streptophyta; class Pinopsida; order Cupressales; family Cupressaceae; genus Sequoia; species Sequoia sempervirens. The sequence goes on from VDFB02252616.1 coordinate 152,669,664, forward strand.
TGTTATCACTATCTTAACCTTTGTTAAGTTGACATGAATTTCAAGCAACTTTTTTTGCATCTTCACTCTATGCCTCTTCTTTTAGGGATGTTGTTTAGGTTATGGTGGACACTTGAACTTCTAATGATATAGTCTTGAGCTTCATGTCCTTTATATTTAACTTGATATATTATAGCTCAACATCTTTTTTCTTGAACTTTTTTTCCAATACAGTAAACTTGGACCACTAACTTGGTGTTTTGTATTAGCAATTCAATTTAATCATATACCTAGCATCCTTCATGTTGTTGTTAATATATTACAATTCATAATTAGTTACCTACAAGGACTTGGAAGGTGATGAAATAAATGAAGGCCCCAAGGCTTGTGAAGTTGAGGGGCTTGTTAAGTCTCAAAATGACTTTACTCCACTTCCTAGAACACATAATACTCACAAGGATATGGTTGTCATCATATGGATAAAATAATTCATCAACAGAACAATGGAGGATATTAAGCTAACTTAATGAGAGTAGGTTATATCTTTTGCACTTTGAGCTCAGCTTAAACTCGAAAGACTATTCATAGGTGTATACATGAATAGGTAACTAAAATTAATTAGGATAAATAAGAAAATGTAAATGATAGCTAAACCTAACCTATCTGATTGTCCCCAAAGATTGTCACTGGACTAAACTGATTAGCTATAAATAACCCCTATATATAGTTGATATTACACCTTGGAAACAAATGCAAGGTGACATAAGTTTCATGATTCACAAATAATGGTTTTTATGTTCCTTTCAAACAATGACATCATGAACTCACTAAAAAGAACTAGAAACAAATGATTTCATGAACTTAGTTTGATATGGATGATTGGAACATGTACAAGAGATCAATGCCTAGTATTGGGTAATAGAGTCAATATCAACATGGAGGAATCACACAGGGAAAACAAACTGATATGATCTACTTATCTGAACCTTCAATAAATTTCATTCAAAAGTTATCTTCATAGTTATCCATCACTGTAATACCCAAACACATGGTGCATAAAAGAGTTGCCACTTGCACAACAAACTTATAATTTTGTCAGATTCCTCTATTATTGATTACATTCATAACAAAAAATGTGTTGAAGAAATTATGTCATATTCGATATTCTTTTTGTTTACATACATGACCACCAAGACATGAAACAAATAATGATATTACAACATTCTTATAATGTTATGTCAAAACCTATGTATCCCTATAACTATTCTTTGATTTTCTACAACTTTCTACTTCTTACATGATTGTTCTTTTTGTCTTTTGTACCTTCCAACCATAATAAAAATGAAGGAAAAAATGTTGATAAAACCAAGCGAAAAAGGAAACCCTAAAAATGAATACTATAGTAGAATTTAATCAACATTTGATGAAGATTCCCCCCAAAATAGATGCATTAGATTGATCAAGTTCATTTGCAATAACTTTTAGTGGTTGAAGGAGTGGCACAATCAATGTAAGTAGATGCAACAAAGGCACAACCAACAATAATGGTGGTTGGTGAATTTAAAATTTATAGGTGAATACCCCAAACACAAAAATATCATAATGACATCTTGGCATTAACTCAAGGTTGGTAGAAAAGTACCAACAACACTTTGGTTCACTAGAAAATTCATTTAAGGCTCAATTATAGACCAAAAACATAACACCCATATCAATCGAGCTTCAAAAACTCATCTACAACTCAAAAAAATGCATTGAAGGATTTTGAGGGCCATCAAGATGAATTTGGATCTTCCACAATCATTTAGATGTGGTTTGGTTCAGTAGAATATTTTTGCAAGTTTGTTTGTGCTAGAAATCAGGCTCAATTTGACATTTGTGAGAAAAATAGCCATATCAATTTCATACAATAATTTCAAGTGCAAGTGCAACTACACCTTTGGAAGATACATCTAGTTCACATCATAGAACTTGCAAATCATTTACATAGTGCATTGATCATCAACAACTCCATGTGGGTTAAAAGGCTCCAAGTGGAATGAGTGAAAAAACCAAGTGCATTTGCACTTATCAATATGTCTAGTTCAGATAGAAAATCTTGATAGTGACATTCTAGCAAGGGTGATGTTAGCACGACATTGGCAAAGAGTGATGAGATGGATTGGGAACTTTGGGTATGATGACATAAGTAGGGTGAGATGATGCCAACATGATGTCATCTGAGTATGAATGCAAGAAAATGGAGTGGACCATGCTTGCAAGAGAAAATATTTGAACTTGATAAAAGAATTTGAGAAGGTGAAGTTCAGATGGATGAGAAATTTCTTAAAAGAAAAGGTGTGAAGGAAATAAATTGATTTGGATATTTGCATATTAAAAAGAGAAGTTCACATGAAAATACCCGCAAAGGGAAGATAATAGAATTGGGACTAGGTGTAGGAAGATGGGGTCCATTAATCCACAAAATCTTAGCTGATTTGGGAATACACTTGCGAGAAGTTGGGCAAAAATGGAAAATTTAAGAAATCCATCGAGATGTTGAATAGACAGGTTCATATGGGAACACCCACAAAGATCTGGATGGGGAACTTCCCTATAAATCAAAAAATTCTAAGTGAATCAAATAAAAAATTGAAGAGGTAAAGTTCAAATGGAAGAAGAATTACTACAAAGTTGACACAAGTTTAGCTAATTTTTTTTGTTAAAAATATTTTTGAGAACTATTTAATGGAACTACACATTTGTGGGGAAAATGGACCAGAAGTGCACATTTGTGGGTCAGAGGGACTGAATTGGATGGAGCGGGAAAACCCACATAAACATAACTTTTGATCCTTAACAAATTTTGTAAAAATTCAAAAGGAACCAATACTTAATTTCTCATACTTTACCCAACTATGCAAGGAAATTTTAGCAAAATACCACCAATGACTTAGTTTCTTAGATTGGTTATAAGCTTGGGAAAATAGTTAAGTTACAAAGAGGGGAAGGGACTCAAACAAAAAAAAAGGAAAATCTGAGGCCAAACAATAACTCTGATTGGGGATGTGTGCCTCTTGTAGGAACAATGAGAACTTAGAATCTCTAGGTAGACCACCAAAATACACCAAGGAAAAACACCATCTTGAACCAAAAAGAAGCAAGACTAGTTGGAAGAAAAACCAATTTAATGGAAGGTTAAAAAATCAACTCAATAATAAAAAAATTGAAGCACCATTAATTATGAGAAGTAATGATCCAGATGTTGTCCATGAACAAGTAGCTTCTTCAATTCACCTTCAAAATCTATGAGATGGTATACATGAATATCATACCTCTTGACAATTCCATATGGTCCAAGTCATAAGGGTTCAAATTTTCTATGTTTCCCTTTATCTTCAAACTTGGAATTCCATAGCAAGACCAAATCACCAACCTTGAAATCTCTTGGTGGCATCCTCTTGTCATGGCAATTCTTCATAATTTGCTTATGCTAATCACTTCTTTCATGATATTCTCTTTATTGTTCATCTAATTTTGTTAATGCCATGACTCGAGGGGAGACACCATCACACTAATAATCATTAATACCTTGCAATAATTAGTACATAGGTAGCTTCATGGTGATAGAAATCCTAGCCTCTGTACCACAAACCAACTCAAATGGGTTACATCCAATGGCTTCCTTGATAGTGACTCTATCAACCAACAAAGAATAATTGAGTTTAGCATCCCATGTTTTCTTATTTTGATCCAAAGTTCTTCTAATGATCTTCATTATACTTTTTTGCTGGATTCAACTTGTCCATTGCTTTGGGGGTGGTAAAAGGAAAGAATGCACCATGTCAATGCCAAATTTAGAACACATATTTTGCATTTTCTTTGACTTAAAGAGCATTGCATTATCAATAATAATTTTGTTTGGAATTCCAAACCTAGCTATAATGTTGTTGATTAGGAAATCAATGACCACCTTAGATGTTGTATTATGGGTTGGGATAGCCTCAACCCACTTAGTAAAATAATATGTGGCTACTAAGATCCACCTTTATCCATTGTTGGATATCTCTCCAATGAAATCAATTTCCTATTGTTGAAAAGGAACCTCAATAGATGACTGCAAAAATGAAAGGGCATTGAAAAACTTCAAATTTCTTGAGAATTTATAACAAGAATCACATTTTTATCATCTTGGCCACATCCTTGAACAATGAAGGCCACCAAAAACTTTCCCTTAAGATATTTTGTGCAATGTTCTTGGCCTTATAATTTACCCACATACATCATGGTGACACTCTTGCATCACTTCATTAGCCTATTCATTATCAAGGCATTTGAGAAAAAAAAATCATTGGTCCTCCAAATCAACTCACCTTGAATCAACACGTATCTATGTGATTGTATCTTGAGTATTCTCCTTTGGACCTCATTCACGAAGGTTGGAAAATTCATGCTTTCCAAAAACAAGAATTTTTTTTGTACCATGGATCCTCATGCAAAACACATGCATCGGCCACAGTGATATCAAACTTTACCTCATTTATTTATGTTGCCTCTTGATTTGAACTTACCATTATCTTGGTCAAGCATTGACCTCTAACAAGCTTAGTGTCTAAATATTCATTTCATACTCTTGGATTTTATTTATCCAATGGAATCTCTTCCTTGAATCTTCTTGTTGCATGAAGATGTTCTTCACAACTGAGTGTGACATGTATGGAATTAGTTTTTCACCCACCAGGTAAGATCTAAAATCCTTCACATCCCTTATCAAAACATATGAATGCTTCTCCATCACTAAATACCTCTACTCATCTTCCTGTAGTGATGTGTTAAAGAATGATATTGTTTGCTCATATCCATCCTTGTTCTTTTGTAATAACACTACAATAGTATAAAATGATGCAAAATAAAAAAATTGTAGAGGTTTAGAGTAATTTGGACTCACTAACGTAGGGGATTCAAATATTTCTTCCTTTATGTCCCTAACTTTTTTAACTATATATGCACTCAGTTCATTTTTTTCTTTCTTGAGTATCGTAGATATAGATTTGGTTTTCTTAGTGAAATTAGGAACAAACCTCCTGAAAAAGTTGATTTTCCAAAAGAAGGAGTGAATTCTTTTATAGATTTTGGTTAAGGAATAAGGCTGACATAGTGTGTCCTAGAATTTTACCTTCCTTAATACCAAATTCATATTTTTTGAGATTTAAAGAGATCCCAAATTATAAACATCTTTCAAAAATCAATTCAAGGTGTTTGTAGTGCTACCTCTTTCTTTTGAAAATATTGTTAGGGCATCCTAGTATACTACCATGATCCATTTAATGAGACTAGCAAAAATGGCGTCCATTGCTCTTTGAAATATCAAACCTCTATTGTTAATCCAAATGATATCCTCATGTACACACATGTACCCAAAAAAGTAGTGAATTATATCTTGTCTTGCTCTAATTCCCTTACAACCACTTGGTTGTTACCTGATAACCTATCTATCATAGACATTATTTTTGATCCAATGACTTGCTATAGCAAGTGGCCCATGCTTGAAAGTGGGTGATTATCCTTAAGAGATTTAAGGTTTAGGTTTCTGAAGTAAACACACAACCTCATATATCCATTCTTTTTTCTTATCAGGACAAGATTGGACACCCACTCGAAATGTTTGATGGCTTTTATAATTCTAGCCTCTTTCATCTTCATCATCTTCTTCTGCATCTAGGGAGCAATGGTAGGGTTATAGGTCTTTGTTTCTACCTAAATGGTTTAACATCAAATTCAAGATGAATGGTATGTTGAAACAAGTCCTCCCTATTAGCTTTCAAGTCATCATAAGACTATGCAAAACATTTTTGGAACTTATGCAAGGGTGATCCCACAATATTGGTTTACAATTTTTGGCCAAACTGGACATTGAATTGAATTTTTTAACTAAATCTTCACTTTCGGGCACCTATAGTGGCTAAACCATGAGGAATTTGGAGATGATGCAAACTAGTGATTTGTGACATTTTTTCTGTAGATTCTAAATGTTTTGTTTTTTCAAAAAAATTGGAATTAGATTGCACTTCTTTTTCCATCTCCTTTGAAAACTAGTTTTTAACAATAAACACCATTTTGAAAGAGTGATGTTACTGGCTAACACATAAATTTTTTTCTATGAAGGATAAAATTCTATTTTTAAAAAATTTAGATTTGTAACTATGATATCTAGTGCATGGAATTGGTTTCATAGCATTTCATAGAATATATTTTTTAATTAAGTTTCAAAGTCAAACTAGTTACAACTTAGACATGATTTACTGGCTAAAACATAACTTTTTTGTATATATCAAAATTCAATTTTTTTTTGGATCAAAGACATCAATATCTAGTGCATTGATATTTTTTAATTATTTTTTGATAATCTGCTATTTTTCCACATGTGCAAAATAGAGAGCTTGATTTTCGGTGAATAAAATTAAATTTATTTAAAATTATACTTTTTGGGAAGCTTGTAATAAAGCTACATACTTACAAAAAATAATTTTAAATGAATTCATTTGATCCCCCAAAAAGTAAATCAAAACTTGTGGTTTTTAATCAACATTTTAATAGGTGTAAAGGAGACTCCGTTATAGGTATGGTTTAAAACTAGCGGGGTTCTATCCAAGGGGGTTTGATCTAAGGTGATTTGATCAAACCCTCTTCAATTGGAATCCTTTAAATGGAACTTTTCAATGCTTAAATCATTATATTTTCTAAACTACCGAAAGGAGCTGTAGACTGAGTTCTAGGAGATAGTGTTGAAAAATATCTAATTCCTCTTGGTGGAGATATTAATTCCTATTTCTTCTTCTAGAAGTAAAAAATGGATTTTTTTTGCATTAGAAATTACCTCTATAACATGCTATTAGCTGAAATTTGGGCATGAATCTTACAGTCTGGTTTGAACTAAGATGATTATTTATCTTGTAGAGTTTCCAGGTACTTATTGAATGCCTCCTTAAGGAAGAATATGCTAAGAGAAATGTTACTTTCTCAACATGATGAGATAAAGTTCATCACATTAGTCCCATTGGGCCTTCCAGAAACTATTATCATGTAAAATTGCACCCTATTAAATTAGGTCCAACATTCCAATGGCATAGGATTCATCTCAATTTTGGGATCCTTACTATTGAGATTAGACCTTTAGAGAAGGTCAAATTCCTCTATAACATAAATGCACTAGTGTTGGTCTAACCCAACATTGAATAACTCTAAAATAATCCTATAATTAATAACCTACAAAAGGAAAAAGAGGGAGAAAGAGAAATGCATAAATCAAAGGGGTGATGGTGCACTTATATTAGAGTGATTCTTCCTCTTTACTACATCATAGAGATAAAATGAAAATGCCAAGGGTACTTACACAATTTTTTTTTTCAATTATATACACAATTTTCTTTTTTAAATTATATCTTAGGGTTGTGTATGGAGGTTAAGTTTTGATAGATACTAGGAGGGATGAAACTAATCCACAACTAATTGTGTAAAATATATTTGATACAACATACAAGAATATAAGAATAATAAACATATATTTAGATGTAAAGGTAAACATGTTAAATACACAACATATTAGAGGTGAAGAGAGGTAAAAATAAAATTTTATTAATCAAATGCATAGAATCCTAGTTATAATTTTAGAGATGTAAAATTTGCATGAATCTACAAGAGAAATAAAATGGAAGAACCATTACAATCAAGCCTCAATCAAGATTTATTCTAAGATAAAACATTAAAACCATAAATACCCTAGCTACATGTAGGAACACTAGAGAGTAGATAGTTTTCTAGCTTAGTTTGATTTGAAGGTGTCAACAAAACATACTTGATATTCAAGATTGTCTCAACATTGATGAATTTGAGTGCAAGAAAACCCATAAAATTTATTGTGGAGTGCGATCAAGGATGGTGTTTGCATATAAATGAATGCAATATGTCACCATGCCCTACCTTAGAATACATGGAGAAAGAATTTAAGATGAATATGGAGTTGTCGTAGGTTAGAATTACAATTTTAGAAGTGGTTGCCACAATTTTTCCATTGTTCCTATAAAACTAGAGGTGTTTGCATGGAAGTTTGAATTCTTTGCTAGTTGTTTCTAGTGTTTGAATGCTGATTGTTGATCCAATTTCAAAAGAACTTGATTAGAAAGCTTGCACATGAGCATAGGAATCCTTTAAGATGGTTGAGAAAATATGCTATGAAGGAGTAGATACACTATAGTAAGATTAAAACAACTAGATACTTGGTCCTGAGTTGGAGGTGGTCCTCATAAAAGAGGACAAGCCTTTAAAATGGAGGATACCATGGTATTTCACCTTTACACCATGGAGGAAAAGTGTCAACAATTCACACTATCACAGTTTTAAATAGTTCTTTCTTTTATAACCCATGCTATGAAGAAGCCTTGTGTTGCAATGAGGACATGACATGCGTTGCTTAATCACCCTTTTCAATATTTTCCAATTCTTGAACCTTTTCTTGGGCCCGTGCTAAGTAGATACCACATGTCTTTATGATGTATGAGGGCATGTTTAATCTCTGCCTCATTTGAGAAATTGTGTTGCATTGAGATGTTGTGCTACAAATAAGAGATATCCACCTATGAATAATTTGACCTTTATCTACAAGGGAAGCATAGGTCAACGAGAGTTACACATGGAAAAAGAGTGAATTAGTACAAATTGAATGGGCTTAACTATTTATAATCTACATTGCAAAGAGTATTTGCACTCTAATAAGATATCATCACCTCAAGAAGGTAGCAGTCCCACAAGTTATCGAGACTAGGTCAGAGGGTGACAGTGACATCCATGTGTCACCAAAGCACAAGAGCATAACTTTGATGCTAGCATATTCGAAGAACCTATGTTATGAAGGGTAGATGCACTCAAATAGGAGACTTCCACACATAATGAGACCATGACCCATCAATTGATCTAGGGGACTTATTTTGTTCCCTCCATCACCTAACAATATGTAACTATGATCCATAGATATATTGATTCAAATTTATATTATTATGTAAAAAATATTAGTCTCTTGTGCAAGGAAGGTGAGTTAGTGAACTTCCATAATGAACCTTTGCTTGTGAAAGTGTACTTGGTTATAAATACAATTTATCTTTTAATTATGATATATTCTCTTATTATTTGAATTAATAAAATATTTTGCTTAATTTATAATTATTTCCCTTATATTTGAAATATGCAATTAGGAATTGATCTATTTATTTAGTTGATTTAGTTATTTCTTTTGTGTGCCTTGTTTATAGGTGATGGGCACTTGATCATTAATATAGGCTGAGACCCTATCTCCTGTATTGAATCACATGATGAGTTGTATCATAATGGTTAAATTATTTCACTGGTACATTGATTTAGTTTAAATTATGCAACATAGGAATCCATGATATTACTAAGTGGATTAAGTGTTTTGATTCTCCATTTAGTATCTAATTTTCATGAGAAATGACAATGTGTTTATGTGACTGTGCATTAAAATTATTGTGTCACATTTATTAACACAAAAAGATGTTGGTTATAGATTTACCTATTAATTCTCTTAGTAATTTCTAAGCAATATAAATCCATATCCAAAGTAATAGGTAATAAGTAATAGGTAATGGCAAATGGTCCAACCAATAAAGAACATAATTTTCCATGTAATTCCTTATAATTATAATTTTAGCATTATCATGAAGAACTAGGTCTCATAATTTTTTATGTTTTTTATTAAGAGGGGTAAATATTTTTGACCCACAGCTATAAACCGGTGAGGTCACAAATGGGGGACCTCATCCTCAATATAAATTCTCAATGTTGATGAACAATACAATTACACCCCAATGGGGTTTGAACCTTGATGGCAAGAATGAAAACACAACAACTTAACCATCCCACCATGCCACTATTGGCAACTAGGTCTCATAATTGAAAGTCTATATGAATAATTCATTTATTATATGTCATTGTTCATCTAATATTCTTAGTTCTTGGAATTTGTACTAGTCTCTACATGTATTTTCAATGATGGTTCTATAATATAAAATTTAATTCACCTTATATATTTAATATTATACATTAGTTAAATAAGGAATGTTATTATGTGATGTAATATAAATTATCTTATTACAAAAGTATAACTAAAATAACAAACTAGGTAAAAAAATAGTAGTAGTTACAAAAAATAAAGAACTTGGAGCTTAAAGATGGAGTTCTCTATCTAAGATGTTAGGAAGATGCATGGATGTATATGTGGCTTTTTGTCATCCAATTTATGCATTTTTATCTATAATTATAGTAAACTAGAGTGTTGATTTCCAAAGTGGCCTATTCTACACATTAGGAAATTGTCACAATAAGATAGCTAAGAATAAAAGGCCATTTTTTTTGTGTTAATGTGATTATAGTTTTAACACATATTGAAATATTTTCTTGTGATTCTTCACATAGTAATGCATAATTATGCATCTAGTTTTCTTATTACACATATGGGGTAAACACAAATATAACTTCTTTGAATAGTGGTTTCATGCATTTTCTTTCCATTAATAGGTTCCAAATGCTTACATATACTATATAATTTTTACTAGACATTTACTTTTTATTATTATAATAAATTGTCTATTATGTTACTTTAAAAATATATACTACACTAATTAAGAAAAAATGATGGGTCAAATGTGATCACACCTTAAAAATTCCAGGCTAGACAAAACCTTTAACAAAATACTAAAACTAATATAACTATGTGTCAAAACACTATGTAACAAGAGCTATACAACTAGTAGGAGGTGGCAAATCATGATCAAAAGGAGATTCTCCAAGTCATCTAGGAGGTCATGACCATTAGGAATTACATCCCACCCCATAATAGCTCCTTTATTTTGTCCCTCATTAAGTTGTGTCATTCCTTGTAGGAGAGAGATAACCAAACTCAATTAAGGGAGCTTGCCATTATTTGACCACCTTGATGCACCTTGATCATGTGGTTGAAAAGTAATAATACATAAGGCATATGTGTCTATTAGTTCACTATCCATGTCTTTAGTGTTAAGGAGAGCCATGTGAGCCATGATAATTTTACCTTGTATGGCCACTATAAATATGGCCATGTATATGCCCTCAGGAAGATGATAGGCCCCTATGAGAAGGAGAAGGTGGCACATACTTAACAATTTAAAGAACATTAGCCCAATACTCAATCATAGTTGTAAATGAGAAAATTCTAGGACAAGCTTGTTAGCTTGCACTTTAATATATAGAAGATTATTATAACAAATCATAAACTTAGTATATATGGAAAAGTTAGAGTTGATAGAAGCTCCTAAAAAGAGTAAATTTCTCTCATTTCAAATACTAATCAAAATATCCACTTTGAAAGCAATCAAATTTTGGTGAAATTACCTGGCATTTGTGGCTAACCACCCTCACGCTCTAAGGAAAGAGCTCAAATCATGTATTCAAATCCAAGAAATTTGAACCCGTATAAGAACTAGAAGAAGCACTTGAGTGTTTCCAGATGACTACAAAAAAACAATAGAAATTAAACACCCAAATAGATTAAATAAGAATTAATTGGGAGACCATAATAAAGAATACATTAAACCAAATGAAAAAGCTTAGGCTCCAAAATTGTTATCTAAACTACCTTAAATCTTCATTGCCAAACATTAGCCATGGATTGAAGACTCCATGTGTGATGGAGTCTTTGAACTATAGGCAAATGCAAGGAAAGTTATGAATAACTTTTACAACAGAAAAGGGTATTAGGGTACCGTTTCCATTCTTTCATGCAGATACATCTAACTCCAATCTTGAGAAGCATTTTTGAAAAACTGGCTCAACAATAATCTGAAAAAACTCAAGATCTTAATTGAAAAGCCGATATGCCACCTTGACTTGGCATTTCTTTTTTGTGAAAGCAGCCATTTCCTCCCAATCCAACAGATCCATGTGCTTGACAATATATTAATATTTACAATTGGCATGATATAGGATGTGGCATGAGAAGCAGAGTGGATGCATAGCCAAGAATAACTTGCCCACAAATACTGAATTGATCTGTTGAAGAAATTTCAGATCTCATGCAGGCAACTCATTCTTGGCTGAGTAACTCACTAGTCTACCTTTTCAGGCAACACTCTACCATGAATTTCGCAGTTCTGATGAAATGTATTATCAATCTAAGCCACAGAAGTGGAAGAATATTCCAGTGTGAAGAATGGTTGGTATGATCCATGAAAAAGAATAAGAGCACCATAGAGAGTCCTGATCCTGATTGGCAACCACCATATACTTTCTTCAACCTCGTTTTTCCATAATGGAGGACATCATTAAGAATGAAGGACGATGTGGACTCCAATATTTTTTTCTACAACGATTAGCTCTTTGTCTTCGACGTAGGTTGTTAAAATAAGGTCGCCCACAGTTGTAAGGGCAAACACATGGTCTTCTTTCGTAGTCTTATTCGTTTTTACTTCAAATGAAAGTATGTCTAAATACAGTTCATGACGTATAGAATCCTATGCACTTGAAACAAATTTCAAATGGAAGTATGTCTAAATGCAGTTCATGGTGAGAGATTCAATGATTTATTAGTTTTTTTAAAATTTGGGTAATATCTTAATGTATTTGTATAATTACAATTGGTACATTTTGTCTGCAGTCAGGTTATTGTATTTAAATTTGTTTGTACTTATTTTCTTTATGCTTATTGTTTATTTCACTGTTTGTGTGCATGCAATATTACTCCAATTACCTTATCTATTTGATTTTGATCGTTGTTTAATCTTTTTAGAATCTTATCAAACATAGATCCAACCTAGCTTTTTGACCTAGGTTGTGTCTACATGTGCAAAGTCACTTTCATAATTGCAATCTTGATCCACTTTGATTTCAACATCAAAATCAAGCATCTAGCTAATTGGCCCCATCTCACACTTTGGTCTAGGTTAACTTTGCATAAACATTTATGACTGGATGTTATGGTTATGTATAAAAAGACATTCATTGCATTCATTTTAATCACCTATGAATCAAATATCCATTATTTAATATCAAGAGAGGGCCATTGGTTAGCATAGGAACAATCATTCACATTTGTACTTAAATCCTATTGCATGTGAATCACTTGACAATCATTTTAGAATTCATGTGTATGCTTGATGCTTTTTTAAAATATTGTCATCTTGACAAAATATATTGAAGTGTGCTACAAAATATCATTATCTAGTAGAATATTTTTCAATGAATTTGTAGGTAAAAATCCAAAGAGCACTATAGGTCAAGTTTGTAGACATAAATCAAGCTCACAACCATGAACTAGATCCAAAACCATGAGAACAACCCAAGATAAAACAAGGAAGAATATTTTGATTCTCATCCATATTTAGGATTGTTTAGCACATTTCTTGAATCCAAGGTGCATGAACATTATTATCTTCATCAATCAACACTTAATCTTTTGTCATAAAGTTAAGCATTATCTCTCCTCATTTATCACTATATATGACTTGATCACATGCACATTATTTGAAAGTGTTTAATCTCATCCATTCTATTCCACTTTGTGTACACTCAACATTCAATCCTTAGTTTAATTTGTAATCAATTATGTTGATTTACCAAATTAGATTAAACATGATTATTTTTTCTATTTCATTTTTGTGAACGTGACAAACTTACCAAACCTTAACACCTTGATTAGATTATTATATCTACTCTTAACTATGGTATTCTAGTTTATAGATTTAATTTGTCATTGATCTTTACTGTTTCAATGATTTTCTTTTTGAAAGATTGGGTGTTTGAAATTCTTACATTTCCTTAGGCTTACTCGAACCTACTTGACTTAACCTAGGGTTTATAATAGTGAAATTTTCAATGATAGTTAGAATGAGATAAACATAGGTGATGGTTATGATCATGATGCATATATTAAAAAAAATACTTTTCTATACAACTTGCAATTTCAAATAATATAGAGAATATTGAGAATATAGTGGACATGCTTCACATATTATTTGAGAATTATGATTATAGAAAAGAGACACTAGATGGCATTGATCCTAAGATTACATCATCTTTTAATGTTAGTTCTTCTATCCCTATCTCTACCATAAACCTTATATCTCTATTTATTCATCCAATAGTACCATTGCACTAATTATTTCTCAATACCTCTTTGATCCTCCACCACTTGTCCTATCACCTCATTCCTTAGCTAAGACACATCCATCTATGATTTTTCGTAAGCTTATGATGCTGTTAGAAACCTCCATTGTACCATTCCTCTGACCCAACACATTAGATCCTCTATCCTTCTTATATTTTATGCCTATGCCCATCATATCCTAACCCATGTATGTTACTATCCTCCCATCTACCATAGATACACTAATCCAAATGATTGATGAAGTGGAAATAAGTTAGATAATAAGGATAATGGAAAGGATGATGGATATTTAAATTCTAGACAAACTCCTCTTACAAGTTTTGAGATTATGACCTATCCATTTCCTATGGGATTTGTAGCACTCTAACTTTATACATATATGATATTATAGGATATCCTAATTATACATATATATTAATTCCTATATACATTAGCATGTATATATTTAATATATGAGGATGTAATGCTTCAAATATTATTTTCAAGAAAATTCAAATATTATACTATTGAATGATTTTTACATTCCCTCATGGATCTACTCATTCATGTAGTGATTTGAAAACAAAAATCTTAAGAAATTAAAAATAAATATGAGCCTTATGGTTATAGTTTTTAATTTATTTAATAATGTCTTCAAGGGTCAAATATAAATAAGTGAATATGTGATGATATTCTCTTCGATGTGTTCTAGAGTGACAACTCATTTGTAGAATTCAAAGCTTCAAACTATATTTATAAATGGGATCATCAATCCAATTTAGGATTTGTTAATTTGACTATTTTTATTCCATTTATGGATCTATATGCTTAGACCAAAATAATTTAATTTATTTTTCATGCAAGAAATGAATTAAATAGTTGTGATACAAGTAAAAGCATTTCCTTCTTAGTATCAAAAGTAAAATTATTTTTAAGAGTTAATCAAAAGAAGGGAAATATAAATCAAGTGGCACATATATTTATTTTTCCTTCCTTTAGCCCATTTAAAGGAAGGGATTTAACTAAATTTGGTGATTATATAGACAAGGTAATTAAGACATTGTTGAGTGAAAATATTGTCACTCTTCCTCCTAATCATCCTATAAATGCTACTCAACCACTCTCTAAATAGTATAATGAAAATTTATATAATGGTTATCATTGTGTTAATGATTATTTTACAAAAAAAAAAAATACATATTTTAAAGTATGAACAAAATAATGAGATGAGAGAAGAGACAAGTAGTTTAAGGTAGAGATCACATCCTTATATTGTTGAAGAACATATAATATAGTACATGCTAGTTATAAAAGTTATAATGATCATAGTTATAATTTAAATACTATAGGAGTGAAAAATCATTTAAAGGTCTCTAAATGGATTGAAAAGGGTGAATGAGCTCTGCTAGGGTTTCTTGTGTCTGTGGTCATCCTTGGCCCCTCTTGTGTCATTTTGCGCCTTAGACATATAGTTTTTTATTTACTCTCTGTGTACGACTGTATTTATTGCGGCTTTTGTGGTTTTATTATGCCTACAACTAGCTCTAACCCAGTAGTTCTTGCAGGTGTTGGTGGTTTGATAACTTTGTTCAATGGATCCTCCTCAGAACAAGCATCCTCAAAAATTTGAAAGTGTTCCACGAGGTAAGTCTTTTGATTCCTCGATTGATGTGGTGTTACTCATACCAAATTTTGATTTTTCATGTCAATGTTTAGAGCAGCATACTCTTGTTGGTTATTTTGTTGAAAAGAATCCCCCTTGAAAGTGTGCTTAAAGAATGGGTTCAAAAGGCTTGGGTCCCTCATGGGGTCCACCTTGATATGGTCCAAAATTTGACTAAAGACTTTTTTCTTTTTCTCTTTATGGAGGTCAATCATATTCAGGAAATCCTGAACCATGGTCCTTGGTATGTTTGGTCCTCTTTGCTAGTTTTCCAACCATGGACCTGGGACTTTACTGTCTCAGATGACACCAAATTGCGGGTTCCAGTTTGGATGGAGTTTCTTCATTTGCCCTTGCCTTGTTTGCATTTTTTATAGCATATTTCTTCCTCTTTGTGGAGGGTTATTTGTGTCAAACTAGATAGGTTCTTTCAAGCTCGCCATCAAAAGAAAGTCTGTGTAGAAGTGGACCTTCAAAGGATTTGAACAAGTTGATTGATATTCAAATTGGTTCTTTTTGGAATACCTAGAAGGTCACTTATTTTAATTTTTTAAAAACTTGTTATCAGTGTCAGTCTGCTGACCACAAGATTAAGTATTACCCTTTTGTAGTCCCCCATACTTAATCCTCACCATGGGAACCTGACAAGCCCCATTATGTAGAAGGTGTTGCCTCCAAACCAGAGGATAAATGGAAAATGGTTACCAATTGAAAAAATAGTTCCAATAGCTCTGAGACAGTTACCAAAACCCCCGAACTAATAAAGGAAGTTTCAAACCCTTTTGTGAAGGGGGAGGAAGCCCAGATGGGCTCTAATAGCACTTCAGTGTGGCCAAGACCTATGAATATGCCCTAGCTTGCCTCGGTTATTATAGCGCAATTGATTGAGTCTCCTCCAATGTCAAGAGTTCATAGGAGGTTTGGAAGTCCTTCTTGAGCTCTGGAAGAAGGAGAATATGTTCAAGAGAAATAGAGGCATTCATCTCCTACCATTCAAATTGGGTCAATCCCACCAAAATTTTTATAGAATCTCTTTTCCACTTTGGAAGAGCCAAAATATGATGAAATGGAGAAGTTTGTAACATGAATTTCCTTTCTTGGAATGTTTCAGGTCTCACAGACCTCTCTAGGAAGTATTATGTTAGGGATAATCTTTAGAGATATGCTGGTATTGATGTTATGTGTCTTCAAGAAGTGAAAGTTGTTGGTTTTTTGCTCTCTTCGGCTTGCCATTCTATTTTGCCACCTAGTAAGATAATTTGTACTAATCATGAGGTTGGACATGGTAGAGTGGTCACCCTTTTGTCCCCACGGTGGCATGCTTGTGTGGTTGATCATGGGTCTGACCCCACACATCAGCTCATTTGGATTCTTTTGAACATTGATAATCATATCTTTGGGATTATTAATGTTTATGCCTCAAATAATATTGTTGAAAGATATCTTCTCTGGCAATGGATAGTTGAATCATTGCTAGTTGCTACCTAGCTGCTTTGTGGGGATTTCAATATGGTTGAGATGGCATACAAAAAGGATGGTTACTTTTCCACTTCTATGGGAAGTTGGCGAAAGAGAGGCATGGTACTATATGTGTAATAAATTGGGACTTTTCAACCCTAATATTGGTTGCCACCACTCGTATTCTCTCTGGCACACTTGGTGCAATTATCAACCTGGGTTTGAAAGGATATTTAAATGCCTTGATCATGCTATGATCTTGGCTCAATATTGTTTCTCTTTTGCCATCTCTTGCCCACTTTCGATAAGGTTGTTAGTGGATGTGATGTTGTCAAACCACTTTCCCATTTTGTTTTGCATTGAATGGGAATTAAGGCATCCCCATGCCAGTAGGACCCAATTTTTTTGAACACCTCTTTATTTAGTCATTAGCCCACGATGGCCCACATCAGCACTGTCTGGAATTTGAAGTGTAGGCCACCTCACAATACTAGTTGGATTATGTGGTGGAATGATTCCATCACTCGGTGCTGTGAGGTTTCTTTGCATTTATGGGCACTAGTAGGCTATCTTTTGCAGATGATATTATGATGCAACAATGTTTGACATTCATGCTACCACTGAGGCCTTGGTAGCTAACCCCTTTTTCCCTTCTATGTAGGCCAGGTTTGCGGAGTTAAGGAATCAAAAGCAAGTTGTTGATAATTATACTGCCAAAGGGGCATAAATCAAGGCCAAACTTCACTAGCTTAAAATTGGGGATTGTGCCTCAAAATAATTTTTTTTGGATCTTTGAGCCATGCACTCATCACTTGGTATCAAACAAATCAAAGAGGGAAATAATGTGCTTTATGAATTGCCTGATATTCTCTAGGCATTTTTTAGGCACTATGAGCAAGTTTTCAGAGCCCAATATAACATTCTTGAGCGACATCAAGCACTTCAAGATTGTCTTGTTGTTGTGCCAAATAGGCTCTCCTTAGCCCATAACGCTTTTTGTGAGAAATTGCTCATAATTGAAGATCTCAAAGAAGCTTTCAACACTATGGCCAATGATAAGGCCCCTGGAATTGATGGGTTCCCATGTGAATTCTACAAGGCCTTTTGGGATTGTGTGGGGAAATATTTGCATAAGGTTTATCTTGAAGTTTTTTATTCTAAAACCTTAGGTAATATTATTAACAAAGGAAATATAAAATTCATACCTAAAGTTGGTGATCTCAAGGATATATAAAACCGGTGGCCCATCACACTCCTCAATGTTTCTTATAAAATTATTTCCAAAGCCCTTGCTTTAAAAATTTGCAATCTTCTACCTCAGATTGTGCGCTTGACGAAAACTAGATTTATTAAATCTAGGTTCATTAGTGCAGAGCACCTAAGGAACAACTGAGTTTCTTAGGTGAAGAAGAAACCTAGAGGGTTAAATTTTTTTTTTCATAAGGTCATGTAGACCATTTAGTGTTGAGCTTAGAGGTGTTTTTGATCTTTGGGAAAAAGGTTGTCAAGAGTTCATAAGTTTAGAGCTCATTTTTGCTGAATGGTAAAAAGTTGCCAAAGGTTAGAAAACACAGTGGGTTTTATAAATTTTGTTTTAGGTCATCAAAAGGCTCGACCCAAGAAGCTAAACTATTTTTGGAGCCTATTTAAGGGATGAATCGACCCTGGAGCAGGGTTGGAAGATTTAGTGTTTTGGTGAAATTTTGTAAAATTGATGGAAACAACATTCTAAGAGGCAGTTTTCTGATTTTTGCATCAAAATTGTGCTTTAATGGAGTAAACCTACTGTTATTTTGTTTGTAGAATGTAGTGTGAATATTTGTGCAAGCTTTTTGTGCCATCCATTTGTCTTTGTAAATCGTTTCATCTTTTATTTGTAAATAGTTTGTTTTATGTCTTTTTCTGGCCTGAATCAGGCAGTTTTGAGAGAATGGAGTCCTAGAGCACTTCCCACCGTACAAATTGTACAAAACTTTGGGAATAGTGACTAGGCTCCCTTAGTGTAAATATGATAGCTTGTAGGTTTTTTTTGAATGCAAGAGCTGCTAGCAATGTCTTGCCCTAGGCGAGCCAGGCAGGGTCCGGCTAGGGAAGACAGGGAAAGAAAGACACATATCTTGCAGGGGAATTAAGATATTGAAGAAATTCCTTTTGCTTTTTATGAATTTTGTTGAGGGTCTTGGAAATGCATGGTAGTTAGGAGGGGGTTCTTTCAAGTCATTTGGTGGGAGAAATTTTTTGACAGTGTCTGAAATCAGCAGGAAAGCTTACAAACCCTAGTTTTTGGGTCAATTTTGTGATTGGGACAGTGTAGAGGCTGTCAGGCTCAAAACCTCAAAGAATCTTTTAAGGTGTAGAATGGGAATCACAAACCCCAAATGAAGAATCCAAGTCTTTTGGTGGGTTTTGAAGAAAATTGCATTTTTCCCGTTGAGAGGCCTAATTGGGGCTCTAGGCTTGTAGCCTTTCTAACCCTAGGAAGGGATTTTGTGAAAGCGATGGTTAGTTGGAGTTTTGTGATGAAAAAAGAACCCTAGATTGATTACCTTGAAGCAATTACAACATTTACTCACCCTTGCAAGAATCAAATTGGATGTTGAGAGGATTTGGCCTTTAGTCAAGAATAAGGGTCAATGGTGAGATAGTGGCAAGGCACCAAGATTTTACTTGAGTAGAAGGAAACATAGTGAAAGTGGGGTTGGTGCCGTGCAAGATGAGTGGGACCTAAACCTGAGGCAGAACCATAGGACAAGATGGAAAAGAGACACCTATGAGTTCTTAGGAACTGGGACTGAGCATGGGGCAATGAGTGCCTCATCCAACCCCAACCTATCAGATTGGTATCAGAGCCAGTTAAAGTTTTGGGAAAGAATCTTGTATGTCAGACCCTAAGTCTAGTGATTCTTCCACCATGGTGAAAAATGTAGAACTGGCCAAGATGGTTGAAGAACAAGAAGAAGACAATAAACAATTAAGGGAAAGAATAGCCCATGGAACAAGCGGTAGAATTTACCAGTTTGGGAAGAATACCAAAGGAAGAAGGGGTTGCAGAGGAAGATAAGACCCCTGCACCTGACCCTGTTTTGAAGGAGGAGCCTTTCTTGAAGGCATTGAAAGCTTTGAGTGGGAAAGCACTTGAAGGCATACCACTTTTTAGTGAAAAAATGGAACCTGATTTAGTCATGGGTGGATAGAGGAATGGAAAATCATTTTGAATGTGATGGAGTCAAACCCGCGAGAAGAGTGAAGCTTGCTAAGTCAAAGATTAGAGAGGATCGACCCTTGACATGGTGGAAGTTAAATTCCAGTGAGAAAAGAAAGAAAGGGGAAAAGAAATGAAACTAACTATATCAACTTGAAAGGAATGGTTGCCAAGGTGAAAAACCCACCATGCGGAGATGACTATGGAATTCAATTACACAGAAAGAGACAAAAGTCTAAGATAGAAGACCAAGATGTGAACACCTATCTTGAGAGTTTCAAAAGCTTTTGTATAATGTGATAGAGGATGAAAGCCTCAAGGTGGCTAGGTATCTAAATGGCTTGAAGTGGAACATTCAAGAGGATATGGCTCTTTTAAGTCCTAAGACAATACATCAATGTTACCAATTGGCTATCAATATTGAGAAAAGGAACAAGAGGAAGCAAGACCAAGCTTCTAAGAGTGAGAAGGCAAAGAAGCGAGAGAGATCAAAGATCAAAGAAGGGCAGTAGTGGTGGATTTACAAAGTAGAGAGCCAATGACCAAAGAAATAAAAGGTGAGTCCTACAAACTCACAGAGCATGGAAGTGAAACATCTTCTAAGAGGAGGATATACTTGAGGTAGAGAGGGACTTCCAAAAGGGAGAGAGTTCAAGCGAGAGAAGAGGGCGGTGAGAACAACTCTTATTTTTCTAACATGAAGTGTTATCATTGTAACCAACTAGGTCACCCTGCTTATAAATGTCCGGAGAAAGCATCATCTTCTAGCAATGAAAAGAGAGTGGCCTATGCACAAGAGGACACTATGAGTCCTAAGGCATTTGAAATCAGTCACATAGAATCTGAGGTAGGAGAAAATCTGATGTTTAACATAGTTCTGATCAGGCAGCCAGTCAAAGAGGAACCTAAGCAAAGAAGAGCTCTTTTCAGAGTAAGGTGCAAGATACTTGGAAAAGTGTGCAAAGTCATAGTAGATTCAAGTTCAACAGGAAAGCATAATCTCCCGGAGGAGGTAACAAAACTGAAGTGGAAAGTGCCCCTATGCCCCTACAAGGTCACATGGTTGAACAAAGGGCAAAGTGTTTTAGTAAATGAGCAAGTAATAGTGGAGTTCTCCATTGGAGGATATAAAGACAAGTTAGTTTGTGATGTATTACCCATGGATGCATGCGATCTGCTACTGGGTAGACCATGGAAATATGATAGAAGTGCTATCTATGATGGGAAGGAGAATACCATTTCATTCAAAAAGGATGGAAGGACCTTCAAGCTGTAGTCACTGTCAGAAGAAGAAGAGGGACAGTCAAAGGCACCAAACATCATGTTGAGTAGTGGTAAGGAGTTCCTTAAGAACCTACACCAAGGGGATGAAGGATATGTGATCATGATACAATCAAAAGGAAAAGGCTAAAAGAACCGGTGTGGGGTCAGGGGTTGTGGGTGAGGTGGGGTGTGGTTGAAATCTACACAAGAGAGCCATAAGTCATCAAATTGACTTCATACCTGGAGCTTCATTACCTAACAAAGCAGCATACAAACTCACACCAGATCAGAATTTGGAGGTAGCTAGACAAGTGCAAGAATTATTGGATCAAGGCTTGATTCAAAAGAGCATTAGCCCATGTGCAGTGCCAATGGTTTTGGCAACAAAGAAAGGAGGTAAGTGGAGGCTATGCACTGATTCTAGAGCCATAAATAGAATCACAATTAGATATAGTTTCCCTATTCCTAGAATTGAAGACTTGATGGATTGTCTTGGAGGTGCTTTCAGTTCTTCACAAGTTGGATCTCAAGAGTGGATACCATCGGATCGGAGAATTAGGATGGTGATGAGTGGAGAACAACTTTTTAAGACAAATGATGGAGTTATATGAATGGAAGTGATGCCATTTGGTCTCTCAAAGCCTGCCCCTAGTACGTGTAGGGCTCATGAATGAAGTGCTAAAGGACTTTACAGGTATATTTGTGGTAGTGTACCTTGATAACATCCTCATATATAGCAAGACAATAGAAGAACATTTGAAGCATGTGGAGATGGTTCTTAAAAGGT
The DNA here is from genome assembly GCA_007258455.2 of Sequoia sempervirens. Lineage (NCBI taxonomy): Eukaryota > Viridiplantae > Streptophyta > Pinopsida > Cupressales > Cupressaceae > Sequoia > Sequoia sempervirens. Next base: position 152,692,183 of record VDFB02252616.1, read on the forward strand.
TGCAAGAGGAGAAGTTGGCAATCAATCTTGAGAAGTGTGAGTTCTTCAAGCAAGAGATGGTCTATTTGGGTTTTGTAGTGTCCAAAGGCTCATTAAAGATGGATCCAAGCAAGGTGGAAGCCATCCTAAACTAGCTACCAACCACAACAAGCGGGGTAAGAAGTTTTCATGGATTAGCTCAATTCTATAGAAAATTCATAAGAAACTTTAGTGGCATATGTGCACCAGTTTTAGATACAATCAAGGGTGGTATAAAAACTAAGTTTGTGTGGACTCAAGAAGTTGAGAAAGGGTTTGAGAAACTGAAACAAGAGGTGGCAACTCAGCCAATTCTCTTATTACCTAGCTTTGACAAGTTGTTCACTGTGGAATGTGATGCAAGTGGAGTGGCAGTAAGAGGAGTGCTTAGTCAAGAGGGCAGGCTATAGCCTTCTTTAGTGAGAAGCTAAATGAAGCAAAGAAGAATTATTCAACCTATGACTTGGAACTTTATGCTTTGGTTCAATCACTTAGGAAATGGAGGCATTACCTTCTACCCAAGGAGTTTGTGGTCTTCACTGACAATTAGGCACTTAGTTTTATCAACACTCAAGAGAAGTTGAGTAATAGGCATTTGAAATGGATGGAATACATCCAAGCTTTTACCTTCAACAAGCCTGAGAAAAGGACAAATGAACAAGATGGTAGATGTTCATTGTGAGGAGATTGTTGAGAGTCCAAGAGATACAACTCAAAACATTGGCATAGAGAGTTTCAGGATCTATATGAAGGGATGAAGACTTTTGAGGTCTATAAGGTATGTTCTAACTTTTGAAACCACTTTCCATAGCCAATGCTCTAAGTATACATTTAAATTGGACTATTGTTTAAAATCAGTTATGTGTTCCAAGAGGGTCAATGAGGGAAAATCTGATTCAGGAAAAGCATAATGGTAGTCTTAGTGGGAATTTTGGCATCAATAAGACCTTAGAGCTTGTACAAAGATTCTATTATTGGCCTAAGTTGGCAAGAGATGTTAGAAGGTATGTGGAACAATGTGTTGTGTGTATGAAAGCTAAAGGAGGAGCTAGCAATGTTGGTTTATATCAACCCCTGCCCATTCCTAACAGACCATGGGAGTGTGTGAGCATGGATTTTTTGGTAGGCCTTCCTAAGACCAAGACTAGTTTTGACAGTGTTTATGTTATGGTAGACAGATTTAGCAAGATGAGTCATTTTATTCCCTACAAAACTACTCATGATGCTAGCTACATAGCTCACCTTTTCTTCAAGGAGGTTGTAAGGATCCATGGCTTACCTTTGAGCATTGTTTCTGACAAAGATGTGAAGTTCATGAATCACTTTTGGAAGACTCTATGGAGCAGATTGGGTACTAATCTGTCATTTGGATCAGCTTACCATCCTCAGACCGATGGTCAAACAGAGGTGGTTAATAGGGTGCTTGGTAATCTTTTAAGGTGCTTAACTAAAGAATATGGATAGACATGGGATATGGTTATCTCACAAGCTAAGTATGCTTACAATGATAGTGTGAACGAGACCATAGGGAAGAGTCCTTTTGAAATTGTGTATGGGATGCACCCAAGAGGCATTTGTGAGGCTTTCAGGAGACCTTGGATATATGGAAGCAGGAGTGGACATCTCTTGAAGACTTGATCAAACCATGAAGAGTCAGGGAAGCGGAAGGTCAAGAAAGCAGTCTAAAAGGCTACACAAAAACTAAAAGGAGAAGATATATCAAAGGGAAAAGATGTACATTTCAGAAGTAGGGGACTATGTTATGGTCCACCCTAACAAGTCAAGGTTGCAGAAGGGAATGTCAACCAAGTTGCAGATGAAGAGAGTGGGTCCATGCAAGATATTGGCCAAGTATGGTCAAAATGCATACAAGGTGGAGTTACCTACTGATCTAGGAATCTCACCAGTATTCAACATTGCTGATTTGATCAAGTATAAGGGGACAGTCAAGGATTTGGATCAGGACAGTAAGGAGATCTTCAAGGACATTAGCAACATGACCTTACCTACTCAGGACAAGCCTCAGGCAGAGAAGATTTTGGAGTCAAGGGTGAAGAAGGCCACAAGACACAAGGTGTACATGGAACACCTCATCAAGTGGAAAAACAAGCATGAATCTGAGGCTACTTGGGTGGATGAAGCTGAATTCAAAAAGTAGGGCATTGACCTGTTAGTGATCTCTCCTTCCAATCCTTAGTGTTTGAGCTAAGAGGGGGAGAATGGTGCAGGAGCACCTAAGGAACACATAGGCAGTTTCTTAGGTAAGAAGAAACCTAGAGGGTTAATTTTTGTTTTGTTGTCATAAGGTCATGTAGACCATTTAGTGTTGAGCTTAGAGGTGTTTTTGCTCTTTTGGAAAAAGGGTGTCAAGAGTTCATAAGTTTAGAAACTCATTTTTACTTAATGGTAAAAAGTTTCCAAAGGTTAGAAAACAAAATGGGTTTTATAATTTGCATCATTAGGTCATCTAAAGGCTTGACCCAAGAAGCTCAACTATTTTTGGAACCTATTTAAGGGATGACTCGACCCTGGAGCAGGGTTGGAAGATTTAGTGTTTTGGTGAAAATTTGTTAAATTGATGGAAACAGCGTTCTGAGAGACAGTTTTCTGAGTTTTGCATTCAAATTGTGCTCTAATGGAGTAACCCTGCTGTTATTTTGTTTGCAGAATGTAGTGTTCATATTGTGCAAGCTTGGTGTGCCATCCATTTGTCCTTGTAGATCGTTTTCAGCTTTTATTTGTATATAGTTTGATTTCTATTTTTCATTTCATCTGAGAGTTTGAAGAATGGAGTCCTAGAGCCAGCATCACCATTTTCAGTGCCACAACCCTTTGGGAATAGTGACTAGGATCCCTTAGTGTAAATGTGATAGCTTGTAGGATTTTTTTGAATGCAGGAGCTTCTAGTGTCTTGCCCTAGGCGAACCAGGCAGGGTCCGGCTAGGGAAGACAAGAAAAGAAAGACACATATCTTGCAGGGGAATTAAGATATTGAAAAAATTCCTTTTTGTGATCTTTTTTGAGGGTCCTAAAATTGCATGAAATTGTCTGAGGAAGGGTTCTTCAAGTCATTTTGGTGGAGAAATTTTTGGCGATGCGAAATGAAGCACAGGAAAGCTTGCAAACCCTAGTTCTTGGAGTCAATTTTTGTGATTGGGTAGTATACGACCTGTATAGGCTCAAAACCTCAAGAATATTTAAGGTGTGGGTATGGGAATCACAAAACCCAAATGAAAAATCTAGGTCTTTTGGTGGGTTTTGAAGAAAATTGTATTTTTCTCTATTAAGAGGCCTAATTGGGGCTTTAGGCTTGTAGCCTTTCTAACCCTAGGAAGGGATCTTGTGAAAGAAATGGTTAGTTGGAGTCTTGTGATGGAACAAGAACTCTAGATTGAACATCTTGAAGCTATTACAACATTTATGCACCCTTGCAAGAACCAAATTGGATGTTGAGAGGATTTGACCTTTAGGAAGGAATAAGGGTCAATGGTGAGGTTGTGGCAAAGCACCAAGATTTTCTTGGTAGAAGGAAAGCATGTTGATAGTGGGGTTGGTTAGTAGGAGCAGTGGAACCTAAACCTGAGGCAGGACCACTAGGACAAGGTGGAAGAGACACCTAGGAGTTCTTAGGAGCAAGGACTCAGAGCATGGGGCAGTGAGTGCCTCATCCAACCCCAACCTATCATTCATCTTAGACAACATTATTGTTGTCTAGGAAGGCGTGGAATGGGCGCAATGCTCTAATCAAAAGACATTTTTTCTCAAAATTGATTTCACCATTGAAGCTTACGATTGCATTGAATGGCCTTTCATACTTGACATGCTCTCTATGCTGGCATTTGGCCCTCAATTCATCTAGGCTATGCAAATGTTGATTTTTGACGCCTCTGCTTGCATCACCATTAATGGCTACCAATCCCCATCCTTTGGTCTATTCTTCTCCATTTATCAAGGTTTCCCACTTTCCCCCTCACTTTATGTGCTTGCAGTTGAGGGGTTTGGTTATCTTCTAGTTCATTCCATCTCCCAGGTGTAGGTTTGTGGCATCTCTTTGCCTAACTCACTAGGCCATCTAGTCAATGGAAACTTTGCTAATGATTCTTTCCTTACCTTGCTAGAAGAAGAAAACAATGTCAAAAATGCTCTTGATTGACCAGAGACCTTCTATTTGGCCTCTGGTTCTGCCATTCAATGGCACAAAACTTTGTGTTACAGACAGTTCGTCCTTCCTAGTCCCCTTTGGTTTCAACAATATGATTGCAGGTGGATTTCTCCTAGCAAAATATTTCAATTTCTTGGAATCCTTTTCACCTTTTAGGCTTCTTCCATTGATCTCTGGCAAGTGGCTCTTTCTCAGATTGAGTAGAATCTTGCTTTCTGGATTACCAAGCCATTGTCTCTAGCTGGTAAATTCTAGATTTTCTCCAAAGTTCTAGTAGTGACTCATGTGTATTACTCCTCATGTTGGGCCCCTTCTAAAACCTCATATGCTAAGTTGGAAAATTTTATTCATGATTTTCTTTGGGCCTCTTTTGAGACTCACTGAGGTTTTCACTGTGTTGCATGGGAGTTTTGCTTCCTATCCAGAGACTCTGGTGGGCTTGTCCTTCTCTCCACGTAGCAGCAAGGGATTTCTCTTTGTATTAAATGGACTTTTAGAGATCTTATTGGCGAAAAGGCTTGGAAAATCCTCCTCAGGCATTGTATTCAATCTTTCTATCCCACCCACAGACCTTCTTGGAAGGGAATTGGATTTCAATCCCTTCTTGTTATGAGGGAGCTAGTTTAGATCGTGGGAACCTTTGTGGCCAAAAGAATTTGGCGGGCCTGGGAGGTTGTCAAGCCCTAGCTCCGCTGGTCCTGGCCTATATTTTAGGATGGGCTCCTGCTCAATCAGTAGAATTTTTGGTGGTCACCTCTTTTTCCTAGTGCAATTCAACCATTGGCCAAGCTTCCTTGGCTTAAGGCCCTCATGTTTCACAAGAAGGGTATTCAGACCCTTCACAATTTATTTCATATTCCCACCATGCACATTTTGTTGTGGGAATCTTTTCGTGCTTAGTACAAATTTCAAAACCATGACTATGAAAAGGTCCTATGATGGACTAGTGAGTGCCATTCCAACTGATATGCTTCATAAGGTGGGTATTTATACCACCAAGCCTTAGTGGAAAGACTGGAAGTGGTACCTAGACACCACTTTCAGAAATTACAAGCCTCGGCTTGGTTATCAATGGCTTTCATCTCATTTTCCAATGATTGACAACCTGAACCAGAGATTGCACCTCCAGTCTTCGATGTCTATTTGGCATAAAATATTTTTTGCTACATGGCCTACAAGTGTTGAGCCAAAACTCACCCAATTTGCATGGTGTATTCTTTTCCAAGGATTACCTGTGGGGTCTCCGCTTGCTCACTTGGGGTTCCAAGACCCTCATTGCCCTTTTTGTGGGTAGGCCAAGTCATTTAAGCACCTCTTCTGGTTTTGTACCAGAGATCAACAATTATGGGATTAGATTCATGACTTCTTTCGGCCATTTTGGCCAAAGCCCTTCTCCTGGCATATGGTTTTGCTGGGAGACTCTCCCAGGCTCCCTGCAAAGTATACTCAAATTTGACACACTTTTAGGGTGGAAATCCTCTTCAGTATTTAGAAAGATATAAGCAAAAATCATGATCTCCTAGAAATTGTAAACCAATATTATGGGATCACCCACAATAAGAAAATGATCATTTGTTTCTCATTAGGTTTAAGCCTCTTACCAATGTAAACCATATTAGGTTTTTTAGTTGTTTGTAAATTTACTTCTTCAATATCATCTTCATAAGTTGATCTATTCTTTTTTCTAAATCAATCGTTTCTATCAAACATCTTCTCTATGGAAACCAACACTTTAATAGGAATAACATTTGTTTTTACCTGTACCATTTCATTTGTAAATAAATTTTTCATTTTTATCTTTAATTTCAATCATAGGTTTCCAATCAATGACCTAATTGTCAAATTCATCCAAACTATTCATGAATTTGTATATATAGGGGAGAGGGGCCCATAGTGGAGCACCCTAACTTTGGGTTTCTCAAAATCCTACGTGAAAATTTCAAATCACTCCCAATTTTGTACAATAGTTTATTTGGCAACTCATGTGCTTCGATATTTTGTTTTAGAGCCACATCAACATGCTTTTTGTTGAGGTATCCAAAAAGGCCCAAAAAATAAGTGAGACCGATAGTGGTGCACTAAGTCATGTTTTATTGGTGCATTGATGTGGCATCACATGATTTGTCACTTTCCATACTTTATGGATAAAAAGTGTTTTGCAATTGGATATTAAAGTGCTCCACTATGGGGCCCACTATTGCAACAAAGAAAAGTATACATTTAGGTTGTACCTAGATGTTGTGACAACAATAGCATTTGCCTCCATATTTTCAAATTTTTCTAACAATTCAATTCTTTTGTGTTGTCCCATATAACATTCCTATATGTTTTAATCTTGTTTTCTTTAACTGCATACACACCCTTTTAGAAACAATTCAAAGATCAAATAGGAGGTGAGTTAACTCAATCTAAGTAAGAGATCAAGAGTTGAACTCCCTATAAGTGGAACAATTTAATAAATCTAACTAAGATAAATGTGACCTTGACTAAATAGAGGGAACACTTAACTACCATTAAGAGATCAAATGGGAGGTGAGTTAACTCAATCTAATTAAGAGATCAAGAGTTGAACTCCCTATAAGTGAAATTCAGTCAATCTAACTAAGATAAATTTGACCTTGACTAAATTAACACTTAACTACCATTAATCAAGATTTGATGAGGTAATGGCGACACTTATGTACCTCAAGTCAAGGTGTACACATGCTATTATTAGCTACTTAAATAAGAATAGTAATTATTATTAATTTCCCGAGTAAACTTATTAAATAGGTGCAATATCACACTTATGATAAAGACATATACTGTGAATATAATATTACACCAACATAAATATTATTGAAACCATGTTCATATGCAATAATAAATGTGAGATTTTCTTCCTTTCCATATAACTTTAGCAATCAATAAGTAAGAGACAAAGGGAGAAGTAATCATTTTGGAATTAGTTTATTTTTTTCAATCAAAGATGCAAACAACAAAATATTGTTCTTTGGTTGTCTAAATATTTTTATGAGTTTAAGTTTTGATTATTTAAATATGAAAATTGATGATATAAATTTGAAATATTGTCCTCTTTATGTGTTAAAATTATAATTTTTAATTCAATGTTCTCATTTATTTTTGAAACAAATTGAATGGAAGCTTTTAAATAATAACTTTTGAATGTACTTTAAAGCAAGATTAACAAAGATATTTCCCTAATTTAAATAAGCTAAATATATTCAAGATGGAGAAAAATTGAATGATTGATAATAAATCGTCAATGAGCTAGCTAGATGTTATCCCACTTCTTCCTTCAACTCAGGAACTTCTCCAATAGTGAAAAAGGTAGACACATTAGGTTGGAATGATTGGTGCAAAGGCTTGTGGAGGTTGAAAACAAGGAATACAAGTTGAAGCTTTGAAGTTGTTAGTGGTTTAGATTTTTACATCCAATGTAAAAATCTAAACCCTTTTCTTTATTGGAAAAGAGATATCTATAGCAATGCATGCTTATGTAATTGATCTAAAGATAAAGGTAAGTAAAGTCAAAGATAACTACACTAAGATTGGTACCAACTATAATTCAATTGCAAAAAATAAGAAAAAGATTGTACATACAATAAACCATACAATTGGCTCTAAAATAGATATTCATCCCTTTCAACAAAAACTCATTAACTATGGTGAACAAGTATTCATTAGGATGAATCAATAAGTGATGGGAGTAAACTTATATTTTTTAGTAGAAAGTAAAGATTTGTTGTTAATGGGTTGCATGCGCCTTGTAAGTTACTCAAGATGGCTAGATGCAACAAACAAAACGATCTAAAAAACAACAATATTTTTTTATTTTATTATTTTTTATTATTTTTTATTTTTTGATAACCCAAAGGTATCCCCAACCCTCACGTCTAGTGCTCACATCTATGACTCCACCCAACAAACTCAACCACCCTTGTCCTGGTCTTATTTTTTGCCAGGTTTTGGGGGAGGAGGAGGCGAGTGGAGACAAGGCTAGTCTTCTAGAGGCACGAACCGTGCCCGACATGACCCATACCATTATCATCCGAAAGTGTGAGTTGACCTCTAGACCTATATGAGACGAACCCAAAACCCTTAACCAACCATAATTTTATTATTTTCATATCACTAAATGAATTAATTGATCATCAAGCTTATCATAAAGTCCTTTTCATCCCTCCCTTTCTTTTTCGTGGCCAATTGGTGGCCAATTTGAGGGCCAATTTGAGGGCACCCACGTGAAGAGGTTTAAGGCAAAGGTGATACGTGTGAGTTCATCTACCCAACTGCATGAACATTGTAGGACCATTTTAGAAACGAGGGAATAAAAGAATTAGTAGATGAGAAGTGACATAGAGTTGATATGTTGTACAAAAAGTACTGCACACTAATATTCCAACATCTACAAAGGCACACATAAAGTAGAGCTTTTCCATTAGTAGTTCAGGTGTCTCTACTGTACAACCCTACGATTAAAGAATGTTATACCTTAGTTACGATGGGGAACTATTTCTTGTGTTTGGAAAGTTACGGACTCCAATAGCGAGGTGTAAAGACTTAAAAAGTGAGATCGATTATGAAATTAGGTTAATGGTGTAATGCTCGTAATGTGTATTGGAATGAGAGTTTGCTGGTGGATCTCTTGAAAGTAAATATAGTGTGGGTAGAGGTATTTAATTCATTAATTAAAAAATAAATGATCAAATGATCATGACGAAGATTGTAGGATCTAAACTATCTCAAATCTAGAGATGATACATTTTTTTTTATGTGATTCATTAATTAAAAAATAAATGATCAAATGATCATGACGAAGATTGTAGGATCTAAACTATCTCAAATCTAGAGATGATACATTTCTTTTTATGTGACTCCTCAGACTTTGTGTAAAATCTATGTTCTATATGAGGTTAGGTCCAAACTTGAAGGTTGGTTTTGTGTTTATAGATTTATCCTCTTCCACGTAGATCCATTCTTTTCAAATGTGTACCTTTACTCTCTAGTTTCTTCATTTCACCTCTATTTGTTTTATCCTTTGCTCTACTCTGAAGACCAATTTAGAAATATCTTTAGAGGGTTGTTGGTATGTTGCTAATGAACATACTCTCCTAGATCAACTACCAAAAAATTATGTTAATGATTAAAGACATCAAGTTTCAGTTGTGCAAATGCTTCTAGGATGAATGTGAATATCAAAGTTCATTTTAGTGCCCCAATAGAAGTGTTTCTAGCATGTTTTTCTCTTTAAGTGCAAATGATTTTTAGATGATCAAATATATGCTATTGAAAGCTTTTAAATCCAATTACATAGCCACAAATCATGCAAATACATGTTTAGTTAGCTCTAGATGGAAAATGAATGGGCGATAATCCACATTAATTTGAATTTAAATTTTAAAATATTAGAGATCAAATAAGTGGGTGGGTTTGATTATACACATGCAATATTGAATCACTTTCTATGATTAACCTAGTTTAGATTCTATCATTCGAGTTCTAATGCATATAAGAATTTGTAATTTTAAGTTATGATGAAGACAACATAAAACTATCATTTGGTCATTCAAACAAAAAAGGTGACAAAATCAAGTTGGGCACAAAATCTTTGCAGATAAGTGCATAGATAGGCCAAACAAATAAAGAAAACATGAGAATATGGATAAATGTGGATGATATATGGATAAACAATGCTAGAATGTGTGTAAATGGATAAATAACAACATGAGGCAAGGAAACTAAATTTATACAATATTACACGTATGCAATATAAATATATTAAGCCATTTCTCAAAATAATTAATGAAAAATAATATTCATACACAAAAATTATCATTACAAATATTTATAGCCATAAGATTTATAGTTAAAAAGTGGTTTAAGGACTTTTATTTTTTATTAAGACATTATTCTTTTCTTTTTATTATGTTATTCTTCTTTATTTTATTACTAATATATTGATTTTCACTTATTATTATTTTGTTTTATGATGAGTTTAATTGTGTAATTCTAAATTTTGATATAAATTTGTTATGAGATTTCTTTCTAAAATATTTTTACAAAATAAATTTTAGATCTTGTACTTCGTCAATATTGACATAATGTGATGGTTTAAATGTGGTGCTATTTTTGCCACCAAGGTTGAAACTCCATTGGGGTGCTATTATTGAGTGTTTATGTGGGATGAGGTCCCCCATATGCAGTCTCACCAATTCATAGCTCTAATTCATAAAGTGTTGACCTCTTAAAAAAACAAAAATTGCCTACTCTTAAAAAGAAGTCTTTTGAAGTGAACTTCCAATTTATGGCAACAATATAATAGATTATAATTAAAAATAAATAAATCATATGTGACCACTAGTTTTAATGAGAATGTTTGGCTCACAAAAAGCTCACTAGAATTAACTATCATCAAATATATAAAATTAACACATATAAAATAAAATTATGTTAAAATTATATATAAAGTTAAGAAAATAAAAACTCCTTAATCTTTAACACTAAAATAAAAAATATTAACAATTTATAACTCAATCCCTAAACTAAGAAAAACCCTTCTTTATCTACTTTACGGGGAGGGACCTATAGATAGATTTAATAAAAAAACTAGATCATTTTTAATCTTTATTAAATATAAGGTTTTCACATAATTATGAAGTAGACTATTTTTTGATGTTTCTTCAATATTATAAAAACAATTTAACAAATAATTGAGAACAAACGTGTTAAAACTAATAATTAAGAACAAACATGTTAAAACTAAATATAATTTAAATATAATGTTTTTGAAATTTGTATGTGAATTTTTAAATCAACATTTCATATCTTAAAATATCATCCAAAATGTTAATTCAAAACTTCACATATTCTTATTTCCCAAGAACACTCTATATATTTGAATTAGAACAAACTATAAAATCTAATGTCTCTCATTGAATATAACCTATTTAAAATCTAATTTGTTATCGAATATAATTTATTTAAAATAAATGTTTATTATTGAGTATACTTTATTTTCCTGAAATAATAAATGATGCTCAGTATCCAAATAATGTTTTTTTAAGCACTTCGATACGTTGCCATACGTCCGCTTCAAAACCGAAAAGCTCTCATTATTTAGACTCAACATTCGAAAAATAATAATTATTAGAACTAAGACCTTTTCATTCGAAGCGTTTTACCTTCTCCAACGTTCCAATTTTTCAAAAAACATTAATAAAATGACAACAGTATTAAACTGTAAAAACAGTTGCAGATTCAAACGATGAAGACAGCCAAAAAGGTGACCAGAACATTATTGACCGTATTTTAACTTATTCGTATGAAGTTTGAATAAGATTGTAGAGCGGCGTCCCAATTCCAATCCCACTCATTTCCTGATTTTGAGCCCCAATTACTGCCCAAGTTCAATTTCTGTTCATTTGGGTCCTTTTCATGGTCCAAAAATTTGTGCCTTGCAGGCATGAAAAAGACTAAAGACCATGCCAATATCACTTTACAGGAGTAGTAGTTATAACAAGAAGAAGGCCCACAAGGTAAAATACCATTTCCACACCTTATTTCATGGAGTAGAGTATTTTATGATGTTTATATAACGTAATTATGTTGTTGGTACTGTTAAGTTTGAGACAGAGAGTAGTGAATCCCCTCCTTTCAGTGCCCAAAAGCTTTGTGATGTCAACTCACTTACTGTAGATGACCGTCATGCAGAGCTTCTAGCCATCTGGCAGGTAATCTGTTTTCATTCATATTAAGCTTGTGGAAGTGTATTCAATCTTCTGATTATGCTAATAATTGCCATGAACTGCTTTATTGCTTTGTTTTTCAAAAGGAGATTGGAGAAGACCAGGCCAAAAAGCTTGAGGAGCTTCGAGAGATTATATCTGCTGCTCTTGATCAAGTTTACGAGAAGGTAAGCTAGATGTACTTTTACAGACCCACTGACCTATTTGGTCATTTTGTGGAGAGATCAATATAATTTGATGTAATTTGGTATTGTGAACAGGCAATGGAAGAATGTGTTCGTAAGAGAATGGCTTTAGAAGTGAGTATTGCAGAGAGTGAAAAGAGGCTGAAAGAACGCTTAGGCAGTAATGTTTCTCAGGTAAACCAATAGGACTGATTGGATTGTTGCAGTTAGGATTTTAGCTCTTGATGCAGGGGTCTGCAGTTAAACTCAAATTTCTTGTAGCTTCTTTCTGATTGGAGCCTACATATTTTATATGTACAGTAGATTATCGGTAAACTTATATGCAAAGTAGATCAGATGAAAGTAGTCCATCATCAAAAACCCTAGTTTGGTCTTTTCGTGTGAATATGCATTTACCAGCAAAATAGACCAAAGTTCTATCCCTTGTGGGATTGATATTAAGTTCCTCATAAAAACCCGGCTTGATTTTTCACTGGTGGATTTGCATTCACAAGTAGTTGTCCCAAGTTCATTTTGACTGAGCCTGTTCTGAGAGGCTAGAATAAGGCCAAACGCAAGTAGGGTCTTACTATATATCCCAGTTGGTTTGTTGGGTGGATTTGCATTCAAAAGTAGATGAATCAAGTTCCTTTGATTCTCAGCCTGTTCCGACACTTGAGAGGCTACGAAAGGAGTGAATTCAAATGAAGAAAATTCCTCATCGAAGGCCCCAGTTTGGTCTTTTGATGTGGATTTGTATTTATCGATAAATTACCTGAGTTCTTTTGATTCTGGACCAGTTCTAGACCTTGAAAGGGTACTAATGTTTGATGAAACAAGTGCCCTAGCAAAGATCCCAGCTTGCTCTTTTGAAGTGGATTTGTAGTTCCATGTAAATAACCCAAGTCCATTTCATTCTGGGCCTGTTCTATCCCTTGTTAGGAAAAATTCCTTTTTGGTTATTTGTGTTCAAATTTCAAAACCATAGTAGTGGCACTGTGTGTTCTCCTGTAGAGAAGTCTGAACTCTTTTACCTTTGGAAGACTACTTGTCATTGCCCTTTCCTTTTCTTGAACTGCAATTTTCTCCATCGCTGCTTTGCTCGTATCCAAAACATGATTGGTTTGTGCTGCTTTGCAACCAGCTTAAGTCTGTCTGCAAGAGTAACATATCTGATACACGCTATAAATCTCCTCACCATTTGGCATCGCTGAAGTCCCATACAAATGAGCAAGGAAAGAGCACAATGTTTAAATTTTACAATGATGGTACTTTAGGGCCTGCTTGTAGAGATCCTTCTGCATACCCAACTGCTGAAAGAGGAGTCACTCTTAGCCCCCCAAGAGTTCTATCTAAATTAGCATACACACGTTTTGAATACTCAGAAGTGCATCCTGTAAACTTTTTGTGCACACAAGAAATCCACGAACTCTAGGAAACACCCTGCCTATTATATCATTCAATATAAATAAGAGCATCTCTCCTCTCATCACTTGTTAAGGCTATACCCTGGACGGTTACACAATGTAGACATCCCTACAACAAAGCCTGCAAATACGAAGAAAGAAACTCATTTATAATTGTATTGATTTACTACTTGATCATTTATCCCTAGAATGGGCTTTGCTGCAGCCTAAACTCAAGAGAAGCACTTTGAACTGTTTTACATATAGATAAAACAATGACAATTAATAACATTCTGTTTCCACATTCAATGATAGTTAGTGTTAAAGATTTCTTGATAAACTGTGTGCAAATATTTAAATCAATATTTCGAATCATACTCCATGATCCATCATCGAAATGATAAGCAGGTAGAAAAAAAAATGACAATTAAGTTATCTAAAACTTGCTGCTTATGTCCGCCTGCCACAAAGAGTCAGTTTGGAACAGAGGAACTCACTAAACATAAACATGCCACGTCCTTGAACAGTTCAGAATCACCTCTTTTAACATTATTAGATCTCACTAAACTTTTTCACACTCGTCATCATTATTTAGTGTAGTTAAAAAGCGAAGAGAAATCCAGGACACTACATTTGATCAAGAACGGAGCTTTTACCGCATGAAGGATGAAGAACCTGAAGACGTCTATTTGTCTCTTACACATTCTAATATTCTAGAAAAGGAAAGCCTTGACTATAATTGTTCTCTTTATTGTATAATATATATTGTAATATCCTTTGATCATAAAGAGCTTAGGTTGTATTAAGATTCAATCTTGTAAACCAACAAATTCTTTTCTTCAAATTTGTGTTTCTCTTATCAACTTGCACTATACTTTCCAATATGGAAATGTATATGAATTTTAAGTTTGTATGTATGTCGGCATGTTATGAAATTCCTTTCACTTGTGCCTACAACCTGAGATGTCTGTGTTACTATATGAATGTTCTGAAAAGCATATGAATTTGAATGACATTTGGAATCCACAGGTGTCTATGTTTCTATGCAAATTGTATTCTTCCGTGCCCTGCTCTACTAAAATGGTCTGAGTTTCTTGCAGGCAATAGCCCCACGAGACTTGCCATTGCGGACCAGGCTAAGCAAGAACATATCACAATTACAGAGCTTGGACAATGAAAGAGTCAGTGGTTATGGATGGGTTGGAGGTCTGCTTGTGATATCTGAGCTCCGGAAAAGGATAATCAATTTACGAGAGGCCTTAGATCTCCCACCATGCAATGCATCAGCAACTTTAGATGAGGTATTTCAGTATTGTCCCAGATTTTTAGAAAAACTACACCTAGCTTTAGTCTTTAGCTATTTTGGAGTTTGCTTTTCTTGGGTTTGGACTCAGTACTTCTATGTTCTTAGGAGATTTCCATCTTGATTAATAAATTATTTCACTATCTGATTATTGTAGCTATTGTCAAGCACCATGGAAGCACTTCAGAAGATGTGTCCTGGGAAAATACCTTCAACATTTGCTTTTTCACCTGTGGAGAGAGATCAGAAGCCTATTTTCCAGGTCTTTATAGTGTTATTTTGGTTGCATTGAATTTTGAATGTATGCCCTTCATCTTGTAAATACATAGTTTTGAAACATTCTGATGTACTGTAGAGATTGCAACGGTTTTATAAGACACTTCGAGCTATAGAAGATACTTGGGTAGACTCAGTTACTCAGAATGGAGGTCTGCCTTTTGGAGAGAAATGGGCAAATGATGAAAGTCTGGGAGAACTGGAATCATCTTCCAATAGGAGTCTAACAAGAGAAGTTTTAAAAACAACCAAGAGTCAAGGCCATAAGCGAAAGCCATCTGAGGAGGCTTCCAACTTGGAACAGCTAAGTACGTTGTTTATCAGAAATTCAATAATCTTTGGTGCTTTGAAGATATAAACTGTTCAGATATGCTCAAGTTTTATTTAACTTTTGCAACAGGAAGAGAGAAAAAATTTTAACAAAGAAAATTTGTTACTTGTGCAGGTAAGAAGATTTTTGACAAGCTGGATGATATAAGTAGGCGGGCTAAGCATGTACTTGATATGACAGATGACGATGATTGCCAAAGCACCTTAACCTGTGAGATTTCAGATTATTCAATATCATCACAGCCCTTGGAAAGTGAACATTTTGGTGGCGACTTTGAGATAGAGAGTAAGATTTACAACCAGTCTCCAATTACCCCAACTTCTGTTTTACCAGAAAGCACTCAAGATTCAGTGATTCCAGGTAGTTTCGTTAATGCTTATGTTCCACCACTAGTTTGGCCTCCAAAAAAGTTGGTTATTAATAATTCTCATCCAGTTCCTTTTATGAATAGTCCTGCCAATATTGGACCTCAAAGAAAGGAAAAAACAAGTCAAACTGGAAAGGCAATCAATCATGTTAACCTATCCACTTGTGAGAATCTGGAACTCCAATATAGAATTCAAAATTCCAAGCTTACCAATCCAGCTTCCATAAGTAGACAACCATTACAGATAATTGAAAACACCACTCCTGGGGATGCAAGCCCAAATGACAATAATTCTGCAAAACAGATCATTCCACCTCTATCAATGATCCCACCTCCACCTCCATCTCTACCCCCACCTCCACCTCCACCTCCACCTCCACCCTCAACCATTGTACGAGTTAAACATCCACCTCCAACCCCAACCATTGTACAAGTCAAACATCCACCTCCACCACCACCTCCAAGCATTGGATCTATTACTCCTCCACCTCCACCTCCACCTCCAATCATTGGATCAATTACACCTCCACCTCCACCTCCACCTCCACTGCTTTCAAATGCAAACAAAGCCTTGCGCCCACGGAGATCAAATACAAAGTTGAGAAGATCAAGTCAGATAGGTAACCTCTACAGATCTTTGAAAGGCAAAGTGGAGAGGGCTGGTGAAACCAATGAATCGTCACACTCTCGCAGAAAAATGGTTGGTCGTAGCAGCAGCAGCAGCTCTCAAGGCATGGCTGAAGCCCTTGCTGAAATAACTAGAAGGTCAACTTCTGTGCGAGAATCTTCACTTTTATTTCCCCCATTCTTTTGTAATTTTGTCACTTATCTCAGGAATCAAGTTGCCCTATTATGCAAGTTTACAGATTAACGTAGTAATTTGCAAATAGAGATGAACTACAACTATCCTGTTGAATGCTTGGAAATATTGTCTTATTTAGTTGGGTTCTGTTTCAAAAGACAGGTCATCTTATTTTCGGCAGATAGAAGAAGATACACAGCGTTTTGCAGCCCCAATTATGGAGATGAAGCATGCAATCGAGTCCTTTCAAACACGAAACATGGATGAGTTGTTGAAGTTTCATCGCTATGTTGAACTTCACCTAGAAGACTTGTCTGATGAAACCCAGGTGCAGCAGGGTGGAAACAGATTAATTTGCTTAAAAAACAAAAAATAACATTTCATGAGCTGCATTGCTATCTGTTTCCTTTTTGCTTACATTTTTCCTGCCTTTAAAAGCTTAGTGACCATGTTTGGTGATGCATAGGTTTTGGCAAGATTTGAAGGTTTCCCAACCAAGAAACTGGAGATAATCCGTTCTGCAACAGCACTTTATTCAAAATTAAGTGCAATCGCCGATCACCTTGCAACCTGGAAGGTTGTGCCTCCATTGTCACGGCACCTTGATAAGGTCACATGCTACTTTGACAAGGTGAGAGATACTCTTTGTATTTGTTAGTCTCATTCCACTAAAGTGAAGTTCTCTGGTTTTAGCTCTTGAAAAATAGTCTATGTGAATGTTGAAAGTGACCTAATTTTGAAAGTCACAACCTAGCCAGAAAGATTCATCGGTGTATGAGACCTCTCGTAAGAACAAGGGAACTTTACCTTATATATAAATCACTTGAACTTGTAGTTCTGTTACCAGAGGCAAAAACGCAATGGCAAGGCTCCATTTCCTGTTTTAATGGGCAAAACACTGGTTCCATTTTTAACGGCCATTTCTACGCCTGCTGTCACATTTCTGTCCATTAAAAACGTTGCAAAAGGGTTCTGCATTTTCCCTTGAAGAATTCATTAAGCTACATTTTGTTTGCATTTTCCCTCTGTTAAGCTACATTTTTAGAAAGATTAAACGGAAATCCTCCGCATATGTTTTGGTAGGTAGGTTATTTTTTGTTTTTACTAACCCGAATTCAACCTTCTCTGAAGTAGCTCACTACCTTTAAGAAGAAGATTCTATATTGGTTTCCTTTATGCACTGGAAAACACCTAGTTGGGTACATGATATTGAATCACTCTTCACTGGTTTCTAATTTTTTAAGTCTTGTTATCTAGCTGATATGAGCGGTTGATTTCAAGAAGATAGAATTCTCTGTTTTCCGGTTTCATGTCTCTAACAACTAGAAAAGTAGTATTATAGATGTTTGGAAATACCTGCGTATACTTTCTAGATTTGCTGTATGAAATCTAAATTGTAACGTTGGCTGGTGGGAGCCTAAAAACTTGCAGAAAACAATACTGATGGACTTGCCGTGTGCAGATCAAGATGGAGGTAGAGACATTGGAGAGAGTGAAGGATGAAGAATCAAAGTGCTTTGAGAGTCATAAAATCTTCTTCGATTTTAATATACTGATTCGTATCAAGGAGTCAATAGTCGATGTTTCTTCTGACTGTATAGCTTTAGCATTGCAGGTCAGTCACTAGAGGCTTTTCTAATTACCATAGAGATATCAATAGTTTCCTGTAACTTGGTAGTTTTTGATATGCCTTATAACTGGAGGATTTGTTTTCATACCTTATAACAGGAGAGTAAGACAGCCAAAGACACTGCTAGAAGGGTGGAATGTTACTTCTCGGCTGGATATGATGACCTTCAATCGCGAAGATGCTTGCAGATGCTGTGGAAAACATTTCAGCTATCTTTTAGAGTTTACAATTTTGCTGGAGGGCAGGATGACCGAGCAGAGGAATTGACATATGCATTGGCCAAAGAAATGGAAACATATCCTCAACATTCTTGGAACCTTTGAAGGTACCTCCTTTTGATGATATATTGTTCATCTTGACATTGGAATTCCCAATAACTCATTGGCTTTTAGTTTGAGGTGTATTGTCCAGTGAGATTGCAAACTATCAGAGTAAGAAACAGGAATGCATACCTTTATTGTTATCTTGTAACAGAGTATTTTCGTAGGGATTGAGTGTAATTCATAATTGGTGGCGTTTATATCTTGAAAATGCCAAAAAGAAGAGAAAAAAAAAAGGACTTCTTGTTTTAAATTCACATTGAAATAATTTTTTTCCATGTTTGTAGAGAGTATGGTGGTTAGCCAATAATGTCAGCCTACTTGAGTGTGTGTCTATGCATTGTTGAGTTTTATGTGGGTCTATTGCATTGTTGAGAATTACCCAGATCAATAAAAAAATTGAGTGTCAAGGGAGATGTATCAAATATGTACAATTTAAAAGAATGTGTGATTCACAAACATGTTTAAAATAAATTAATATTCTAGGATAATATTCACATTTACACTAAAGAACAAGCATTAGATAGACATGCTCTTATTTATCAATGGATCATATATAATTACAAATGTTTTCCACTGTTAAGGGGCTTCAATGTGCATTATAGTTCTAGTCATTAGCATATTGCATGGTGAAGGTGGACTCAATCAAAGAAACATGTTGCCCTTAGTCTTAGATGTAAATATAAGTGTCTTCTCATACAATAAGCAATTAGCTCATTTTAGTCAACTTGAATTGTTTTGATTAAGGTAAGTTGGTCATTTTAGTCAACTTGAAATGTTAAGATTCTTGAAATTTGTCTAATTTTAAACTCAAACATTTTTCTTGAAATTTCTTGATTACAATCTTTGAACATCTACAAACAACTGCAAATATTTTGTTCTCTTTGGAGGTCTATCTAAGGCTTTGAAAATCCATTTAACAACTAAACACAATCTTTGGATTTTTAAATCTTTGAAACCCATACTCTATAATTTTTGGTTAGATAACACCTTTTCTAGGTAAATGCATGTCTCTTTTTATTGCCTTTCCCATTTGATCAAAGAAAGTCTCTCAATCTTTCAACATGAGATCTTCCAAAGAGCCATGCAAATGCATAAAATATACAAAAGAAGAAAATACCTTTTAGCAAACCTAAAATCTACTACCTAGGGATAATAGGTGCTCTTTCCATTTTCTAACCCTTTTTCTTCCGAAACACCTAGGTCCATGTATCACCAAAAGGAGATAGGGCAAATGAGATTCCTAGATATTTACCATTTTCTAAGCATCACCCCATTCCAAGCCAATTTTATTAAGCTAATGAGGAGGAATGTCTATCCATCTTAGAACCATAGCTGTGTGAGAATGTAGTCTAGAACCAAAAGCAACACAAAGTAACTAAAATCTAATCATCATGTTAGAGAAGTTACTTTCATCCAAATAAGGAAAAGGGGAAGTTACATCAACAAACTAAATATTCAACAACTCAAAACCATCAAGTAAATAAATACCTTTAATAGGGATCTAATAGATGAATCTCTAAGGAGAAATGCATTGCTTCAATAGGTACAAATAAAGGAGCTAGAGGGAATCCTTTATTGATAGATCTTTGTAGGAAAAATGGGTCAAAGATAGCTCCATTAACTTCCACATGTGCAAAAGCATCATTGAACAAAGTTCTGACCATTAAGTAAAATTTCTTTGTAGATCTCAAAGTTTTCATTATTGACATGTTAAAAGAACATTCAATGATATCATAGGCTATTTCAAAGTCAAGCAATACCATTTACAAGCATTTCATCCAATATGTTCTTATATTCCATCTCTATTCCATCTCTTCTCAACTTGTAATTCATGTTTTTATGTGTATGCCTTTAACAAATCATGTTTAAGACCAAGAAATGGTTTTGGGTAGAATTCTCTTAAATCTAACAACAATAAATTTTTCTAGCATTTTGTAAGAGGCATTCAATAGAGTATATTAGATCTCCAATTTTTAATTAGAGATTTGGACCCATATTTTTGAAGGAGTTTAATAAATCCCTTGTTAATATCATTTCCAAGAGAGATGATCTGGAAAGCTTCTTTGTAAATTTTTTAAAAGGTCACAAGCCATCCACACTTTATTTTCTTTGTAAAAATCAATCATTGATCTATTCAAACTAGTGATTTATCATTTTTTAATGACCCAATGACTACCCTAATCTCATTCAAAGTAATTTATTTTTCTAGATTCAAGGCATAACTCATGTTTAACTGATGTGGGATCATATCCTTACATGATTTCCTATCCCTCTGAGTCTCCTCATTACAAGCATTACAAGAAAATATGAATTTATAGAACATGAGAAATACCTTTTTAATTTGTTTTGGATCATTAGATAATATTCCCCCAATATCAAGTGGGGCAATTTTTTCTTTAGTGCAAACCTAGATATATGATCATATTGAAAATAAATTTGGTGCCTTTGTCCCCATACTTGAGCCAAGACACCATAGATATAATTTTATCCTCTCAAGCCAAAAAGCATCAATAACATATATATTCATGTTTAATTCTGATAATCTTTTTTGATAATTCAATGTTGCAAGGAAAGTCTTGAAGTTTGTCTCCCATCCTCAATATCTTTTCTTTTAGAATTTTGATGACAATTTTCCTTCTAATTAAAAGTCTCTCTTTTCCCATAGTTTTACATATGTTTTTTGCAAGCTAGTACATTCACTCCATAGATCAATATGTGAAGGTACATAAGAAATTCCTTTAACTATATTTCTAATAGTTTTGATACCATCAAGAAATATCTCTATCTTTCATAATGTTGACATTGAGTTTAAATAATGCTTCCTCTTTACATATTTTAATCCAAGTGCCTCCTCTAATCAAAATGGATATCTCAATAGGGTGCTAGTTAGTCTTTGTAGGGAGTCACCATTATATCATTATTGTTGATGGAATTACATGATTGGAAAAAAATATATGGATGTACAAAGTATATCTAATCTAGAATATACTCTCTTAGTACCTTTATGATTATTACATCATGCAAACCAAATTGTATTACTGTCTTTCTTATTGCCAATTAGGGGTTCATCTTTTCCATCTAACCCAAAAAAAATATTTTTTAAGTTCAAGAAAAACTTGATTATATCTTATTTGTCTTTGTTGGCAATATAGAGCCAACTATGAAGAAGAGAATGAGATCAACCTTCTACAAGTGAAATGTTATGTACGCTTAGTTGATTGGAAACACATCTAAAAGGAATATCAATCACAAGAGACACACTTCAAGTTGTATAAATGTACCTAGATATAAGTAGAACTAGGATAAGAGAAGTAGAATATAACATTGAATAAGACATAAGATGTAAAATATTGGAGATAGAGAAGAGAATATAGAATAAGGAGAATAAGTATAAATAAAAGAAGAATGATTGATGTACAAGTGAAGATTGTATTATAGATATACATATATATGAACTACAAGAATGTTGCATACCATGTAATGACATAATGGTTGTTTAATGCATTATAACTTATGGTGTGTATATGAATGCTTGATATTCAATTTTGAAAGTTTTATTTTGTCATCACCTTTTGTAATCTACCACATAAGCCTTGAACTTCCTCTAATCACTCATACAACTCTCAAGAAGCTTAGGCTCATATCCTCGATGTGTGTCTTGTTCTTGTCAATTATATATGGTTCCATTGTCATGACCTTGGTAAAGTGGTATTAAAAGAAGATCAAAACATAGAATAAATAACATAAAACTTGACATGATCTTTCAATGTTGAAATGTTGCAATAAGTATGCTCTTGATTGCTCTTGAATTGATAATAATTGCTTGATAATGCTCTTCACAATTGCTTGATCATAAATTGTCCAACTTAGTTTTCAAATAATGAAATGACTAGGTATTTATAGGCATTTCACCTAATTTCTCAAAAATTGAATCCCAATAGCCGACATTTAACATTTGAAATTCAAATAAGAAAATGCTCACTCCGACATATAAAAATTGGAGGTAAAATAGGGGGAGCAAGTCACCTAGGATGACTTTGTCCCAACCATATTTTGTGGGGTGTAAAGTGTCGAGAGCAAAATATTAATTGTTTGCTTTGGTTTTATACATGGTTTTTCTTGATAGATATCCAAATGGGCCATGTAATGCATAATTTAGGACATTAAATGTACAATTAGGCCCAATTTCTTAGGGGGGAGCAAAAGATAGTGCAAAATTGTCCTAGGTGACAATTTATGACGCTACAGGGTTGTTAGTCCAAAAATTTTGCACAAAGAATCAACAGATGTGTTAGAAGATGTAATGCATATGCTAAATCATGAACACATGCACTAGGAGATATTAGACACTCACCAAACCATGACATGGGTTGAAATGTGATGAATCTTGTAAAAATGAGGGTCAACTTGCACCAAAGGGGTTAGAAAACATTGATAACCATGATGATAGACCATAAAACCCTACAAAAAAGGGAAAGAAACACTAAAATCTTTCAAAAAAATCAAGGAAATAGGCTTGGTTTGTCATTTACAAAAAACCAATTAATGTTAGAAAGATTATTTGATTGGTTAATTAAATAATGTTTTATTTAATTAATGTTGGAAGGGGATATATGCTAGATGAATTAGGCGATGTTAGGATATGGTCAAATTTAAGTGTGTACACTAAGTACCACCCTCCACATTTAATTTGATACTAAGCATTTAATTATTCATTAGTCTAATATTGTATTTTTGTCTTTTTAATCTATTTAGTGTAAAAAAATTAAACATATAAAATAAACAAATGTGATGTAATGGTGAGTACTTACCATTGTAATATTGTAATAAAAAATTTGATGTTGATTTAGAGGTAGTTCAATAATAATTTGAGATCAATAGGCAATTGCAAACTAAATCTATCACAACATTAAAGGATTGGTGAACATTATAGTTGTTAGGGCTTACCTTGACCCCAAGTTTGATTAATACTCATTATAACTATGAATAGCACAATTGAAGTTGATTTTGTCAAAAATGAGAGTTGTGATAATTTTAACCATTTGATTTATTAGTTAAATTCTAAGCTTGATAGCTAGATCCCTAGATGTGTAGTTGAAGTTGAGCTTTTCAAAGTGAGAATTGTGATAATTTCAAATTTTCATTATATATTTATGTAATTTAATATGTTAATTAAAATATATGTATACTAATTATAATATAATATAAACAAATAATAGCGTTAAATGATACATCATACCTTAATTTAATACATTTTCTAAACCAAACCTTATATTGGACTTTTTTTATAATCCTAATAATAAATATATAAAATTAATTTCAAGAAATAAATTAAAGCATATCAATAATCACAATGCTCACTTACATGTACAGATAAGTGCATTAGAGAATATAAACTAGAAATATTTTCTTCAACATTTAAAAAACTGAAAAAAAATAATAAAATGAATAATAGTTTTAGTGTGTCTAATTTGTATTAATATTAAAATTTGAAGATAAATTTTTTAAATATCATTTGCGATTTTTGCTTTCCATCATTATAATGATGTGAAAAAATAAAGAAAAATAATTAAAAATCAATAAATAAAACAATTCATGATTCCAACTACAATCAATAATAATGAATTGCAACATAATATTCTATAGAGAATTGACTATTATGTAACAATATCATATATTGACAAGGAGTAAGCAACTTATTACATTTGTGTATAATAGTTTGTAAATTGGTGTAAATATCATATAGATAATTTAGTTTAAATTTAATTCACATGTTATTTAAATGTAATAGTTTGTAAATTTGTCTAAATATCATATAGATAATTTAATTTAAATTTAATTCACATATTTTTTATTTGTTATTTTAGATCAAACTTACAATTGTGGGTTGAAAACAATGCATGTGATTTTTGGTGTTAAATTTGTAAAGTGAAATTTAAATATAGGAGTAGGATGAAATAATGCCAATTACATGTTAATTTCTCACTTGAACATAAAATATTTAAAATTACATGTTATGATTAAAAAAAAATCTAAATTTTGATGTAAAACATAAAATGTAAAATCAAATTTATAATATAAAATATACATTGTAAAGTTCAATGTTAAATATTTAATCTAAAATTTAGGCATTTTTCATTTAATATGTAGAGAGGTATTTTAGAGGGACATCATGATGTTTCATGACGTGTGTGTGTTACATGTATATATATTATACACATCCATGTAATACATATATATATTACATACATATGCAAGTATATATTACATGTACATGTGTATGTATGTATGTATGTAATATGTGTGTGTGTATATATATATATATATATATTTATATAATGTGTGGGTGTGTCTTAAGTAACTTTTTTTTTATAATTCTTCAAAATTAAATTAATATTGTAAATAAAATAAAAGAAATTTTAAATTAAATTTGTGTATTTATCTATATATGTATTAAACAAAATAGTTCTAAAATCAAATTAAATAACTCCTAAATAAATAAAATATTCTAGTATGAAATAATACAAATTTGAGAGATTAAAGATGAGTACTATATATACAAAACAATTAGATAGATATAATATGGATGTAAATTAATTTGAAAATATTAATGTGCTTCTTTAAGTTCATTTCTTTCAAAGTATGCATTCGTAATTTATTAGTCATTATTTATAGGTTGTATAGAGATTGAATAAGTTTTAATTAAATTTATATGTTTTTATTAATTTTTATTTTAGTAAATTTTATAAAATGATTAAAAAAAGATTAATAGGCTCTTATTCTTAAATGTTTAGATATTAAAAATAGAGGAAAAACATAAATTTAAAGAGACAAGAAATCAAGGGTGTTTCATTAGAGTCATAATTATATTTCATGTCTAGAGGTTGATTAAGAATTCTACAATTTTGATCATCATGAAATAACTTTACATGAATTTGACATGATAATTTTTCAAATATCCTAATCTAAGGTTTGCATAATAACTTGATTGTCTTTCAAAACACCAAGATTTACATTAATAACATTTTGAGAAGATTATTGTTCCTCGAATACAATACTATCAGTTTACATGCATCAAGATTGTTGCAACTAAGATCACGATACTTTTTAGAAATAAAATTATCAAAATTTAATTTTCTTTTATCTTTTGATAATTACAAGAAGAACAAAACAAACAATAGAAAAAGATAAATATTTTTGCACCACATTATTTACAGAACACTAAACTATTGGTTAATACCAACAATTAAACCCCTTGATATACCAAGCAAGGAATTGAATAATCTTTAGGATAAAGATGATACAAATAAAACTTCATGTAGATGCAAAGAGAAGAATATGTGCATGCTTTGAAGGCTGGCTAGGAATAAAACTAGCAACACATCAAACGTCATAGCTTAAAGATTGAACCAAAAGTAGCAAAGAGATCAGTTGGCGAGGATGAAAGTATAAATTTCATATAACCAGAAACATAAAGAAATAAAACACATTATTTATCAATAGGAGGTAGCTAATCATGGTTTAGAAAGATAGCTTCATATAAAGATGAGAAAGGATCTACAAACTACTGACTGCGCTGGAAAATCAAGAAGGAAGCTACGTAGATTCCAAAACCAGTCTAAGTGAAAAAGGAGAAAAAATAATCCCATAAACTGATGTTCCAGAAAGCATGCGTAAGACACCAACTAGAAGGAAGAATGCACAAAGCAGACATTAGCAGTGGCACGATAAAACAATATAAATGTCATATCTCTAGTATTAGTACAGATTTCCTATGGACTTACATTACAAATAACAGTGATATCAATCAATGTACATAAAGCAGACTATTCACACCATAAATGTCAAAAGAATTACCATGTGAACATAAAGCTCACTCTTGAACTAGACACCATTTCTAAATAGTTAAGAGATTACTTCGAACAAGAAACCATGAGAAGGGAGCAAAAGCATTCCTGCCGAAAACTGTTCTTAAAACGAATAGGAAACCAAAACAGGCCCTACCACCATAGATAATCTAATCTGCATGTTGGACTATAAATTATGTCATTGATAAGCGGTCTCAAATATATCTTAGAAAGATAGTGCAATGGGTAAGGTGAATTTCAAAAGTAAACTTGTCAGATTCATCCATGTTCTAATTATTAGATGAAATTGCTGAACGTTTCAACCTAAGTGTAGAAAGCTTGTACACCCTCATTTAAATACATTGATTTTGTTGGAGTCAAATCAACTTGAGTTCAAAGCTCAAGGAAAAAAACTATTGATTCTTGAGTCTTTGTTGGTAGTGAGTATATTCTATTTGAAAATCATTTTGGATCAAGTGGCCCAACTATAAAGGAATATTCTACTTGAAAATGATGTTGGATCTAATGTTTGCCATCTAGAGATTTGGATTAATGTTTGTTTGTGAGTATATTCTACTTGAAAATGATGTTGGATATAATATTTGTCATCTAGAGATTTGGATCTAATATTTGTTCTTTAGAGATTTGTGTTTTTCCATGTTTATAGATTTAACATGTATTTGTGATAGGTGGTGTACAAAAGTAATGTTTTTTTTCTTATTCCTTTTTTCTCACCCAAATAGTACAAGGGACTAGAATCCATAGACAACTTAAAGTGAGTGATAAAAAAAATATGTGGTGCCTTATTAATATCAAATGATGTAGAGATAAGCTATAGAGAATGACAACTTAAACCAAGCAAATACCAAAATAATTTGTAATAGTAGTTATGCAATAGAGAGTATCAATCTACAATAATATTTTGTGGATTTCAATTATGTGTCTAAAGGGGATAGAATAACAAGTTTGTATCTATAATTGTATCAATGGTATTGTCAAGGGAATAAACTCAACCATTTTTAAAAGCTAATTTATACAAGTATGCAATCATGCTAACATCGAATCATAGGGAAATCACTTGAATTTCAAAGGAGCTATTAAGCCATGTTCACTTAAAGTGATATTGTGGGTGTAGTATTACAATCAATGTTGTAGTAGAGGATCAGGTTCAATTGAGGGCAAAGAGGGCCTCTACGCACTATGGACATAGTTTGGTTTAAGGGGCTATATGAAAAGGGTTTTTCATACATATAGATGGACTATTTATCACACCTTGTCCATGGTAAGTATATATTGACTTTAAATATTCAAGTATTTGGAATGGAGTCGCCTAGCACAAATTTACACTCGAATCCTATAGATACCCATTCAACAACTTGATCAATACTATGAAAAATTTAATCAACTTGCTAACTCTTTCCCTTTGGTGGACTTACAAATATTAGAGAATGCCTCTTTAGCACCTATAGCTTCCCTTACAAACACAAATGGGAAAGGACCTAAATGAACCTTTAATTTAAAGAAGGTATCAAGCTTGGTGACACTAATCCATTAAAAAAGAGGAATTGGAAATTATTTGCTTTTAGAGAAGAACTTTATAAGAAAGAAAAATAGTTTGATGCAAAGATTTGTAATTTTGAATTAGCTATTTACAGACCTTAATTTCATGAACTAAACCTCTTGATGTCAAATTCAACTTGACAATTGGTATTAGTACCTTGATTTCATTGAAAAAGAGAGAGATATTGATATAAAAGTGAAATTGCACATGAAATATGTCTAATTGCTTATGCCAACTATCCAAAATATTGGATTTGATATGTGCAATGTATAGGAGGTCATGGAAACATGGAGACAACAAGAAATGCACTTGTTCTTGGAACAATTTTTTTGGTTAAGATGGCCAAAGATTCACATTTTTATGATATTTAAGGAACAAATTGTTGATATTGATGGTGAATGTGTAATAATTTAGACTCTTGTAGAATTGGCTCCTACATTTGTTGAAGTTGTTAAACATGCACACCTGAAAAAATTCCTAGCAAAATTTGAAGGGTATATGCTAATACATGAAAAAGCAATTCAACAAGGAAATGGAAAGCATGAATTGTATACATTGAATTTTCTTATCATTCAATACATTATATTTATTTACTAGTTGGAAGGCAATGTAGATAAAAAAAGAGATTTTTTGTTTCATTCATGGAGCTATTTCTAAATTTGAAACCTCTCATAATGGTGGTTATTTGTGTTCAATCATGCAAAGGAGATTACCCCACGACAAAATTTGAGCAACATGACTTTGAAGCATTTCATTTTGCCTCTTGTAATTGTAAGCATATTCATGAAATATAAGAAAAATTTCGTATCATATAAATAATAGAGAAGAATTGTATGTAACAATGTCTAAAGGGTATTTCATATTATGAATTGTTATAGTAAGATTTAACAAGTATGCATATCATGTTTTTCACCAATGGCTAATTAAAATTGTTGGAATAATCTATAGACATGAAACAAACATGAGCACATATATAAACAAAAGATAAATAATAATGACGCAAATTATGAACCAAAGAACTAGGATAAGGATAACAAGAATAGCTATCCAATCCATGCTATTAACCACATAATTCACAAAAATGCTAAAAGGAATGTTCTTGTTGAAGCACTATCATATTAATTGCCCTTAATTTCTAGGGCTATAATAACAAGAAAAAGTTCCTAGCTAATTAAAAAAAATCTAAAATATCTTAGCAAATCCAATTATACATAAATAATTTCTAAAATAATTTCAATTAAAACATCTTCACTTTAGAATAGATAAATATTTTATTAGCAAAAAAAATCGTATCTTCCTATTTGTTAAAAATATAATTACTAATAAATAGTTAAATAAAACTCATTGCAATAGTACTATCTAATAATAGGTACTAATAATTTATTTTGTTTTAATTTATTTTTTTGTAAAATCCACCCCTCGGGTACTACAATTTTTTTTCTTCTAATTTACAACAACTACCAACATAACCGATTGAAAATATTCCAACTAGATTAGAGTGTTAATTTCAAAATTTCATCATTCATCTCGATCACGATAAATCAACATCACCACTTATATGCTTACACTCAAAAGTGCTAAGCTCCTACAGCTAGGGCCATTCCTAGACCTAGACCTATTCCTTAAGGGTTCATGATGATCCTACCTACGTATCCCCTCATGGGAATTAGAGGCTTCGTAGTTCACCCCACAATATCAGAGGGAGTTCAATCTCTCCTCTTGTAGGAGATCTATGATCTCGCTTTTAACCCATAACTATTAAAGCTATCAACTTAACCAATTATAATATAATGATAATAACTTCGATAGTAACTTGCCATCAAGTGTTGGGTCCATATCGAAAATTACCAAATATTATTGTACAAACATTCACAATATTCACACAGAGTCATTCATACCATAATCTCAAAGATCATACACAATGGTTGTCATGAGCATACCTCCATATACACAAGCTTACTAGCTCATACATATCACAAGTGTACAACAATATTTGGATCATAAACACGTCACATTTACATTAGTGACTAGTTCCAACATACATCACATATACACAATAACGAGCTCTAGCATACATCATATATACATAATAACGAGCTCCAACATACATCACATACACAATAGTTGACTAACACATGTCCATAATGCATCCCATATATAAAGAATATCAGTGCATTGTGCACTACATCGTGGGTCCTATCATTTCCTCTGGTCTTCTACACCATTAGACAAATGGGAAGAGGTTTCGGTGCATCCCATACTAGACACCACAGGTCTGTTCACCATCCCAAGGCTTTTCCCAAGCAATGAACCTACCAAATCCAGTGGATTCCGACTTCAATCGCCTATAGGCCACCGGTGACAAGTCTATCCACCTAGGAAGAAGTAGCTCTTGACATATACCACCTTGTGACCTTAGTGGTATTGTCAGCTATCTTTTTCACCATCCCAAGTAACACTTGGCATTAGTCACTTCTGTGCTTATCAGCGACAGCCAGTGAACCCTCTCAATACACGATTAGCCTTGAATTACCGTTACCCGCATGGATGGATCCCTACCCGAGCAACTGCTATGACTGTATCATAACCAGGGTAGCCCGCTACCTTCACCTTCATGAACCAAGTGAATGCTGACTAATCCCTAGTAGTAGCCTAGACATCAGTCATTGGCACAGTTCAATGACTGCCTATCACTACTCAAATATCCTAGAGGTTCACTCTTGGGTGGGTCATACATAACATGAATCACAATCACAATCAACAGATACACTGGTCTATACATAAAGACCTCTACATATGGAGTTGAATTACACAGACACATGTAAGAGATACATGGAACCAACATGAGATGGACATTACCCAACATATACATATAATCAAATACCCATTATAAAGTAGTTAAATCCCTTCATTTTGTTTAATAGAAACCTATTGTGTTTTGAATATAAGTTATTAAATTTTCTTAACTTGATCATACCCATTCAGTACCCATTTTGGCCTCAAACTAAAGCTTATAGAGGAGGAAAGGTCAAATCAATTAGGAACAACCCCAAATCCTGGAGTTATCCCCCTAAACCCTCCCCTTACGGACTTGAGGTCATAGGGACATCCTTCGCCCAAGGACTACCTATATACCCACTTCCAAACATATCAAAGTCGCATGTAGTTCTCCTTACATAATCTCTCAAGGATAACTATGCACCGATTTCTCCATAATTGAGGTTTTGTTAATATTTATCTTTTGCTATTACGCTTTAAGGTTGTTGGCTTTCATCATCATGAAAATATAAAGAAGGGGTGGCATAGTATGGCTTTGCAGGTGGAAGAAGGATGGATTACTGTCAAGAGTAAAAAAGATAAATCTTCACGGCCTTCTTTCGATATGACTCTTTGCTCCCACAAGAAAAGTGCTAATTGTAATTCTTGATGGGTCTTGTTTGGGTGCTGGTCTTTTGTTGGCTGCAGGTTGTCCTTTCTGCAGCCTGGCTTTTCTTGTTGTAAAGGGTTACGGATCCCTTCAAAATCTATTTTTCCCTAATATCAAAAACAATAGTCAAGAGAACATAATTAAGTATATGATTTAACAACCCATACTATAACACTTCCCTTCAATGCTATCATGGCCTTGAATTAAACTCGACCCATTATTATTCATAAACCACCTTGGATGTCCTTGGGTTCGTCTTATCAACTAGGCTTATTACACAACATGAAATTACCTTGGTTCACACAAACCCATAGGACCCAACACTTCTATTTGAAATTTAATTATTACATTCAATATCAACGGGTCAATAGATATCTTTGAGGGACGTCCAATAATATTATAAGCTTGTTTTAAGTATAATCACTGATACATTTTGGTATTTTTTTCGACGACGAGTCGTCGGAATTCCGACGGGATGCCGGTTCGGAATTTCGACGTTTCAAATGCCGTCAAAATTCCGACACAATAATAACGACGAATAGCCATCGGAATTCCGACGACCCGTCGTCGAAAAAAATACCAAAATGTATCAGTGAATTAATGCCTAAATCCTACATAGGAAGGTTGGCAACACTAAATCCATTGAACTAACAGATGAAAATATAAACCCAATGATAATATTAAATAATATTCTTGTTCTAATTTCCTTTACCCTATCATGCAACTCCATATTCTTATAAAAATCTAGTTTTAGACTCGGTAGTTTATTCATACTTAAATCACTTTAAGTTAAAGCTGACCTTAACAGTCATCAATAATGTATCGAGAGATGTTACATAGGATTTATCTCATAACACAATCTCAACAACCTTGTCAATCTAAATGGTTGTCACCCTCCATCTAGCATGCAATCATATTGTGGTCTACTATATAGCTATAATAAGAATTCCAATATCAGGGTTTTCATAGTTAAGAGGTTGATAGACATCATGTAGTCATATAAAGCATTTACCATAGTATCAATAATTTATCAAAAGTGTCAGGCTTCAACGTTAAAGATATGTTTAGTAAAGTGTGGTTGTGGTACCACTAAATGAGACCATCATTCCTTGTATTATTATGCAACCAAGAGCCAAGGTGAATATTAATTATATCTGATTCCCAGTTCATATTATAAGGTTATCATGTAGCTAAAGAGTTTACCTAGACTTCATTGCCACCATGTTTCACTTGGAGTCTCAACATAGTCATATAATGAATTCAAGGGTAAGATCCTATTTTATCTCCCACCATTTTCTATCAAAATTCAACACACTTGGTTATTCAAATAATCAATCATTAACTAAAGAAAATTCCTTGTTTATGAATTTCTCATAATCCCAGCTTTCACATATCAAGTATTCTAGCATTTGAGATCTTGAGCACCCTCAAGATATTAGTTACCTCTAGATCTTGGTTTCCCCAAATACTTATAAGGAATGGTTTTTACTTTATTCAATATCATTCTATGTTGTGGTCTATATATATATATATGAACAAGGTTACCATAATTTGCATCATTCTTGCACTTGGTAATAAAATTACATCCTAATTAAGAATAAGATGATATACTATTCAATTGATTGATTATTCAACTTTTGCACATAACACAAATCACCTTGAATTAATATTTTTTAACTACAACAATGGATAATTCCTAATTTCTTATACATGTTGACTATTAAAGGGTACAATATTACTGAAGTTCAATAATAATCATAGTCATATTTTAAAGATGGAATATCAACTCATCCTATATCAACTAAAATCCTTGATTATTAATAACAAACATATCCCCATATAGATGTTAGAATATATCCTTCAATAATATATTAACAACTTTTGCCTATGTTTACAAAACATCAAAGATAGAAATTTTATTGATGATGACCCAATAATCCTTTTAGCTTTTTCATAACCCATATTTTTTATAGCTCAACTTAGGTTTATTTGACACATTGCTTATCTCCAAAGTAGTGAAGTTTCGGTGAGACACATTAAGGAAAAAGTATTAAGAAAATACAAAGCATAGGAAGAAAGAAATAACTCATCTATAACTAATGTGTGGTTGTCCCTGCCCCTACCCCTATATTGGTGAATCCGAGCTCTCATTTCTCCTCCTCACTTTGGCTTTTTGCCCCTCTTCTCCCACTGCCCAAAACGTCTTGATAACTTGCTTCCCTCCTATCCACACTGTCCTCTTGTCTTTCTCTCATGCATCTAATAAATTTCTCTCCCCTTTAAGATTTGATGGGGATTCCATCACCTGTTGAAGGGCTCTCATTATGGCATAGACAAGAACAATATGGGCATCAGTTGTGGAATTTTGTTTTAAACTTGCCAATTGCATTTTCCTAAGAATTTATAAAGCCTTTTCAACGAATCCATTTTGTGCACATCCTACAAACTTTGCATTCCATGAGACCACATTTCCTTTCGAGTCTCGTGCAACTCCTTTTCCCACACTATTTTCTGCCTTCTTTTCCTACAACTCCTTGCCTCCATCTCCATCTATTCCTTGCCTTCCTCTGCATTTTTCTTCATCTCGTTTCTCATCCCATTAGTCTCTCCTATACTCTTCTTCTCCTGCCCACTCTCTTTAAGCTCCCACCAAACTTGAATGAGAAATTACACGGGGGTTGTGAGGGTTTAAATTGTGTAAATGCCTCTTGTTTTCCACACACATGCCCGCTCTTCCCCTTTCATGTGAAAAATCAAACAAGAAAATGTGGGAGTATAGGGTTGTCATGCTTTATTAATGGCAAGGCATCATTTTCTCCTCATGCCCTCTCCTCTTTAATGCTATTCCAAGTCGTCACAATCTCTTCTCCCCACGAGCCATGTCCTTTTAGGTTCTTTTCATATGAAGCTAGTGAGGATGTCTTGCCTCACTAATAAGAGGCACACTCTCCATCCCTAAGCACCATTCCTCACTAAATGTGTGGTATCCCTCGTCCTTCATGAATAGGTTTAATATTATTTATTTTATTCTTTTTATAACCCTGGCTCATAGTGATATGGCATTTTTTCAAATAACTCTTAAAATAAAGTAATTTAAAAATTAGATATTTTAAAAAATAAAACAATAAATTATTTATTAAGATTATAAATAATAATATATTTAACTTATCTATCTAAAAAATATCAAATACCAAAAAAAAATCTCTCAATAATTGTACTTAAAAACATTTATAATAATAATAATTTTATACCTTCATATTAATAAAATGATAATTATCCATAAACAAACAAATTCCCACCTGTTCACACCAGACTGGTCACGTAGAATTTATGTGCCTTCAAGACTTACGAACAATTATTGCCTCAATTTGAAACTTCACAGTACATACCAATTTGAGGTGATTTTAGTGGAGCTTTAAATAGTTATCAAGAACATTGGTCTTGATCTGGTCGGGGCTTGAGTCCCTGATCAGCTGCCTTCTCATCTGTAAATGAAGTGCGCCGAGATCGATCTCTAGACCTCCTCGGCCACGAAGTAGATGAATTTGAACTCACCTGGGGCATAGAATGTAACTCTTGTTCGTGGTCTACCCTTGGAGGAAGCAACAGAGCAGAGTCAAGGCTGTCAGGAAGGCCTCTATGTCTGCCCAGAAACATGGTCAATACAAACAGGATTTTTCCTCCTCTGTTCCATTTTCCAGAAAAACTGTATGGAACGTCTTGACATGAAGAGGAATTGTTCCCAGTTTTTAAGGCGCAGCTGTAGCCCACTGACAATCCCACATTACAAAATCCACTGAAAAGAAGAAGCAGCAAATGTTGTGTTGATAATATTATTAGCCATGTTAAAAAAATTCAGGGGAGTTTTATGAATTTTTTATCCAACTGGATAAATTAGCTTACCTGATGACCTCGAAGATGATGTTAAATACTGAATAATTGAGAGGGTCCTGCCTGATGTTTTGGCTCTCCAGTATGCATGTGAGGAAGAGGATGATAAAGATATGGACTGAATCTCGAGCCAGAAGTTTCCGTGCCTGAACAGAAATTTGACTGTCATAATGTTCAGTATAGGTCTCTTCTGATGCTTCGCCTGCTACCTTCTTAGGAGCCCGCGTCTTCTGGCGTGTTAGATAGACTGGGTAAACGGAAATATACCTGCCAGGGATACCAGGTGTCAAAATTTTACTCTAAACTTGAGTAATGTTAATTTCAAAGAGATTGCATAAGCAAGAAATAGGTGACCTCCTCTTTATTCTCATTTATGGGTCCATAAAGGTTGACTCATGATCACTAATAAATAAAGATTTGCAGTATTGTTGAAATTGTGAATATACTTTTGGAAATGGCGCTGTAGTTCAGTGTGCCCTGTTTCTGGTTATCAGTTTATTTGAAAGACAAATGCTTGCTATAACACTAAAACTTGCAGGTGTCTGTATTTTAAATTTAGCATATTCATCTAAATTTAAAGTGGCGGTTAGTTCACAAGATCAATTCCCAAAAATATGATGATTAATCTCACAATTAGGTGAGACTCAGATCATTAATAAACAGAGATTTACATAATTACTGAAATTGTGAAAATAGTTTTCTAAGAGTGTGCTCTAGTTCAGTGTACCCTGCTTCTGGTTATCAGTTTATGTGAAAGACAAATGTCTGCCACTCAAGTCAACTATATTGAAAGGACTACCAGTGTAATTATAGAAAATAATTGTGAATTTATGGTATATAAGATTAAAAGGAATGTTGGGCTCTGTCTGTAATAGAAACGATTCATCACGGAAGGCATACCCCTAGAAGAAGTCTGATACCTTCAATCAGGCTCATCACCTACTTTAATTTTTTTGGTTATGAACAAGTTGAACTGGTAAATCTTAAATAGCCAGATTTCCACCTGGGTGAGATAAAAATGTAATAGACAGGGCTTGAAAAGTGGAAGTCAATCAAAACGAGGAGTACCTGTCATTTTCTAGGGCCAGCAGGTTCATATAAAGTTAGTTTGAAAGCCATAAATCAATTCCAGTCCCACACTCCAATTCAGATCCAATTTTAATAACCACCTAATTTAACAACTCATCTATATACTAAACCCTTATTGACAGCCAGGCTTGAAAGGCTTTATTTTTCTCAGCTCTGTCATTTATCATGCCCTGCAATAGCATAATTTATATCTACTTGCTTTTTTCAATATTTCTGGTTCTCAAAGTGCATCTCATCAGTTCATTCGGTAATCCACATGAACATATAAATTATACCCATTTTCCTGGTTATCAAACATGGTCAATATTATTGATTATCAAAGAGCACATGAATGAGAATTTAAGTTATGTAACTTACATCATGCCCACCATCAACACCAGCATAGGAGGAGAAAGGTCTACAAGATTGACAACATTGGATCCAGCGTTGCGTGTGGCTGCAGACTGGAACACCGCATCCACAAACTTCTCTGCAGAATTCAGACCATTGACAGACCTTGAATTCCACTCCAGAACACAGAAGAACAAAGTCTGAACAGTATTAATTGCCATGACGGTGATAATGAGCCACAACGTCTGGTTCTTGGGAAACAAATGGGTATAGCAACTGCGAGGATTTGTGAGAAGATATGTATAGACCTCCTTCCTGCTACCCTTACCAAATCTCTGCAGCAAAGATATGATTACCCATATACATGGACCAAACATGGTATTCCCAAGAAGTACTATAAAGCTCAGGACAAGCAGAATGAAAGCATGGTTCCTGAAGGGAATCATGCTGCTGTCTAGAAGAGTGAATCCAGCGTTTCCAAACGAAGTTACAGCGTTATAAACAGAGAATAATGTTTTGTCTACACCATTTTTTTCTAATATTTTGCTAGCTGTGGGAGAGGCAAACAGATATATCTGAATAAGTACAATTGCACCCAACTGCACCAGCAAGAAGTATGCCACCACAATTCTGTATAGAAAAGTTAAGGCCTTGTACTCCACATACATAGACTTCCACATAGAAATCTCAATTTCGTTAGATAGATCTTCAGTCTTACAGCACTGCAAAATCCTCTTTGATAAAACACTCATGAAATCTACACGCCAGAAGCATCTCTTCCAAACAATTTTCATCATTTCTGAATATTTCCCCATTACATATCTTAGCCGATGCTTCAACAGCTGGCCCAATTCATTCTTGCCAATACAAGCACTGACCCCCTTAACTTCTACTTTAACTTCAATATCACTGTGATTAGCATCAGCCTCTCTTGCTCCAGATTCATTTGAAACTAATTTCTCATCCTCAGCATTTACTTTAGCCTTTGATTCATCTGAAATTAATTTATCTTGCACCTTGGACAGAATGGCCATAGCCCGATTTGCAAGTATCCTCCTGTAAGCCAATCTTCTTGCATACAGAGGAAACAGAGAAGTAACAACCTGACTACCAAGAACTGTCAGCAACAGAAGTATAATCTGCTGAAACTTATTCATCCCTTGTATTCTTATGCTAAGCAGACCTGTCACAGTCACAGCAGAGACAGAGCAATACAGAGCATCTATGAAGCTCATATGCTCAGAATTTTTCTCAGGACACACCCACAGAGCAAAAGCACCCGTAAATCCCAACACTATGAAATAAGTAATATGAAGAATAATGAAACAGGAGGGCTTCTGCACCCACGACGGCATATCCCCTAAACTCATGGAAAAACTCCTCATAGTCACTGGATGTGTTCTATACAAAGCCCGGTTGCTTCTAAAGATTTTGCTGTGGAAAGCCTCTTCGCATCGCAGATACCTCATTCATAAAATCCAAGCTTCTCAAATGAATATTTTTCACTCCTCTGATACGAACCTGAAAGCTCACTTACAAACTCCCTACATTCTGACCTCTGTTTTCAAATGAGTGCACTTCAACATTAAAGGGCAATGAAGAACAATCCAGTTTTTCTCAACGCGCTTGCCTATATACCAGGCAAGACGGCAATCTTAGAAAGTTATATTTTGTCTCCATTATTCATGTGGAGAGGACGTATTGGAAAGCACATTGGACTCTGATACAAAATGACCACAAGTTGTAGAGCCATCTTTAATGAGTTTCGTTGGCCTATTCTCAGTCAACTCTGATATTTAGCATGAATAAAGTAACTTCACAATAATTTCTGTTTTAAGAAATGTTTAATGGAATCTATCCATGATTAACGCCTGGAGGTTTGTTTCATCATGTAATTTGTCACATCAACACGTTTATTGTGAATTGTTTTTAACATGAATTTTTACAGATTTAATTAAAATTTGATCATACGATTTCTAATAATTAAACAAAACGATATCATTTGTTGTTACAATAACATCATAAATTTATATAAACTAAATAATCTGAATACCTTCTAGATAGTAATCATAAATCTTGTTATTTAAACTTTTATATCCAACATAAATAACCCAATAGTTGAACACAAAATACTATTTATTGCTATAAAAACATTTTATTCTTATTTAAAATACAATTTATATTAAGCTCTTCTACTTGTACACACAAGAACATTATTTGTCCACATACAAGCAAAAATAAATAAAAAATAAAATATTACATTTGATAGTGAATGCATTTATGATTTTTTGATGTGCACAACTCATAAGTTCTCGTGTTCATGAAAGGATTCATCTTGACTAACATTTTGTCATTTGTCGATTTACATGTGAAATAATTATTAATAATATATAATATAAATATGTTGCAAGACGAAATTTCATAACCACAAGTACTATACCAACAATAGGCCCCTACCTAACTAGTGGCCCCTCTCCCTAGCTATCAAATTGCTTTACATAAATAATTCATAGGATAATCAAATAAATTGTGATTAACAAATTAATTAGAGATAGGATAGATACTTATAATTAATGTATGACGGCGCTGATCCCAACCCAGTTGGTTAAGGTGTTCCCTGTC
This sequence comes from Sequoia sempervirens, assembly GCA_007258455.2. NCBI lineage: Eukaryota > Viridiplantae > Streptophyta > Pinopsida > Cupressales > Cupressaceae > Sequoia > Sequoia sempervirens. The sequence goes on from VDFB02252616.1 coordinate 152,731,480, forward strand.
GCAGGGCGCCCACCATGGGTTCGACTCTCCGGCGCTCCTGTGGTATCGGTTGGTGTGTTCCGCCAGCACTGCCGGTCATGGTAAAAAGTTTACTGGCGGTGAGGGGTTATATGGGGGGTCGTGCTACACCCGATTCCCCTCATTAAAAAATAAATAAATAAATAATGTATGAAAAATAAATAAAACGAATAAATGTTTATTTTAACTTAACAATTGATTATGAGAGAAAAATGGTGATAATATTTAAAACTAGGTTGTCACCTCTAGAAAATAAATGGCTTAAGTTTAATGATTGTATCATAATCCACAATAGCTTAGAAATCTTTATAGTTCAACCCCAAGTGTTATGAGTTTGATTCCAACAAACATGAATCAAATTTATTGTATAGATTTAATTTGTACTGCATAAGAATGATATATTAGAATGTGCATAGTAAAAAAGAATTTGTGTTCACCTTCTTGGGACACTATTTAGGAGTTTATCCAATCACTAGGTAAATCAATTCTCTTATTCAAATCCCTTTAGTGGGTTAGATTAACGGTGATGAGAAATATCAAAGACAACATTTACCAATATTCAAATGGCTTATATATACATGTCATTCTTTTGTCTTTTAGAAAAAAATATGTGATCTAATTAGTATTACATATTTGCATTCACCTTCATGAAATTAAGGGCACTTTGAATATCTTTCAAAAATATGACATAGCAACATGCCATATAAAAATTGCTATATAGTCAGTTTGTATAATGTCTAGTAGAAAGAGGTACAAGAGACATAAGTTATATTTGATATTTTGAATTTCTAGTTCATTCTTGTTCTTGTGTGCCTCTACATGAATCTTGAATCACTAGAATGAATCTTATGGCTAAAATGGTCACTTTGAGGTAGGAATGAATATGTAGAATTAAGTACAAATGAGAGTGTAATAATGATAAATAAATAAGAGTTAGTGTAAATAGGTGTAATTAGAGGTGAATATGGATCAAGCACTAAGCCAAGCCTATCACGAGAGTATGCAATTTGGCAATGTTGGGCCTTCAACATCAACACTTGTCAGTTAGAGTGGCCATACATCATACATTGAGGTAAGCTTGACCATTTTTAATCATTAAATGTTTTTAAAATAATGTTAGAAAGATTTTGGCAATTAATAACATTTTCTTCATTTTCATATGATGATATTAGTTGATACTCCTCTTAATATTAATATTGTGCAATGACAATTTAAATTCATTTTTGGATGGATTGGACCCTCTAAAGAGTCCCTTATACATTATGTACAAGTACTGTTGTTATAGGATAATGAATGGGTCCTACAAAAAAGCAGATAAAGGAGCGAAATGTGAGGATTATAAGGGTTTTGTTATAGCCCATACGATAATTATTACACTCTTGATAATAAGTGCATGCTTTGACTACTTAGAGGCACTTTTAAAATGGGTCCTACAAAAAAGCAGATAAAGGAGGGAAATGTGAGGATTATAAGGGTTTTGCTATAGCCCATACGATAATTATTACACTCTTGATAATAAGTGCATGCTTTGACTACTTAGAGGCACTTTTGAACTAACATTGTAATTCATAACATGATTTTAAAATTATAATAATTCATAATGTGATTACATTTACATAAAAATAAAAAAGTACAAGGTTTAGGTAGGCGATGCAGAGGGGAAGCATTAAAAATATTTATATCATATTTAATGCTATATTGAATATTAAATTTATTTAGTCTGAGATATTTTTATACTAGCAGTAAGGGTTGAATATAATAGGATAAAATTTTATTTTTATATTGAAACAATGTAAGAAAAATTACATATAATAAGACTATCAACATACTATTGAGAAAATAAAAGAGGTTATAGTATTACAAATAGTCTAATAAACCCATAACAAGCTAGAGGAAAGAAGAATAACACTGCATAGCCACCAAAAAATCAAAAATCTCATTACAATAGTTCATACTTAAATTCTGAACTTTTGCATAGATTATAATTTTTTGGAACTCAAAATTTATTTTTCATGGAGCTATAAAATTTGAATATTCATCTTATCCAAGTGGTTGTTGATCTTCACATGCTCTTTGGGAACCCCATGCAACTAAGAACACAAGGAAACAATTTGGAAAAAGGATATCAAGTAAAACTTTAGCATTTTGACATCCTGATGAACATTATGCTTTGAAAAAATAAACATCTACTTTTCTATATACTAAGAAAAATAGTAGGTCTCATAAAATCAATAACAACATAATTTTGAAGGCCAAAACCCAAAATATCTTCTTTCCAACATAAAACATGGTAAAAAATAGTAGGAACGAATTTAAAAATAGCATTCCATTTTCTTTTAACCCATGAATAGTCCTAAAAAATGTACTTTAAACTTTCATTATGCTAGTAGAACAAACATTTAACCAGCTAAAATATATCATTCATCTCAACATATCCCCCATAGGTAGTTTGAAGCATAATAGTTTCTAAGCTAAAATTTGTGCATTAGCCTCAACGTTAGATCTCCAAACTTGAGCACCCAATTTTCTTTATGCCCTTTCTTGGAGTATACGTTTCCATTTTCAATTCAACCTTAGATTGAGGGACAAAGAAGGTAGGAGACTCAAATAGACCTTTCTAAAGGGAAGAAAAAAATTGATACTTAGACAACCACCACCAATCCTTGAGAAAATTACAATGCAAGGAAGTGTAAAGTTTCATAACAAGGTCCATAGGAAGAAGTTCTTTAACAAAATGAAAAACTCTTTAGAATTATTGTTTAGACAAAAAATATTCTTAATATTTTTCCAAGTAGCCCAATCTAGAGAAATACAATCCCAAAAATCCCCAAACTATCGAATCCCTTTATTGAATAAATAATAAGCATATCTTGGAAAGGAGACAACAAGAGGTTGACTTTGATATTGCACCATTGTATTCCCCCAAATAGATGAAGACCCAAAACTAAAACCATGCTGCAAGGAAGGGATTTTCCAATTCATAAATTTTTAAAATTGTTGCCACGTCTTCCATATGGAAAGATAAGAAAATGATGATTTTAAATGAAAGTAAGAGGCCAACAATTTTTTCCTAACCATCAAACAAATTTTCATTTCCCTTTGGCAGTAGCTTTATATGATTCGATAATAATTCAATTTTTTTTCATGACTCTTCTCCAATAACAACTCTAATTATATATTTAACTAACAAACAAGCTCCTTGATTTCTAGGTTCCAACCAATCCACCTTTATCTTTAAGACGGATACAATGAAGTGATGAAGTGGACTTAAAGATTTGCATTGTTTCTAGATTTGATTGTGTCAAAAGTTTTTAGCATCAATATTTTGAATCACACTCTATGATCCATCATCGGGATGAAAGAGAGCAAGAGGAAAAATGTATAATTGCAGACTTAGACTTGATAAAAAGGAAAGAGAAGAGAGGAGGGAAGGTTACACACAATTTGAGGACAATATTAAAGTAAAGGAAAATAATAATAAAAAAACTTGTCTATAAAGAAAAGGAAGAAAAAGACACTAAATGAGAAAACAAAGACAAGGTCCCTAAACTTAAAGATAAAAATATAACAAAATTTTTAAATGAATAAAAAGAAAGAAAAAAGAAGAAAAATCCAAAAGGATAAAAATATATAAGCAAGAACCCCTATGCTAAAAGAGGAAATAAACAATATCTTTATATATAAATATAAATATATGAGAAAATCAA